>NTHP01000380.1:444334-461494 GCA_003416845.1 Oplegnathus fasciatus | reverse complement strand
ACAGACAACAGACCATCAGGCAGCAGAACTGTGAAAACACAGAGCTGTTAAACTTTTGTTTTACTGATAGCAACCTCAGTACAATGTTAGTCCTAATTTTATTGTATTTCCAGGGCACTAAGTCTAGTCAATGTAGAACATAACTGTTGCCCTGGTTGAACAATTTATTAAACACATTCATTCAAGACTAGAATAAGAGAACCCAGTTAAACAAATGAAAAAAAACAAAACTTTTTCATTTATTTATTTGGCAGAATTATCCAACATTAAATGTCTTAGTTGGAAAAAGTATGTGAACCTCTGGGATTATCAGTTCGTTTAAAGGGGTAATTGGAGTCGGGTATTTCAATCAATGGGATGAAATTCAGATGTGAGTTTAGTTGTCCCTGCCCTATTGAAAGAATATAAACCTGGGTCTTTACTATCAAAGTCTGGTCTTCACCACATAGGTTTGTGGAAGTGTGTCATGCCTCAATCAAAGGAGATTTCTGCGGAGCTCAGACAAAAAGTTGCTGATGGTCCCAAGGCTGGAAAAGGTTACAAAACCATTTCTTAAGAGTTTGGCCTTCATGGGGCCCCCATTAGCGGGTACCATTAAGGCTTAGTCCTTATCACAGTGGCCGGGGTTTGATTCCAACACTGGGCCCCTCGCTGCATGTCATCCTCTCTCTCCCCTGCCTTTCCTGTCTCTCTTTAGCTCTCACTATTGAGTAAAGGCAAAATGGCCGCGAAAAAAAAAAAAAGTCTGGCCTTCACCAACCACTGTCAGGCAGATAGTGTACAATTGGAGGAAATTCAACACCATTGTTACTCTCCCCAGGAGTGGTCGTCCAACAAAAATCACTCCAAGAGCAAGGCGTATAATACTCTAGGAGGTCACAAAGAACCCCAGGGTAACATCTAAGGATCTACAGACCTCTCTTGCATCGGCTGATGTCAATTTTCATGAGTCCACCATCAGACAAACACTGAACGAGAATGGCGTGTATGGCAGAATAGCAAGGAGAAAGCCACTACTCTCCAAGAAGAACATTGCTGCCCATCTAAAGTTTGCTGAAGGCCTCATGGATGAACCAGAAGGCTATTGGAAGAATGTTCTGTGGATGAATGAGTCCAAAATAGAACTGTTTGGTTTAAATGAGAAGCATCGTGTTTGGCGAAAACCTAACACTGCATTCTAGCATAAGAACCTCATCCCAACTGTGAAGCATGGTGGCAGTATCATGGCTGCTTTGCTGCCTCGGGACCAGGACACACAAGTCAGTCTACCAAAGAATGGTTAAAGCAGAAAAAATTTAACGTTTTGGAATGGCTGAGTCAAAGTCCAGAGCTTAATCCAATAGAAATGATGTGGAAAGACCTGAAGAGTCATGCAAGGAAGCCCACCAACATCACTGAGTTGAAGCAGTTTTGTAAGGAGAAATGGGCAAAATTCCTACATGTATCAAGAAATATAAAAATGTAATGGGCAGATTGGCCTGAAATGCACTAAGGAAAAGGGGAAAGACTTCTCAGTTTGTCATTTTACTAGCCCAACTCCAAACCTGGACAAGTATCTTGAAAACAGATACATCTTTTGGATAACATAATAGTCCATTGTTAAATAAGTGTATTTAAATATGCTAATTCCTATGCTTTGCAATTGGAAGGAAGACGCTATTGCATCAAAACGTCATTTCTTCCGTAAATTAAATGCAAAAACTGTCTATGGTTGTAAGCAATGATTATTTTTATTATCAATTGGTCTTTGAAATATCATAAAAAAGTTTAAAATCTCACAATTTCCCAGATGACATCTTCGCATTGCTTGTTTTGTCCAACCAACAGTCCAAAACCCGAAGATGTTTAATTTACGATCTAATAAGACAAAGAAAAGCAGCAAATCCTCACATTGGAGAAGCTGGAACTAGAAAATGTTTGATCATTAAAGTTAATTTTCAACCAAAAATGCCAATCAGTAATCAAAATTGTTGCAGATTCATTTTTTGTTGATCAAGTAATTGACTAATTGTTTCAGCTCTACTACAGACTCCACTGTTACAATAACAACGTACAAAATGCCATGATCCCAGGATCCCACTGCCTTTTCTCTAGTGCCATCAGGCAACACATTCCACGAGTAAACAGATATTAAACAACAGTCATGATTCCCTGAAGTTTACTAAACACATTCATGCTCCCCATAGGATGAACCCTTTAGATTTTGTTATAGCACCCCCCTCAGGACAAACTTTAGCTCCACTACCGTTCAGACTGTAAGAACAGATAAATCGTCAGGATGTTGTTTGTTCAGACTGTGGCTGTAATGAACTCTGCAGCCTGTAGGGGCGCTAACATGACTTCAGAGTTTCATCTTTGCTTTAACAAAACTCTCAAACTCATCTCTTACCATCCTTTATTTCACAGTGTGGGAGACAGAGCTGACAGACAGCAGCATCCTCTGAACACTTGATATCGAACAGCAGCCCTGCAGCCATCTTGCCAGCTGACTGGAGGAGGCTCTCATCCCATTGGACAGTCCTGTACAGCAGCTCCGCCTCCTGAGCCACAACAAACACCAGTCCAGTCAAAGTACACTGGAACACACCTGGACCAGGACACCTGAACCTATAGGCCACAGAAGGGCTGATTTCAACAAGTGTTCGTCCTTTTGGTCACATGATCTGTGGAGTTAAGCTGTTTTTATTCATGTTGTACATCGTGTTTTACATGTTTTAATCTTACTTTATGTACAGTCACAACCTGATACTTTGAAACTCTGAACTCTGAAATCCATCTGATCGTCCAACAGACAGATCATTGATTGTTCAGGTGATTAATCAGGTGTCGTGTCCTCAAACTGCACATCAAACAACAACTGATCTGACAGAAATTCACCCCAATTCTAAAATAAGTTGGGCTTCAGGTGCATGCAATGAGGGACTTCTTGCACTTCCCGATAGCTCCACAGTTTTACCTTTAAAAAATAAATAAACAAGTTTAAAACCGACCAGCTCGCAATATAATTACTCATTTCATAGTCATAACACCATTTGTGACCTGAGTGATCGATTTTCAAAGATGGTGAAACCTATATCAACAAAGAACGTGGTGACAGAAGGAGGCCCAGGGTAAGCGCCAAGCTTGCCTAGCAAGGACTCCTGTGAAGAGAGCAGCGTCCCGGCCGACAAGGTGCTTGCTGCCCTCAAGACACTTTGCGAAGAGATGGCCCAAAGCAAGAAAGAAATTTGTGCCACAATTGATGCTCAAATCGGGACAGTTACGGCTGACTTGAAAAATGAAATCTCCATTATGAAGGACACACAGACTGCAATGGCGACAATCAGAGCAACAATGCTAAGGCATGGCGAAACCATTATCGAAGTGGAAAAGGCTGCAACCCAGCATTCCGAGGACATCTCCCAGCTGCAAACCAAGGTGGCTCGTCTGACAGCCAAAACTGCTAGACTGTCGGACAAGTGTGAGGACTTGGAGGGGCGATTGCATAGGTACAGTATCTGCATAATAGGAGTCCCAGAGGGAAAGGAGGGCCCGCAACCCAGGGAATTCGTTGCTCAGCTACTCACCGACGTGCTATTCCTGGAACAGAAGCCACCGACCATCGTCCACTGTCATCGGTCCCTCCGACAGCGTCCAGCCGACAGGGAGCCGCCTTACCCACTTGTCCTGAGGCTCCACTATTATCACGCTGTGGAGGACATCCTACAAAAAGCTGCTGATCTGAAGAGTCTAAAATACCAGGATCAGCGAATCCAGCTCTTTCCCGACTTGCCACTGACTGTGGTGGTCAGTGGTGGTCTGACTGTGCTGGAGGGAGTTCACTCAGGCCAGGGAGATCCTACTGGCTGTACTGGTTTTAAGATATTGTGGGTTCTTTGAGACGAGATGTTTTTACTTGTTTTAGAAAATCTTGGCAGGTGAAGTTTTCTTGTTCTGTTGACAGATAATTTTACTCATTTCAAGTAATATTTCCCTCATTTTAGTGCTTTTTCCCCTTGTTTTTGAGAGGTGACTGTTTCCAGTGTGAAGAGATGACAAGTATAAAGATGCTTAAAATAAGAAATTCTGACTTAGACTCAAGAGTTTTGTACTTGTCAGTGTTGATCAAACACCTTTATAATTCTGGTAATTCTAGTTTCAAGCATTAAGTTATTCAGAACCAGTAAAAAAATATCACTAACAAGTTATAATATCTTATTAAGATAATTAAGGACATAAAAGCTTGAAACAAGTGAAATGCTCTAACATAAAAACTGCCTGGTAAGAAGAAATATCTTGTCAGACAAAAAACAAGTATATATTGCCTTGATTTAAGATATTTCATCTTACTTAGATTTCACTTTTTGCAGTGTGGATAACAAGCTGGGCATCAGGGGTCCATGACCCCGAAGGCGGCACTGGACTATGCCAGGCGTCCCTTCGGGGCTCCTGAGACATGATCAGCACACGACGGAAGAAGATTTCCCTGCTGTTCTAGGTTGGTGTGTTGGTGTGTTTTTTTTTCTTTTTGTTTACGCTCAACTGCCTATCTGTTCATAGTTAACAGCCTATACCTATTTCTAGGGTTCTGATGTATTATGCGCTGCGTTTGTAAGGATTTTTACCAGTTCTCTTAAAAGTCAGCTGCCCTTACATCATATGTTTACTTGTTTTCTACACTCATACAGTTGAGCTGTGGAGTTATTGGTGCTGTGACGGAGCACTGTAGTTAGGAGGTGTGCACCTCTGTCTGCAAGAATGTCTTACCTGCTGTCTCCATTGTTTGGGAATGGGGACCTGGGTATGGGGGGGGGCTGGGTGGTTGGTTGTTGTTGTTGTTTGTTGTTGTTTGCTGGGTGGGTTTTTTTTCTCCTCTTTTCTTTTTTTCTTTTTTCCCTTTTTCCATTTTCTCTCTCTTTCCTCCTTTGGCAATTGCTTGGGCTGCTACACACTTCAGTTCACACAGTTTAGATGGCTGATAAAGATGGGAGTCCAGATATGCGGCCCTGTCAAGAGTTCAAGAGTCTTTTTCCATCTGAAAAAGCTAAAAGCAGTGTGGTATTTTTACAAGAGACCCACTTGCGCATTAAAGACCATACTTTAGTCAGGATTTCCATTCAGGTTTTGACTCCAAAGCCAGAGGTGTTGCAATTTTAATTGGTCAGAAAATACATTTATCTACCTCTAATGTTATTTCTGACAAAAATGGGAGATATTTAATTATTACTGGTACCCATTGGCACACTCTGGTTATATTGGTGAATGTATATACTCCCAATTCTGATAATATTGCATTTGCCAACAGTTTACTGACTAAGATTCCCTGTCTTAACACCCACCTTCTGATACTTGGAGGGGACTTAAATTGTGTTATTTACCCATCCTTAAACCGCCCTACTCCCAATATGATGTCTCTCTCCGCTATGGCAAAGTTGTTTTCAGACTTCATGTCTCTGAATGGTTGTGCTGTTCCCTGGACATGTCAACATCCCCAGTCTCGTGAGTATTCATTCTTTTCACATGTACACCATTCCTTTTCTCGCATTGACTGGTATCTATCTTCATCAATCATACGTTACTGCCTAAGGTTGCCTACTCTACTCTGTCGTTATTTCTGATCACAGACCCCTACCTCTAGACATAGTCCTCTCT
Source organism: Oplegnathus fasciatus (assembly GCA_003416845.1). Classification (NCBI taxonomy): domain Eukaryota; kingdom Metazoa; phylum Chordata; class Actinopteri; order Centrarchiformes; family Oplegnathidae; genus Oplegnathus; species Oplegnathus fasciatus. Next base: position 455,863 of record NTHP01000380.1, on the reverse strand, counting down.
ACACAACTTCGAACACCTCCATATTTGAGATTCAATTCTCTTCTGCTGTCGAATGCAAAGTTTTGTAATATGTTCTCCGCCGCTATTGAAAATGAGCTTATTTTCAATCAGACAAGCTCCACCTCCCACTCACTCCTATGGGAGTCACTACCTCAGAGGGTAAATTATTTTTTATTCTTCACATCTTAACAAGACCCATAAGGCTAAACTGGATGAACTTTCTAAGGTGATACTTGAGTTACACCATCTGTATGCTTTAACTCAGTCTCCAGTACTATATAAACAGCGCCAGAACCTCCAATCTGAATTCAACCTCTTGTCTACTGAGGATGCAGAGCGTTTACTTCTGCACTCAGGGGGTGCATTCTATGAAAACGGCGACAGGGCAAGTCGGCTGCTGGCGCACCAGTTAAAACGCTGTGCTGCCTCCAGATTAATTACCCAAATTCTAGATCCTTCTGACCTTTTTTTCATAACGTTATTTAAGGAGTTTTGCATTTATATAAATATATACACACATGTAAAAACATGCTGAACTCGCACAGACATTACCCCGCATTGTACCCACCCCTTATCCATCCCTACCTCCCCTGGGACCAAGAGCACACTCAAAAGGAAAGAACAATGAAATTATGCAAATTACCAAACAATATAATAAATAAATAATAAATAAAAATCATAAAATAAAATAAAAAACAATAGTAGTTATAGTAGCAATAAGCTAAATAAGAAAAACATCAGTCAGGTGGCATGGTATATCAGAGAGTCAGTTCCCTTACATATTCAATAAATGGGGACCATATTTTAGTAAACTTGTCATAGGACCTGCTAAATGTATATGTATTATTTTCTCAAGCTGGAGCAAGGACAACACCTCTTATACCCATCTCTAGAAGGGGGGGTGTTTGTTGGATTTCCAATTCATAAGTATTAGTCTGCGTGCTATGAGGCTACTAAATGCTATTGCTTTCCTTGGGGAATTTGTGGCATGAGTTTCCACTAGTGTTACTCCAAAGATGTTGGTGAGTGGGTTGGGTTCAAGAGGTGTATTACATAGAACTGAGAGGCAGTCTATTACGGAGGACCAGAAATTGACTAGGGAGGGACAGGACCAGAACATGTGGCCTAACGAAAATGCGTTACTGCATCTAGGGCAGGTGGAGTTAACAGATGGGTATATTTTGGCTAGTCTGTCATTGGAGTGATGTATTCTGTGGAACACCTTGAATTGAATTAACCTGTGTCTTATATAAATAGAGGAAATATGTATGGCAGCGATGCAATTTACCCAGACATCCTCAGGGATTACCATTTCTAGGTCGCATTCCCAAACTTCCCATATTTTAGTCCTTGTTGGCGGATATTATATCAATATAATATATGATATTAATATCAATATATTGGGATTTTATTATATATCCTGGAAATTAAGCCCCTGACAAATGGATTCAAATGTATTGGTTCATATGTAGAATCTTTATTTGGAGGTTTGGGGTAAGTAGAGAAATGTTGGAAGCAAAGCTGCGAGCTAGAAGATATCTGAAAAAGTGTGGTTTTGGGATACCATGCTCTTTGCTTAAAAATTCAAAAGGCAAGGCAAAGCAAATTTACTTATATAGCACATCTCAGCAACAAGGCAATTCAAAGTGCTTCACACAAGACACCAAAAGCATTGAGACAAAGTGCAAAAGAAACACCACAAAAAAAGGACAGTCAAATACAATTAAAATCAATCATTAGAATAGAAAATAGAAACAAGCTAAAATAGAAGCTAAAACAGAATAAGACAGGTATAAAATACAGGAATAAAAGTTACAGTGTAAGAAATGAATAATTTGATTTAAAGATGTAGTCTACGATTCTGGAGAAAGCTTGTTGATATTTGAACTCAACAGCCAAACAAACCTCTCCCTTCAGTGCTCCTTCAAACTCGCGCGAGTAACGCACAGCATTAGTTTGTCCTGTGCACGAGTTGTGACATATTATACTGAAGTGTTAAGTGGAAACGACCTGACAACCTGGGTTGGTGGCTCTACCCGAGTCGCTCTGTTTGTTTCCTGTTTACAGAGCCAGGGCTGCGTATGAAGAACGGACTTTTTTTCAGTGCACACACAGAACGGAAAGCTAGCGGACCGTGAGGAGATAGTCTTTGAATTTGACAAAAAGTGTTTTGGATTACAATCGTAGACTACACCTTTAATAAAAGGCAGCGGCGAACAGAAAAGTCTTTAGCCTTCATTTAAAAGAACTGAGAGTTGCAGCGGACCTGCAGTTTTCTGGGAGTTTGTTCCAGATATATGGTGCATAAAAACTGATCGCTGCTTCTCCATGTTTAGTTTTGACTCTGGGGACAGAAAGCAGACCTGTCGCAGATGACCTGAGAGATGGTTCATAATGTAGCAGAAGATCAGAAATGTATTTTGGTCCTAAACCGTTCAGTGCTTTATAAACCAACAGTAGTATTTTGAAATCAATTCTTTGACAAACAGGAAGCCAGTGTAAAGACCTCAGAACTGGAGTGATGTGATTCGCTTTCTTGGTCTTAGTGAGGACTCGGGCAGCAGCGTTCTGAATCAGCTGCAGCTGTCTGATCATTTTTAACAGTGCTGATTGAAGCTGAGCACTGACTTTTAATATATTTATCATATTTTAGTGATTTATAAATATTATTTACAGGGAAAAGTAAGGCTTTAAGTTAAATTTAATTTATAGCCTGAGAAGCTCCCAAACTCCTGTAGCAGTCATAAGAGGTAAGGTATGGAGCAGGTCATCAGGGTATAGCGAAACCTTGTGGATTGTATCTCCCCTTGGAATGCCCCGAATTCTCTCGTCATTCCTGATTGCAATAGCGAGAGGTTCTATAGCTAAGTGGAACAAAAATGGCAACGAGCAACAACTCTGGCGGGTACCCTTTATTGGGAAGTAATCTGATATTAAGCCATTTGTTTTAACAGCAGATCTAAGGCTGTCATACAGAATTCTAATGCATTTACAATATGTTTCCCCAAATCCAAATTTCCTTAAGACTACATGTAAATACTCCCACTACATCCTGTCAAATGCCTTTTCGGCGTCTAATGATAAGATCACCTCAGGCAGCTGTACTGTATGGGTTGAAGATAATATATTAAGGAGTCGCCTCACATTGGAGAACAATTGTCGCCCTGGTATAAAACCTGTTTGGTCTTGATGTATAATTGTAGGTATCATCTCTTTTAACCGGTTTGCAAGAGATTTGGTCAGTATTTTGTCGTCACAGCACAGGAGACTGATGGGTCTGTAGGATGAGCAGTCAAGTGGGTTTTTATACTATGGTGTGGTGTGAAAGCTCATTCGAACTCTGGTGCAGACCAAACAAACCGAACTCTGGTCTGCCTGAAAACGAGGGTCTCGGTTCGCTTCAGGTAAGAACGCGATCCGAACCAAATACAGGAAGTGAACCAAAAAACAGGGCCCACCTTCTCCTTCTCACTCGCTGTCTTGATAGCTGCTCATATTGTTCACCTTCTTGTAAAGCTTTTGATGGATGAAAACACCAAAGCAAAACCAGAAAACCCAAGACCACATAAATTTGGTGTTGCTCTGTTATTTCTGAGATCAGGAAGTGTCAGCGAGTTTCACTCCAATATTTTGTCCAATAGACGAGCGACCGTTTCGACCACATGACATTTGTTTACAATGTTTGGTGCGCTTGACAAAGTTACAGTGTGAACGCTAATCAAACCAAATGAAAAATGCAACAATGTTGCAACTTCACCCCAGAATCGCACCGAGACCATTGAACTACAGGTGTGAAAGCGCCCTAAGAGAAATAGGAACCTTTATTTTAACATGCTGATTTTGATGCAGGGATAGTAGACACTGAACTAACAGGGATGGTTTACACATTTTTTCCAACCAGGAAAAGACCCAAACTGGAATCCCTGGACTCCTTCAGTAGCTAATGACACACAAAATGTGAATATATACTTGTCTAACAAGTAAGTTGATCATAGCTTGTAATAAGAGAAAATGTAAGTAGAAATGCCAACTCTGCCTGATACAATTACAGAGAGAGTGTGTTCCTCTTCTGCATTCTTTTGACAGAGACCAAGGAATCCTGGGTGACGTGTCTTCATTTTATTTCACCTATTCATTTGCTATACGTATATATATATAGATACATAGTCGTGACTTCATGAACCTCACGTGTCTGTTCGACTGTTCGACCATCTGACATGCAGTTCTGATGAAGTATACTGGTGCCTTCTGCACTGAAATGAGCTACACTGTATTGAAGAGGTTGAACTTTCAATTAAAGTGCAATCACTGAAAGGAGTTGACTAGGTTGAAGTATTTTGCATTTTATATTTTGGTTACCTGTATGAAGTATTTCCAGACTCAGTCAGCAGTTCAGGTGTGAAACTTAAGTTCTCCTAAAATTGAAAAAGGCACAAATTAGTTAATTAAACTGGACTTGAGAGTTAATCAGAACCACTCAACTCTCACAGTTATGTACAGGTGACAGGATCCTCACTGCTTCACTTTCTACTCGACGTGCACTATTTACTATTTATTCATCACTTCATTATCTGTTGTCAAAATGACTACATTATCATTATTATTCAGTGAAATGACAGCAGCTAGAGGTTAGAAATTAGAAGGAAAGAAATATTAAACTCTGGAGGGGGTAAAACTAAGGAACCAGAGTCTGATCACTGACAGATTAATAAAAATGTTAAAGTGAAAAACTGACATTTGTCTCTCGACACACAAGCTGCTGCTGTTGCTTCAACCTCTCTGGATCATCAGGACACAGCTGATCATCTTCATCCACACTCTCCTCTCTGGTGTCCTCTGGTGGGTGATTAGAGCCATCGGATGGGGAGAAGAAGACACACAGCAGATGTCAAAATCACTTTTGGACATCCTGGTGACCAAACATTCATAAACCTTCAAGGAGCCACATCTCCATTTCAAGGCTGGCCAGGGCCCGTTGTAGCATGTCTTTCTCCCCATGTTTCCTGTTGTTCTCTACTGGCAAACCCTCCAATAAAGTCAAAATGTAGAAAAAATAATGTGAAAAGTTCAAGACCAAGCACAGTCTTGTTTAAGTCAAGACCAAGTCCAAAGGGGGTTGATACCAAGTTAAGACCGAGTCGACACAAAAAAGTTCACACAAAAACAACAAGGACTGAGATTCAAGACATTCTTGCAGTGAGGCAACACCAGACATCATCTTTACTAACATGCAGACCAGAACAAAAGATCCTCTGTGGCTACTGGGATTGCAGCCGCCCTACTAACAATCTCTTGAAGGAGAGGTGACTGCTGCTCACATTCCTCCATGACTGTCACTGCTGCCCTAAAGGGAACACACCATCCTCCTCCGAGGGCTCCAGGTTGAGAACATCAACCTTTCTCTCTGACTCAGAGAAAGAGGGGCAGCCCCTATCAGCTACCTGACCCCCAAATGACTCTATAGCAAGGGGACCAGGAGCAGGAGACTTACTAATTGTTGCATGAGGCCCATGTGATACAAATCGCTCATTCCCCCTTCAGTTTATTATAATAGTGGAGGATGGGGAGACACCCTTGCATGCCACACTGCTGGAGCCACAGTCCTGGGGCGCTTGGCCGACTGTGGTCCTTGAGCAGGGGTGGGCGGCCGCCAAACAAATGGCAACGGTCCTCTCTTTGTCTTGCTGACATACAAAAATAACCCATGCATGAAGATGAGTTATCCCTAGCTTTCAGTGCATTCTCAAGTCCTAAACAGAGCACACAATATTCATGTCTGTCCTCCACAGGCACTTTTACACTGCAGCCCCACATCTATGGAAGTCCCATGTATATATGGAATATGTAACTGTGTGGAGAGATAAGTCTCGATAAGATACGAGAACAAAAGATCTGCTGTGGTTACTGGGATTAACCAGCTCCATGAAGCCCACAGCAGCCAATCTTCCAGTTATGTTTTAATAACAGTTTACATTTCTTTAAGATATCCCAGTGGGCTTTTACTCACGTCCTTCATGTCTGTCAGGTGTAGCCCTCTTTTCTCTGTCATCCACCCTGTAGGAGTAAACACAATTACAGCAGTTATCTGGGCTGTCTTATGAAGAGAGTTAAAATAACCAGACTCAGTTGGTGACCTTCTCTTCACTAAATATAACACTGGTGATTCCACACAACCAGGGTCACCAAACTGTCATCTTACTCTGTCAACCTGGACTTTCCAATCAAGCTACGAGTACATTCACATAAAACAGGGAGTAGTCTGGAGAGGTGGGCTTCAATAACGGCCAATCACATCAGCTCCTTTCATCCATTTTAAGAACAGCAGAATGTGTTAAGCATCCAAACAGCATAAGAGGAGACTCCAGACTGGCTTCTCTGGAGAAAACTGTCCTGTACAGGAGGCAGAGTGAAGCTCAGATATAGTAGAGAACCCTGTATGTTAAAATGCAGCACCCAAATATTAATATTTACACCCCAAATATTAGCCTAATATATATCACCACAGGTATAATAAAACTATCCACATTTCCTCCAAAGGACGATCATATCCCCTTTGAAGTAAATTTATGATTCAGGAGATGCAAAGTTGCTGTTTTCTATGATTCCTGCTTCTCTGTGAGGTCTGTGTGTGCGCTTTCACCAACTATCTTAGTTTAGCATGGTAGCATGCTAACATTAGCGAATAAACATTAAACACAAAGTCCCGCTGAGGCTGATGGGAATGTCTGTAGTTCTGCAGGTATTTGGTCATAAACCAAAGTATTGGACACATTAACATGTTGACCTGATGATGGCGCTAAAGGAAAAGTCAGAGAAGTTATTACAGTTCATTCTGAGGGGAACATGAATGTTTGAACCACATTTCATCACAATCCATCCAACACTTTTTGAGAGATTTCAGTCTGGATCAGAGTGGAGGACAGCCAGACAGACAGGATGACAAACAGACATTGCTATCCCTAGAGCGTAGCATGGCTAGAAACTGCTTTGAGTACTTATGTTTGCAATAACGTGGTTGGACAGGGTAGTTGGACAGGATACTCAGTGAGATGTGTTAGGTTATAATGGAGACACTGTACACCTGTATGAATATGACTGGATGTATGGGTCAGCTGGTAGGCAAGAAGCTGATGAATGAGCCACTGATGCCAATCAGTTACTGAAAATTAGACATCAGTGCTCAGCCTGAAGGAACGCAATGCTCCAATCTCCTCTCACACCTTCAACTCCTACTCAGCAAAGCAGTCACTGAACCTGGAAATACTGGATCTTTGATTGGATGCTAACTGTATTGTCCAAAGTACCACCTCTGAGTCCAACAAATGGGCTTATCAGCATGGACTGACTTCAACTCGCTACGAACCTCAGAGTCTCCAGAGTCTCCAGTCTATAGTGTGGACTCTCCACAAGATCAGACAGCAGCTTTACTCCTGAAACCTGCAGCTTGTCGTAGCTCAGCTCCAGCACTCTCAGATGGGAGGGGTTGGACTTCAGAGCTGAGGCCAGAGAAGCACAGCTGATCTCTGACAGACTGCAGCCAAACAATCTGAATAAAGAATAAATGATGTAGATAAAATCCATTTATAATCCAATCAGGTGTGTTCAGGTTTTAAATGAGTAGCTCAACATTACTATGTCCTAATCAATGGGCTTTTCCCTAAAATGAGTAGAATGACTTTGTCATTGTGTTATTGTGGATCATCATAATGTCAGCCTTCTGCAGACATCATCCAAATGTCACCACAACATTCATACACCTATTCATGTCAACACAGATTAATAACATGCTGCTGATCTCAGTCAAGTCTGGAATTAGAGGAGAAACACTGTATTGATCCTTTAAACAGCTGCATTTGGAAATATGCTTTAATCTCTCTGTGTTCCTCTATGAGTGTGTGTGTGTGTGTGTGTGTGTTCTGAAGGATCAATATCAATGATCAGAAATTATTTATGAAAACACATTAAAATTAACAGAAACCAAAGAAATATTTATACTTCGGCAAGTAAACTTTATTAATTTAAAACAAATATTAGTTCAGAGGATCTTCTGTATACAGATGTGACCATTTACCAAAAATTATAAACATTCATTTACTTTAACCACTAACAGTTGACATTTTCTACTGTTTCTTTAAGAGTTTAAGTCTTTGGTGACTGCTTATATCAACCTGTCTGCAGTTTAGTGTCACCACAACTTTCACGTCATATTAATCTCAGCACAGAAGTAAAAAATGGTGTCTGACCTCAGAGTCTCCAGTCCACACTGTGGACTCTCCAGAAAACCACACAGTAGCTTCACTCCTGAATCCTGCAGCTTGTTGTCACTCAGGTCCAGCTCTCTCAGATGGGAGGGGTTGGACTTCAGAGCTGAGGCCAGAGAAGCACAACTGACCTCTGACAAACTGCACCACCTCAGTCTGAATAAAGAATAAATGATGTAACTTTAGAAGACAATGTTCCTGCTTGAAATCATTCAATGTTTAATAATTTGTTCAGAGCTGAAGAAGGTTTAGAATGTAGAAGTTCAGAAAATGGAAACTTCAAACACCTGAACCCAACAGGATGCAGGTTCAAAACTGTCAAATACAAAAAGTGAAAAAGAGCTCTCATTAATATTAATGACAACGTGCTGCTACTTCAATAAAGACGTAGTGACTTCACCTCTGAAACTGTGATTTGTTATTGTCTGACAGTTGAAATAGAGATTATTTATTTATTCATTCATTGTATTTATGTATTTTTGTTATCATTTATTTAAAAAAAAACATGATGGTGAATAAAAGATGAAAATCAAGTGTTTAAGAGGTTCAGAGTGAATTATCCAGTGCAAGATTGTTATGTTAAGGTTTTAAATCTGGAGCTCAACATTACTCTGCCACAGTCAATGGACTAAACCACTGAAGAAGAAAATAGACTTTAGCATTAAGATACTCAGTGTGGATCAGTATAATATCAGCCTTATGTCTGCAGTTTAGTGTCACCACAACTTTCACAACATATTAATCTCAGCACAGAAGTAAAAAATGGTATCTGACCTCAGAGTCTCCAGCCTACAGCGTAGACTCTCCAGAAAACCACACAGCAGCTTCACTCCTGAATCCTGCAACTTGTTGTTACCCAGCTGCAGCTCTCTCAGATGGGAGGGGTTGGACTTCAGAGCTGAGACCAAAGAAGCACAGCTGATCTCTGACAAACTGCAGTTCCACAATCTGAATAAAGGATAAATGATGTAGATAAAAATCAATTTATAATCCAATCAGATGTGTTTAGGTTTTAAATGTGTAGCTCAACATTACTATGTCCTAATCAATTAGCTTTTCCCTAAAGTGAGTAGAGTGATTTTGTCAAGTCTGGAATTAGAGGAGAAATACTATATTAATCCTTTAAACAGCTGCATTTGGAAGTATGCTTCGATCTCTCTGTGTTCCTTTATATTTTTATATGTGTGTGTGTGTGTGTGTGTGTGTGTTCTGAAGGATCAATATCAATGATCAGACATTATTTGTGAAAACACATTGCAATTAACAGAAACCAAAGAAATATTTATACTTCAGCAAGTAAACTTGATCAGTTTAAACACATATTAGTTCAGAGGATCTTCTGTATACAGATGTGACCATTTACAAACAATTATAAACTTTAATTTACTTTAACAACTAACAGTTGACATTTTCTACACTTTCTTTAAAGGCATAACAAGTGGGATTTTCCTAAAAAAACAACAACGTGTAGACTAAAATACAAATACAAAAATAATCCCTCTCAATCTACAACAGCAACAGAGAGTCACTGAACTGACCTCAGAGACTCCAGTCTACAGTGTGGACTNCATCATCCAAATGTCACCACAACATTCATACACCTATTCATGTCAACACAGATTAATAATATGCTGCTGATCTCAGTCAAGTCTGTAATTAGAGGTTCAATACCGTATTAATCCTTTAAACAGCTGTATTTGGAAATATCCTTTGATCTCTCTGTGTTCCTCTATATGTGTATGTGTGTGTGTGTGTGTGTGTGTGTGCGCGTGTGTGTGTTCTGAAGGATCAATATCAATGATCAGACATTATTTGTGAAAACACATTGCAATTAACAGAAACCAAAGAAATATTTATACTTCAGCAAGTAAACTTGATCAGTTTAAACACATATTAGTTCAGAGGATCTTCTGTATACAGATGTGACCATTTACAAACAATTATAAACTTTAATTTACTTTAACAACTAACAGTTGACATTTTCTACACTTTCTTTAAAGGCATAACAAGTGGGATTTTCCTAAAAAAACAACAACGTGTAGACTAAAATACAAATACAAAAATAATCCCTCTCAATCTACAACAGCAACAGAGAGTCACTGAACTGACCTCAGAGACTCCAGTCTACAGTGTGGACTCTCCAGAAAACCACACAGTAGCTTCACTCCCGAATCTTGCAGCTTGTTTTCACTCAGGTCCAGCTCTCTCAGATGGGAGGGGTTGGACTTCAGAGCTGAGNAGATAAAAATCAATTTATAATCCAATCAGATGTGTTTAGGTTTTAAATGTGTAGCTCAACATTACTATGTCCTAATCAATTAGCTTTTCCCTAAAGTGAGTAGAGTGATTTTGTCAAGTCTGGAATTAGAGGAGAAATACTATATTAATCCTTTAAACAGCTGCATTTGGAAGTATGCTTCGATCTCTCTGTGTTCCTTTATATTTTTATATGTGTGTGTGTGTGTGTGTGTGTGTGTTCTGAAGGATCAATATCAATGATCAGACATTATTTGTGAAAACACATTGCAATTAACAGAAACCAAAGAAATATTTATACTTCAGCAAGTAAACTTGATCAGTTTAAACACATATTAGTTCAGAGGATCTTCTGTATACAGATGTGACCATTTACAAACAATTATAAACTTTAATTTACTTTAACAACTAACAGTTGACATTTTCTACACTTTCTTTAAAGGCATAACAAGTGGGATTTTCCTAAAAAAACAACAACGTGTAGACTAAAATACAAATACAAAAATAATCCCTCTCAATCTACAACAGCAACAGAGAGTCACTGAACTGACCTCAGAGACTCCAGTCTACAGTGTGGACTCTCCAGAAAACCACACAGTAGCTTCACTCCCGAATCTTGCAGCTTGTTTTCACTCAGGTCCAGCTCTCTCAGATGGGAGGGGTTGGACTTCAGAGCTAAGGCCAGAGAAGCACAGCTGATCTCTGACAAACTGCAGTTCCACAATCTGAATAAAGGATAAATGATGTAGATAAAAATCAATTTATAATCCAATCAGATGTGTTTAGGTTTTAAATGTGTAGCTCAACATTACTATGTCCTAATCAATTAGCTTTTCCCTAAAGTGAGTAGAGTGATTTTGTCAAGTCTGGAATTAGAGGAGAAATACTATATTAATCCTTTAAACAGCTGCATTTGGAAGTATGCTTCGATCTCTCTGTGTTCCTTTATATTTTTATATGTGTGTGTGTGTGTGTGTGTGTGTGTTCTGAAGGATCAATATCAATGATCAGA
>NTHP01000380.1:396775-410713 GCA_003416845.1 Oplegnathus fasciatus | reverse complement strand
AGCCTCTCCACACACAAGCTGATGCTGCTGCTTCAACCTCTCTGGATCATCAGGACACAGCTGATCCTCTTCATCCACACTCTCCTCTCTGGTGTCCTCTGGTGGGTGATTAGAGCCATCGGATGGGGAGAAGAAGACACACAGCAGATGACAAACTCACTTTTGGACATCCTGGTGACCCAACATTTATAAACTTGTAACAGCAACGTCCCCAGTTCAAGGCTGGCCAGGGCCCGTTGTAGAATGTCTTTCTCCCCATGTTTCCGGTTGTTCTCTACTGGCAAACCCTCCAATAAAGTCAAAATGTAGAAACAATAGTGTGAAAAGTTCAAGACCAAGCACAGTCATGTTTAAGCCAAGATCAAGTTAAGACCAAGTCCGTGCAATAAAGTTTACACAAAAACAACAAGGACTGAGATTCAAGACATCCTTGCAGTGAGGCAACGCAGCCACAAGACATCATCTTCCCCAACATGCAGAACAGAACAAAAGATCCTCTGTGGTTACTAGAGTTTAACCAGCTCCATGAAGCCCACAGCAGCCAATCTTCCAGTTATGCTTTAACAACAGTTTACGTTTCTTTAAGATATTGCAGTGGGCTTTTACTCAAGTCCTTCATGTCTGTCAGGTGTAGCCCTGTTTATTCTGTAATCCACCCTGTAGGAATAAACACAACAGCAGTTATCTGGGCTGTCTTATGAAGAGAGTTAAAATAATCAGACTCAGTTGGTGGCCTTCTCTTCACTAAACGTAACACTTGTGATTCCACACAACCAGGGTCACCAAACTGTTTGTCATCTTACTCTATCAACCTGGACTTTCAATCCAGCTACGAGTACATTCACATGAAACGGTGAGTAGTCTGGAGAGGTGGGCTTCAATTAACGGCCAATCACATCAGCTCCTTTCATCCATTTTAAGGGCAGCAGAATAAGTTAAGAAACAAGAGGAGACTCCAGACGGGCTTCTCTGGAGGAAACTGTTCTGCACAGGAGGCAGAGTGAAACTCAGATATAGTACAGCAGCCCATATGTTAAAATGCAGCACCCAAATATTAATATTTACACCCCAAATATTAGCCTAATATATATCACCACAGGTAGAATAAAACTATCCACATTTCCTCTCAAAGAATGATCATGTCCCCTTTGAGATAAATTTATGATTCAGGAGATGCAAAATTTCCTGTTTTCTATGATTCCTGCTTCTCTGTGAGGTCTGTGAGCGCTTCCACCAACTATACCTACAACCAGACTGACAGTCTGCAGCCATGCTAGCAGCTCTGTGAGGCTGTACTGAGACACAGTGGTGCTTTGAGCTAAATGCTAACATCAGCATGCTAACATGCTAACAATGACAATGCTGATATTTAGCAGGTATAATGTTTACCATGTTCACCATATTAGTTTAGCATGTTAGCATGCTAACATTAGCAGTAAACACAGAGTCCAGCTGAGGCTGATGGGAATGTCTGTAGTTCTACAGGTATTTGGACATAAACCAAGGTACTGGACACATTGACATGTTGACCTGATGATGGCGCTAGTGTTATGGAAATCGTTGTGTTAAAATGTNCGCTTCCACCAACTATACCTACAACCAGACTGACAGTCTGCAGCCATGCTAGCAGCTCTGTGAGGCTGTACTGAGACACAGTGGTGCTTTGAGCTAAATGCTAACATCAGCATGCTAACATGCTAACAATGACAATGCTGATATTTAGCAGGTATAATGTTTACCATGTTCACCATATTAGTTTAGCATGTTAGCATGCTAACATTAGCAGTAAACACAGAGTCCAGCTGAGGCTGATGGGAATGTCTGTAGTTCTACAGGTATTTGGACATAAACCAAGGTACTGGACACATTGACATGTTGACCTGATGATGGCGCTAGTGTTATGGAAATCGTTGTGTTAAAATGTTCATGTGCTTGTAAGAGGAAGATGCATTGAAATATAATCTAAGAGTGATTGTTGTGAAACATGTATGGGTAAAAAGACTGGAAAAGTACTAGGCTTCTCCTGTGTGTGAGTGTGTGTAGCATGACACTGTATGACAACCTCATGACAGGATGTAAAGACTTGGTGGGGAAGCGAGCATTAAGTATCATCCACATGGACATGTGCTAGACAAAGACAAGTACTGTGTTTAATGTATGACAAGATAAAGAACATACAAAGCAGAGCCTCTGGCTCCATTAGATAAGAGAAATGGTTGGGGCAATGGTAGGAGGTGCTGAAACTTGTGACTTGTTTGTGAACCAGTATATATATATATATATATATATATATATGTATATATATATATATATATATGTAATTTAACCAGTCGGTTATTTGTTAATTTTTAACAGGGGACATGGCCCAATGGGAGCACCCCCCTGCCCCCACACACCAACCAACACACACACCCATGTACACCTCCCAAAGGACATTGTTGCAGGATGCCTTAACCATTGTCATGTCTCCCCTAAAATATGTTGTTACAGAGGTGGCTTGGTCTGGGGGTGTATTTTCAGCAGCACAGACACTACTGAATGATCACAGAAATATTATAGGAATATTATAGGAATACTACAGGCAGCAGTGTGTCTCTATGATCCTCTCACTCTTCCGTGAATACACGTTGCTACTTGTCACTTTGATCATGAAGGTGACACTCTCTAGAATATATAGGCTACAATATACTATAGAAGTGAGTATTTATAGCAAATAGTTGAGAGAATATTATAGATCCAAGATGAAATATTCAACTAAACAACCCCTCTGCCCCTGCACTCTCTCTGATACTAGGAGATGGAGAGGGGGGATGGCAGGTTAACAAGGGGGATACATTTTGGTAATTTTGCTAACAAGGGGCATCCCCCCTCACCCCCCTCAAATCGCCTACTGAATCTAACAGTTTCTTAGTCAGTCTCTCCTGTATACATATGAGGTGACTCTTGTTTGCAAGCAATAAAGAATTCTTAGGAACTAGAGACTAAGACAGATATTGTGTTCGAGTATTTCACTACCATCATCTCACCAACAACTAACTAACAAGCTAACTGTATTGTCCAAAATACAACCTCTGAGAACAACAATTGGGCTCATCAGCATGGACTGACTTCAACTCACTACGAACCTCAGAGTCTCCAGTCTACACTGTGTACTCTTCACAAGATCAGACAGCAGTTTCACTCCTGAATCCTGCAGCGTGTTGAAGTTCAGCTGCAGCTCTCTCAGATGGGAGGGGTTGGACTTCAGAGTTGAGACCAGAGAAGCACAGCTGATCCCTGACAAACTGCAGAGACTCAGTCTGAATAAAAAATAAATGATGTATCTTTAGAAGACAATGTTCATGCTTGAAATCATTCAATGTTTAATAATCTGTTCAGAGCTGAAGAAGGTTTAGAATGTAGAAGTTTAGAAAATGGAAACTCCAAACACCTGAACCCAACAGAATGCAGGCTCAAAACTATAAAATACAAAAAGTGAAAAAGAGCTCTCATTAATATTAATGTCAACGTGCTGCTACTTCAATAGAGACATAGTGACTTCACCTCTTGAACTCTGCCAGCTCCACCAGTGGCTCCATCTATACAAACTCATGTTGTGCAGCGAAACACAATCAATATAATATCAGCCTTATGTCTGTAGTTGAGTGTCACCACAACTTTCACATCATATTAATCTCAGAACAGAAGTAAAAAATGGTGTCTGACCCCAGAGTCTCCAGTCTACATTGTGGACTCTCTAGTCCAGCAGACAGCAGCTTCACTCCTGAATCCTGCAGGTTGTTGTAGCCCAGGTCCAGCTCTCTCAGATGGGAGGGGTTGGACTTCAGAGCTGAGGCCAGAGAAGCGCAGCTGATCTCTGACAAACTGCAGCGACTCAATCTAAATAAAGAATAAGTGACGGAGATAAAAATCCGTTTATAATCCAATCAGATGTGTTCAGGTTTTAAATGTGTAGCTCAACATTACTATGTCATAATCAATGAGCTTTTCCCTAAAATGCGTAGAGTGACTTTGTCATTGTGTTATTGTAGATCATCCAAATGTCACCACAACATTCATATATCTATTCATGTCAACACAGATTATTAACATGCTGCTGATCTCAGTCAAGTCTGGAATTAGAGGAGAAATACTATATTGATCCTTTAAACAGCTGCATTTGGAAATATGCTTTGATCTCTCTGTGTTCCTCTATGTGTGTGCATGTGTGTGTTGTAAAGGATCAATATCAATGATCAGACATTATTTGTGAAAACACATTGAAATGATCAGAAACCAAAGAAATATTTCTACTTCAGCAAGTAAACTTTATCAATTGAAAACAAATATTATTTCAGAGGATCTTCCGTGTACAGATGTGACCATTTCACAAAAATTATAAATATTAATTTACTTTAACAACTAACAGTGGACATTTTCTAGAGTTTCTTTAAGAAACAGAAGTCTTTTGTGACTGCAGATTAAATTTAGTTCAAGAAACATGAAAATATGAACAAAAGGAAATTTACAACTTTATGGATGCAAGTCAGGTATGAACATAAATTAGGTTCAATTGTTAATTCAACATATAAGATCTACAATAGTAAGAGAGAGTCAGTGAACTTACCTCAGAGTCTCCAGTCTACAGTGTGGACTCTCCAGAAAACCACACAACAGCTTCACTCCTGAATCCTGCAGCTTCTTGTTTACACTCAGGTCCAGCTCTCTCAGATGGGAGGGGTTGGACTTCAGAGCTAAGGCCAGAGAAGCACAGCTGATCTCTGACAAACTGCAGAGAATCAATCTGAATAAAAAATAAATGATGTAACTTTAGAAGACAATGTTCCTGCTTGAAATCATTCAATGTTTGATAATCTGTTCAGAGCTGAAGAAGGTTTAGAATGTCGAAGTTTAGAAAATGGAAACTCCAAACACCTGAACCCAACAGGATGCAGGTTCAAAACGGTAAAATACAAAAAGTGAAAAAGAGCTCTCATTAATATTAATGTCAATGTGCTGCTACTGCAATGAAGACGTAGTGACTTCACCTCTTAAACTCTGCCAGCTCCAGCAGTGGCTCCATCGATACAAACTCATGTTGTGCAGCCAATCATAAATAAAAACTTACAAAAACTGATTTAAGATTCGACTCAAGATCCGAAAGTTTCCAAAGATGGCAAATATGTTAGGATGAATTTTGGGGAAATGTGAACAAAAGACATCTACAATATTTCTTTTAGGAATAGTGGTGTCATAAAATCAACGCATCCTCAGTTTAAACTATTCAGTCAGTATAAGCATCATACAGATGTTGGAAAAAGCAAATACTGAATATATTTGTTATTGTCTGATAGTTGAAATAGAGATTATTTATTTATTCATTTTATTTACGTATTTTTATTATCATTCATTTAAAAAACATATGATGGTGAATGTAAGATGAAAATCAGGTGTTTAAGAGGTTCAGAGTGAATTATCCAGTGTAGGATTTTTCTCGTTATATTAAGATTTTTAATCTGGAGCTCAACATTGCTCTGCCACAGTCAATGGACTAAACCACTGAAGAAGAAAATAGACTTTAGCATTAAGATACTCAGTGTGGATCAGTATAATATCAGCCTTATGTCTGCAGTTCAGTGTCACCACAACTTTCACATCATATTAATCTCAGCACAAAAGTAAAAAATGGTGTCTGACGGGTGCCCGGATAGCTCACTGGGTTGAGCGGGCGCCCATGTAGCGAGGGCTGCAGCTCTCGCGCGGTTGACCTGGATTCGACTCCGGCTAGTAGTCATTTGCCGCATGTCATCCCCCACTCTTTCTCCCCCCGTTTCCTGTCTGCTCTCCAGCCGTCCTATCGAATAAAGGCATAAAAGGCCAAAAAAAATTATCTTAACTCTCCAGAAAACCACACAGCAGCTTCACTCCTGAATCCTGCAGCTTGTTGTCACTCAGGTCCAGCTCTCTCAGATGGGAGGGATTGGATTTCAGAGCTGAGGCCAGAGAAGCGCAGCTGATCTCTGAAAAACTGCAGTTCCTCAATCTGAATAAAGAATAAATGTAGATAAAAGTCCATTTATAATCCAATCAGATGTGTTCAGGTTTTAAATGTGTAGCTCAACATTACTATGTCCTAATCATTGAGCTTTTCCCTAAAATGCGTAGAGTGACTTTGTCACTGTGTTATTGTGGATCATCATAATGTCAGCCTTCTACAGGCATCATCCAAATGTCACCACAACATTCATACACCTATTCATGTCAACACAGATTAATAAAATGCTGCTGATCTCAGTCAAGTCTGGAATTAGAGGAGAAATATCAAATCAGACATGTTGGACTAAAATACTATTCGTTATTTTCATTTATTACAGGACCTTCTTCTGATTGTATTTGGGAGCTTAGTAGGTAAATGTAATTAAAAGGAGAGGTCCACATTTGTGTATGTACATTAAAAGACTTATTGGTGACAGTAAACATTCCTCCTGTCCATACTGAGTGTGAGTGGTCCCTTCCTAACACAGCTACACTGTAAGAAATGACTTCATAAGTTAAGCTGAAAGTAATATGAAGCTTCAGCAGTCTGAGTTAGCCATATCAAGTGGGTGTCTGCCAAAGTTACAGACTATTTAGTACCAAATTCCCTCTTTGAGTTACTATTCCTCCACTGCAGCTCGACAAGGAAACACTAAATACTGACTTGGTATGTGTAACTCAGACTGCTGATGCCTCATTAGAAGTCATTTTTACACAGAACAAGACTGTGGATTTTGTCCTCCATCTCGTAACATTGGAGTCAAGTTATAAGGGGATTGCTTCATGGACAGTATGGACAGAAGGAATGATTACAGACACCAATAACTCTTTGAATGTACATATGGACACCTGAGTATTGTATTGAGATAGACTTGAAAAAATATGAACCTGTCCTTCAAGACAAAGATGTTTCTGGTGCAGACTATTTATTTGGTTTTTGTTGCAGTCTAAAGGTCTGTGGCTTCAAATAATTAATGCTGACATGAAAACAGAGCAACAGTTAGATCTGTTGTCAAGAAGAACTTGGAAATAACTTAGAACCTCAGAAATCTAAGATTTGATGGTGCCATTCACAATCATCATTATGTGACTTTAAGTAGGTGCAATACTTGTTTGTTGAAGAGTGCTGCACCTTTTCACATGTTCAAATGAGCAGCAGAACCAGAGGAATTGTGAGTTTGACGTGCAGTTTAATCTTCATCAAGCTTCTAAAAGCTTCTTCTAACTAACTTAATTATCAACAGATCTCTGCATAAACTCCATGTTTAATGCACACCACACCATAGCAGCTGTGTGGGTTGTCTCTGTACCAGCCAAATCAGCTTCTGATATCATGAAGATCATAACAGTTCCTAACTTCACCTTCATTGAGCTTTGCATTCATGTCTTTCTTTTCTTTATCTAACCTGTCTCTCTCTCTGTTTACACAGAAGCTCAAACTGTCTGCAGCCTGTTTTATCTGCTATCATCAGATCTTCAACAACCTCCTCCATATCCCTCACACACTCTACAACCTCATCAGTACTGACATCATCTTCACTGACTGATGGACGACAATGTGAGTCTGTGGAAGCTGAGAAACTGTCCTTTCAAACATTTCATTTCTTTACTTTTCATGACTCTAACAATTGTTCAGCCATTTGGAAAGACAGAACATTTCTGAACTGACCTCAGAGTCTCCAGTCTACAGTTTGGACTCTCCAGTCCAGCAGACAGCAGCTTCACTCCTGAATCCCGCAGGTCCATGTTGTAACTCAGGTCCAGCTCTCTCAGATGGGAGGGGTTGGACTTCAGAGCTGAGACCACAACTTCACAGTGAGTCTTTAAGAGTCCACATTGAGAAAGTCTGTCATGACACATACATTACAAAATATGTTATTATGAAAGAGGACACCTTATATTTACTTCATGTATTTAAAGACAAAACAGTTTGACATTTCCTGCTTTGATGAACATTTGCTCTTCACATCAATGGTTCAGCTGATCTTATCTCACTGTGTTTGACATGAAACAATAATTCTCATCACTCTCTCTCATACCTGCAGACTTTTCATCTTTGTTTTGCTTTAATCTTGCAGATGAGGGGAGAGAAAATGTAGTTACATTTAGAAAATGTAGTTTACATTTAGAAAATGTAGTTTACATTTGCAGCTGTCACCAGTTCCTGAGTTGCAGCTGTCTCCTGTTCCTGTGCTGTAGAAATCCACTGAGCCCAAGCTGCAGCAGTCCTCAGTTACAGCGCTGCAGCAATCCTCAGCTCCTGAGCTGCAGCAATCCGCTGAGTCTGAGCTGCAGCAGCCATCAGTTCCTGAGCTACAACAGCCACCAGTTCCTGAGCTGCAACAATCCGCTGAGCCTGAGCTGCAGCAGTCACCAGTTCCTGTGCTGCAGCGGTCCTCAGTTCCTGTGCTGTATCAGCCACCGGTTCCTGAGCTGCAGCGGCCCCTAGCTCCTGTGCTGCAGCAGTCACCAGTTCCTGAGCTGCAGCAATCCTCAGTCCCTGTGCTGCATCAGCCACCGGTTCCTGAGCTGCAGTAGTCCCTAGCTCCTGTGCTGCAGCAGTCACCTGTTCCTGTGCTGCAGCAATCCGCTGAGCCTGAGCTGCAGCAGTCCTCAGTTCCAGCGCTGCAGCAATCCTCAGTCCCTGTGCTGCATCAGCCACCGGTTCCTGAGCTGCAGCAGTCCCTAGCTCCTGAGCTGCAGCAGCCCCGTTTCTGAGCTGGAGCAGTCACCTGTTCCTGTACTGCATCAATCCACTGAGCCTGAGCTGCAGCAGTCACCGGTTCACCGTTGGCCTCCGGAGGGGTTCCGTCTTTGCCGTCTGCCTCCTAAGGTGTTCGGCCTCAAGAGGGGTTCCACCTTCGCCGCCGGCTACCAGAGGAGTTTTGTCTACGCCGCCGGCCTCCTGCCTATCCTCCTGAGCTGTTCCGCCAGTCTGGTCATCCTCAGGCCCAGGCTGTCCGCCTGAGGCCCCTGGCTCTGTCTCGTCCCTGGCACCAGGTAGTACGCCTGACGTCTCCTGCTCCGCCTGGGCCCTGCCCCCAAACCACCCACCGGAGGTCCCAGGCTCCATCCTTCTGTTCCCACCCAACTGCCCCTAAAGTGTCCCCTGAGTCCTTTCCCTGTGCACTGTGCCCAGTGGTTACATGGATTCTACCATTCTGCTCTTATATATTCATCAGACCTCTGTTATTGGTGGAAGCTGTGCATTTCCTGCTACTACTCTTCTCTACACCAACAAGAGAGAGAAAACACCTGTGAGTTTCTTTCTGTGGGAACAGAAAATAAGGAAAGACTTCAAAACAAGACTATGGAACACAACTTCCCTCATTAAAATGAAAAGCTGAATTCATAACCAATAAAATGCACCATTGCTCCATTCAACACACTCAGGGGTTTTGCAGCGACAGTTTTTGTCTCATATGACCAGTAGTTTATGCTGACTGTTAGTTAATGTTAGCAAACTTTAGATAGATATTGTTGTGTAACTGACATTACTGAATCAGTTCAGTGATTTGATGACTATTCTCTACTTGTGCTACCAAATCACTGTTATAGCATTCAACATCATCCCATAACTGTCACTTGTGGCCACGGTGGCTGCATGTTGAGCTGACCTACCAGGCCGAGCAGATCTGATACCTTCACCAGCTGATATGCTCAGCATGGGGTCAGACAAGCAGTCGAACATGGTGCATCCCTCTGCTGTCAGGTGTGTCCGGTTTGTCGCCAGATGCTTCATTAAATGTTCTCCTTTACACGCAGTTGTTTTTAAACATTCGTTGCACGTCCCGGTGTTGGAATCCTTTCGAGTGTAATAGAGCCACACTTTAGACTGTTTAGCTTCAGGCATTTTAACTGTGTTTACGGTAGCTACTAGCTAATGGTAGGCTACCTGCTGCCATCAGAGCAAGTGTAATGATAACTAGCGATGGCACGTGCGGTGATGCTTCGGTTGCCTGTAAAGTCCGTTTCGGAGCACCAGAGGGAAAATATTTCAATCGACAGCTGGCACCGAAATGAAGCACCGAAATCTGAGTTGTGATTCGGTCCGGTAGGTACCGGTCATATAGGCACCGGTGCCACATTGGCACCGGGTTTCAGTACCCAACCCTAACTGTAGTCAATGAACAGCATTCTCACATATGTGTCCCTCTGAGTCCAGGCGGGCGAGGGCAGTGTGGAGGTTTAGGGCGATGGTGTCATCAGTTGACCTATTTGGCCTGTAGGCAAACTGAAGTGGGTCCAGTGAGTCAGGGAGGGAGGAGGTGATGAAGGTTTTGACTAACTGCTCAAAGCACTTCATGATGGGGGAGGTGAGTGCTACTGGGCGGTAGTCGTTCAGGCAGAGGGTTTTGGACTTTTTGGGGAGGAAGGCCTCTGGAACACTTGCGGAGTCCGGGATCGAGGGGTCGAGCCAAGTCTCCGTGAAAACCATAGCGTTACAGTTCTTAATGTCCTGTTGAAAAGCCATCCTGCTCCTGAGTTCATCCAGCTTATTATCCAGTGACTGAACATTAGCCAGAAGAATGCTCCGTAGAGGTGGCCGGTTTCCACGTTTCCTCAGCCTGAACAGGACTCCAGCCCGCGACCCTCGTTTCCTTCGTCATCTCCGCTCTCCAGGTACAGCAACAGGTAATCCCAGCCATGGATATTCCCCATTGTTCGTTAGTCGTGGTGAAAAACTGCTGTCCACCAACGACCTGATGTGCAGAAGTTGTTCTCTATCATATTGTAAGATAGGGCTCGCTTGGGCAGTGCGCATGTTTCAAAAAAATCGAAAATAAATAACAAAATAAAAGCAAAGTTGAGGAGGAGCTCGAGACACGGCAGCCATCCTCGGCGCCATTCTTCACCTTCACCAGCGCCATGTGTGATCAAATGCTGCTGTGATGAAACCTCAACCACAACCTCTAAAGTCCTTCATGTGTTTTACCAGGTTTGCATGTCGCCTCCATCACCCAAAGGAAGATAAATAGAAGAAAAAACTGTAAATGAAACAATTATTAGAAATAAATAGAATAAGTGTGTTCATTAACTTGACAGCTATAAACACAAACAAAAGATCTGCATTTTTTGCTCTCACAGCATTTGAAACAGCTGAAGACCATCTGTGACAAAAAAATGGAACGCTATTTTAAGGATAGTAAGAATTTTATAGTGTTTTTATAAGAACTAAACTACAAATCGACACTGATTTATAATGTTAATCAAATCTGGACTTACAGAGCCTTTCTGCAGTTCCTCACAGCTGGAATCAGTCTCTGTCGTCCCTGGTCTGATGTGTTGTACTTCTCCAGGTCCAACACATCCAAAACCTCCTCTGACATCTGCAGCATGTAGGCCAGAGCTGAGCAGTGGATCTCAGAGAGTTTCTTCCCTGATCTGTTCTCTGACTTCAGGAACTCTTGGATCGCCTGATGTACTGAGTGGTCGTTCATCTCCGTCAGACAGTGGAAGATGTTGATACTTCTGTCAGGAGACATCCTGTACGTGTTCATCTTCTTCAGGTTGTTGATGGCTCTCTGGATGATTTCTGGACTGTTGTCTGTCTGTCCCAGCAGGCCTCCTAAGAGTCTCTGGTTGGACTTCAGAGAGAGGCCATGAAGGAAGCGGACAAACAGGTCCAGGTGGCCATTTTTACTTTTGAGGGATTTCTCCATAGCCATGCTCAGGAAGACTTCCAGAGATGAGTCACTGTTCTTTCCCAGAAAAGCTTCCAGCACCTTTGTGTTCCTGTTGGTGTAACAGTGGAACATGTAGACTGCAGCCAGAAACTCCTGAATGCTCAGATGAACAAAGCAGTAGACTGTTTTCTGGAAAATCACACACTCTCTTTTGAAGATCTCTGTACAAACTCCTGAGTACACCGAGGCCTCTGTGACATNACTTGATTGGAGTGTCATGGAGGGTCTCCATCTTGGAAGCTGTCTCAAGCTGCCTCACCTCATGTTGGGTATGAACCTCTTCACTCTGTCCCTCTGTGATGTAGAGCTCAGTGTAGATCCTGTTGAGGAGGGTTCCACTTTCTTTTTCATCACTTCCTTCAATCACACGTTCACATCTCCTCCTCAGACTGATCTTATGTTCATCTAAAACCTCCTGCAGACTAACGTCCACTGTAAGACAATAAAAAAAGGTCTAATTATAAATAGTGTTAGTTTTCAGCACCCAAACAAAAAATATATCAATAAATAAGAAGGAATGAAGAAGGAGGGCTTTTGATTTTTTTAATGCAGCAAACATTAAATTGTCATGATGCACAATATGTGACTGTTGGAACAAAAGAGTCCCGTTTTCAGACATGATGACAGCAGCAGACAGATGTTCAGTCTTACTTTGTACAGTGCTGGTCTGACCGGCTGTCTGCAGTCCAGGTCTTGTTCTGGATCTTTCTCCACACTGGGGACAGGAGGAGTCTCCTGATGAAGCAGACTGGTCCCAGTATGAGGTGATGCACTGTCTGCAGAACCAGTGTCCACAGCTGGTAGAGACTGGATCCTTCAGGACATCCTGACACAAAGCACAGCAGGACGGCTGCTCCTCCACAGAAACATGACTCCTCTTCTTCTTCTCTCTGTGGACACAGACATTTCTTAAATGAAAAACCTTTCATAGATTATTGTCGTAAAATATTTTACCAACACTGTGTAGAGGATTAGAGAGCAGAAAGCTGCCACAACACTCAGGATCCTGTTGAGTGCAACGACCAGCAAAACAAACTGGTAGTTCTTGGTCTCACAGACTTTGTGTCTCCACCTGCTGTTCTGGTTCATGTAGGAGCAGCAGCACAAAGTGTTTAAGGGCTGGGTGAAGGCTAATATAGATCAGAGGGTGTGGTGATTAATAAAGACTCTCTAAGCAACACTGATCTCACAGCTCTGAAGCAGCTGAGCCAATCACAGTGAGGCATGACAGCAACAGCTCAACAAATGAAGAAACAGAAATTATATTGTTGTCTGGATGTTGTAGAGCAGCACAACATGATCATACAGCACCACGTGTTGTTTTTTCACAGTTAATTAGTACCATAACGATAGTAATAAATAATAATAGTTTGGTGAAGCTGTTTATATGACCACATCACTCTGACTCTCAGTTTTACTGCATCTAATGTTGTAAATGGTAAGATCAGATTGTAAGTGATGTGATAAAGCAGCGCTTGTTCCACCGTGACTTCAAGAATAATACGTGAAACGCTGAAAAAAGTGCAGAAAAAGCTGGAAAGGAGGTCATTCCACATGAGAGTAATGAGCTCCGGTAATCTGACGTCTCCCTCATAAACAACAGAATACGAGTTATATCGGACCAGTCGGTGTGTGTAGAGGTGTGTGTTATTCTGTAGCAGCCAGGTGTTGTTTTCAGGTGATTTAATGAAGATAAACACAGCGACCAATGTGTGTGACGTCACTCCTCCAATCAGAGGCTGCAGATTTATCAACATGTGTCCTGCTGCCTTCAGGTGTCTGCAGGGATTTAAGGAGAAACTTTTCATACAGAATAAAGCAGCTGTGGACAACAGATACTGCCACAATCACTCAGATTCATTTATAAATACTTAAATGCTGACTGCATCACAGACGTACCGGCTTTCACCACATTAAACGTTCATTTTTGATGCAGATTTGAAACACATTTATTAGCTGGAGAGTGTTTGATTAAAATGGTTTATTGACATTTAAAGCATTATTCCGTCACTGCCGCACACTTCCTCCAAGTGTTTTGTTTGCTCTTGTTGAAAGAATCACCAACTCTGCAGCAGAGCGATGCTGCACCAGAAACAGTTCTGAGTCTATTTTCAGCGCAATCTATACGGACCATTTCCACCAACATACGAAGGACTCGCTTTGAATGAACTTTAATGAACCTCTCACCTGTTTGTTCTTCTCACCTGTTTGTTCCTCTCACCTGTTTGTTCCTCTC
>NTHP01000380.1:383749-396101 GCA_003416845.1 Oplegnathus fasciatus | reverse complement strand
TCTTACATGTTTGTTCCTCTCTCCTGTTTGTTCCTCTCCTCTCACCTGCTTGTTCTTCTCACCTGTTTGTTCCTCTCTCCTGTTTGTTCCTCTCTCCTGTTTGTTCCTCTCACCTGTCTGTTCTTCTCACCTGTTTGTTCCTCTCACCTGTTTGTTCCTCTCACCTGTTTGTTCCTCTCTTCTCACCTATTTGTTCCTCTCACCTGTTTGCAGTGGTTGTTGTACCACCATGAAAATAGGTCCCAAAGTTTTACCAAGTCACAAATTATTAATAAAAGTCATTACAGCAACCATCACAGCACTGGAGTATTTCTTATTGGGTTCTCATGTAATTGTCAGCAGTGAATGACTGGGTCAAGTCTGCCCTGGTGTGTGGCCTTAAGGCTCAGGAATGCTGTAAATATCACAGAAGGGGAACCACAATCCTCTTGAACAGTCCACACAGATCAACACTTCATATCTTCTGCTGCTCAGTATTTTTAAGTTGGAGCTGCAGGTGCATTAAAGACTGAACCTCAAAGAGTTTCTGACTTCTTAGCTAACAAAGTCTCAGTTCAGGAGTGTATACTGATACACACTCACAGCTGGAGGGTACATGTGGACGCTGTAGTTTTAGTTCCGTGATGTTGAGCAGAAACTTAGGTTAATATATTGTAGCAGGCAGTTTTAGAGATCTGGTCTGGAACAACTGCTTTCTATGGGAACCTGTCAGTTGATCAAATCCACCATGAAAATCTTTAGTGTTAAAACTCACCCCTCCCTCGGGCTGATCGTTGCAGTCTTCAGGACTTTAAACACATGAAATGACTGGTGCCATTGAACACTGGAGTATGTGTGATAGATAAATGTGTGGGTGTTAAGTATACATGTCTTTACACTGCTGGTTTAATGCTGTTTTTTATGATCTATGCTGCTGTTTCTATGTTTTTTATGATTGCTGGTTTGATGCTCTGTGTTGTTTATTTGTTCATTTATTGTGGAACTGCAGTGTGGAGTCCAAAGCAAACTTCTCCATGGCGACACAAAGTACATCTGATCTTACTTAGAACTTCTAAGCTGAACCAATTTAAATCTTAAAAGATTTAGATTCAATAAGTAGATTTAACACTGAATAAAAAGCTATTGAACTCCAACCCTACTACCTATACCAACCCTATATCTGTTAATCATACAGCAGAAACAGTCTCTTACTTTGTGTCTGAGGGTCCAGGCTCACTGAAGACTGGAGGTTTATCTTTGGTCCGGTCACTCTTCATAGATACTGGAGACTCTGATCTGTCACTCATCTTCAGTCAGTCTGAGGTGAACCAGAAACACTGGAGACACACACACAATAACTGTTATGTTAATATGAAGACATAATCTCCAGGAGACAGGAAACCCGATGTATTTGTTTAATCTTTTCATGAACACATCACGCTCTCTCTCTTTCTCTATGACTTATTGTTGTCCTCTCTCCATCCGTTCTAGTCTGTTTTTACCTTTATTATCAACATGCAGGAACAAGAAGAGGATGTGAAATCTCACTATTTGGTTTAGACTTTTACAAAACCAAAATACTTTTAATTTAAATGATGAGAGGTGCATTAAAATGGCAAAAGTAATAAGAAGATAAGATTTCTGTTGTGGTGTCACAACAATAAGGTGACCCTGTATTGGCCTTGTAAAGACATTATATTCTAGTTTAAATCCATTATAACAGTTCTAAACTTCTGCAGTTTTATTTTGATAGTTAGACGTCCAAACTGGAAGTCGGACGCGGCCTCACTCAGTCTCCCATTCACTTCAATTACTACATTACTATACTTACTGTATACAGTGTGGACTATATATTAATGATTACAGTGTACTGTTGGATGCAGTTAGTATAAATCAACATACTAAACTGTTTTATAGTGACAGGAAATGATACAACATGTGCATCATCTCAGACATCGACTGAAATATATTCAAAATATTTAATATTTTATTTTTCATCAGGAGCTGTCTCATCAACATCTGCAGTTCATCCTAATGTTGTCTGTGAATTGCACAAAGGAAATATTGTCCATCAGCAGCAGACTCTGTGTTTTAGTCTGCAGACTGTTGGGACTTCATTTAGTCACTTTTCAGTGTGAACTCAGGACAGACTCAAACCTTCAGAGGGTCAGCGAGCAGTCTGTAATCAGCTGTGTTTGCAGATGTACAATCATTACTCTAACACCGTCTCACCCTGTCTTCTGCAGCGTCTCTCTCACTCTTCACAGTCTGTGATCACTGATCAATATTTATCGACTGAGGTAGGGTAACATTAGCCTTCCATCGCGCCACATGTCCCTGCAGTGGGCACAGACTCAGTTCTGCTGTACTGTCTGATGGTCACATGATGTTCAGTCTCCTGCTGCTTCCTTCAGTATCAGACTGGGACTGAACAGCTGGTCTAAGTCACATCTGCAGAGAGTTCAGTTGCTTTCCTCTGGCGACCAATCAGAACATCTCGTTTTCCTTCTGTTGGTGCATCTTAGACCAACAGAAACACACTTCTATTGTAGTTTCTGTCACCAGCCATCAGACAGGAAACTACAGAACCGGTCACATGTTAAATAAATACAGACTGTAGCGAAGAGTGATCAGTGATGCAGCTTTTCTTCCTCTTGTCAGTGTTTCTTTCAGTCTCAACCCGCTCAGGTAAACACTCAGCTCAGCAACTTCTTACCGGAGGAAACGTCTCTCTTCTTCCTGCTCTTCTTCCTGCTCTTCTTCCTGCTCTTCTTCCTGCTCACTGTCACGTGTCCGCTCGCCCCCCCCACCCCGTCTGGACTTCAGTCCTACGTACTGTGACGTGTTCACCGTCATCACGTCCAGTCTGCGAGGGCGCGAGACTACAACTATGGCCCAGTTCCAGTCCGGACCAGGTCCGGACCCGACACCCCCCCTCCCCTCTCTCGATCCGTTTCCGCGTGTCTTTCCAAACCAGTTCTCCTTCAGTGGGAGACTGCGCTCAAACCAGCCGGCCCTGTATTTAGAGTGCGCAGCTGATCTAAACTGTACGGTGAAAGCAGTGGAACAGCTGTTGGAGGGGCCTCTGGACTTCAGACAGATGTTACAGAAACACTGTCACTGTAATGATTCCCGCTAATGGACTGAATGAACGCTGAATCAACAGAAAGTTTCGTATGTAGATTGTTATACAGTCGTCACCGAAAAGCTTAAAGCTGCCGCTAATCCCACCAAGGAACACTTCCGGATTTCAAAGTAAAGGATGGCGAGCTCATTTCCATTATTTGTGATTATGGAACAGAACAGTGTGTGTCCATTGTATATGAAAGGAAAGCCAGCTGATGGAGTCCATTACAATTAACCCATATAACCTTTCCTCTCCCAGATTCCACTGTTGATAAGCAATTAAGCAGATCCATGAGTAGTTCAAGACACTTATACTGCTGGACTTAGTACTTCATAGACTACATACACAAATACTATGAAATACTTTTACTGTGTAGTTTTTGAGTAATCCAATGTCAAAGTCCCTTCGACAGAACAAGAAAAAGCCTTTTCGACTAACTTTAATGTGGGATAAAACCCATTTCCTCCATAAGTAGTTCAATACACGGTTTACATTACTGAGAGCTGTTTTCCGTCTCTCATTCTGCGCTGCTTGATACATTGGTGTCAGAAGTGGGATTCTTCCAAAATAAAAGAACCTGTATAAGCAAAATGGCGACTAAGAGAGAAGTTGAAGAAGAGCTGCGGGGGATGGAAGACTTCATCCAGGGGATATAAGAGAGGACACTCCCTTTCATCCACCAGGAGGCTCGCTTGGAGGAAAACTAGTCCCATCCAATCTACTGTTGGCGGGGAGGCCCAACTCACAGCTTGGAGACTATGAGAGGCTGAAGACACCACCAGCGTTCCACTGCAAGCCACTGCAATGCCGCTACCCCCTGCCACTGCAGTGATGTTGCCCCCCAACCAACCAAGGGCTAGCTTCAAGCTGCCACAGTATGCTGGCACGGTGCCACCAGAGCCCTACCTCACCCAGGTCAGATTGGCAGCACTGCAAAATGGTTGAAGCACTGAGGAGACGGCTGCCCACATGGCCCTGGAAGGCAAGGCGCTCCAGGTGTTACTTGACCTGATGCCAGCCCAGCATTGACACTACATCACCCTGGCCGGGGCATGGAAGCAGCGCTTTGGTAAACGGACCTGGACAGAAAGCATGTGTGACGAGCTGATTCATCGCTGCCTCAGAGAGGGCGAAACCCTGGGAGCCTACGCTGCACTTCTACACACAATGTGGGTACCCCACATTGGGCATCCCCTATATAAATGCCTCTACTCTCGTAGGTTACAGTCCCGATGACATGCTTAACGAGGTCAGCTCAGTTATAAATCTGTGGACCCAGAGTTCCCTTTTAACTCTTCAGAGGTCCCTGTTTGGGCGCCATGAAAAGGTTCCTGGGTGTTACAACTGATACCCCCACCCAATACAGATATAACACTAAGTGACAACTGTTCTACGACCTAAGACTTAGGCTTTAGAAAGGGTTTAGAAAATCTACACGCAAGACCACCTTGGTCTGCTTAGGAACCCGATTTACATTACCACTGTACCACTTCTTTCAGACCTATATAGTTGACTATGTGCCAACGGCCAGATAACAATATCTGTGTGCAATAGGTGTTTGGAGCCTCATGGTACTCCAGAAGGTTCTTAAAGGACCAACACTGGAGGAGGTCCACTCTGACGGTCTGAGGACACTCGCCTGGCTTTCTACAGGGCAGTCTCAAGGCCCTAACCCTAACATATAATTTAGAGGTCAATTGAAAACCAACAGTGTATCCGAAGCACTCAAAGCCACTTAACCTTAAAACCTAATGCAACAGTATCAGCAGAACTTCAGACAACCAAACTGAGCCTGTTCAACATGTCAAACCAAATTATACATTGCATTATAACCTTAACAATTCTCTTCAACATTCACAATTTCAAGGCCAAATTACTTTCTAAATGTCAGCACTTCCCAAGGAGCGACGTCTTCTTACCTTAAGGAGGCTACGATAGGATGATCTCAGAGATGAGCAACACAGGAAATCTTTGTTTGGAAAGTACAAAATACAATCCAGTTTTATTTAAGTTTTATCAAAAAGTATAACTGGTTACAAGATTATAAAAAGAAGTAATACAAAAATCGAGATGAACAAGATAGGTAAAATTACACAAGGTTCAATAGGTAAAAATCTAGAGGTCCCAAAAAAGGCCACAAGCCTTATTTGGCTCTTTTTATATCTGTCGCCTCCTGGCATCTTCTATGTTGGCCCATAAAAGGTAAAAACATCAGAACATCATCTTACTATTGGATGACAATTTATGTGTTTCACACATCATAATTGTTAAACTTCAATTTAGCAACTTTTCCGTTGAACACAGAGATATGTGAACAAAAGAGAACTTTATAACGGCCATGTATGTGTCTCCATTGCAGGTATAGGTTGTCAGTCAGGTGCAGAAACCACAGAGCCCACAAGCTGCCTGCTTTCTAGCAGAGCAAAACGTGTGAAGTTTGACCTTTATACCACAGTACTTATTATGGTTCATCTCGAATGTCAAGCTATCTTATGTCAGTTTAATGTAACTTAATTTGAACTGTTACAGAGAAGTACGGGGAGAGGTGGGTATGACTCCGGCACATTACAATTGGAAACTTTCACAACTAATATACACAAAGTTTCCAAGGAACCTTTTAAAAGAAAGCACAGATGCTCAAAGGATGAAAATATACCAAGGTCAAATATCGAGCATTTAAAGCAGTTTTTATAAAACACAACCATTCCATCTCCCCAGCCTGAGGCCCTAGGCTTGTTTAAATAAGAGTAGCCAGGAGGTGACGTTTCAGCCAGTGTCATGGTGTCATCTATTACCAACCAAGTCTCAGTTAACGTAAAAGAGTCAAGATTATGGGATGTAATAAGATCATTGCAAATAAAAGTTTTGTTCCCTATTGACCGAACAGGAGGCTTAAGTAGATGGGTAAAGGAGGATTGCGAGGTGCAAAATTAAGCTGTAGCTGTTAAAAGCTATGAAAGGATGGATATCATTTCTATCTGTGGAAGTCCATTTCATCTTGTTTCATTTGCAGAGTCTCATTTCTACTTCAGCTCAGGTTCAGAGTTTTGGAAAGGTGCGGATCCAACGTACTGAAGTCCTCGATCAGGGATGAACTGGCTCGTGTTCCTTTGTTTCGCACCATGTCAATCACAGCTCGAGCCTTCTCATCTCTGGTTTTTGCTTTGGCTGATTCCATTTCTTGTTGATTTATAATGCCCCGTTGTAGAAGCTGATCCAGCAGCTGGTTTAGATTAGAGTCAGACACCGCCTCGACAAACTGTGACCGAACTGATGACAACCTGCTCCGTGGTGATCCACTCTGAGGCCTCGGTGGGTTTTCTTCACGTAGAGCCGGATCTAAGGGACAAGCAGAACAAAGACTGTTGTTCAGTAACGCAGACCTCTGACTGTGTGTTCACACAGAACACAAAGTTAATTATACAAAATTTATGTAAAGATGCAATTAGACAGGAATTCTCCCGGTGCAGCCTGATGCAAAGAAAATGTTTCAGCTTGAGAAACAAATTCAGGCTTCATAAACACACAGAGAGGAAACAGGAAAGAGACTGGAGGGAAATAAGAGAAAGAAGTTTCTGCTGAGTTCAGATATCAGTCAGAGGCTGAACTCAACACAAACACACAAAAACACACACTCAGTCTGTGTCTGTTGCTAGCAAGCTTACAGCTAACGTACAGTCGGTACACAATAAACACAAAGAGTCCATCCAGCTGCTTTCTGTCTGAACACACGTTTAGAAATGAGATGGAGTCAAACAGGACTGAATGAAATGTACAGAACTACGTCAGAGAGTGTTTAAAGGGTCAGTTCACCCAAATCATGAAAACAAAGAGATTTTTACCATAACCCCTGGTGCTCTCTGTCCATGCAAACAGTTTCACTTTCATGTCTGCCACTACCTGATTCAATGGGAGAGAATTTCTTTTCTTACAGCTTTCAAACTTTACATGTAAAAAGCTAAGAAACAAGATTTCCACAAACAGAGTCCCTGTTACTGTAATACTGATAATTGTCCTCAGGAAGGAACTGAAGCTGAGATACAGAAACTTTACAGCTTCAATGAGCCAAATGTTGCTCTCTCTCATTGTGTCAAATTCTTGCGTCACAAATGCTGGTCTTAAAAATGCTTAAAAATTCTAAGAATGGCGTAATATTGGTTAAATGATCAGATGAGGCAGAGTAAGAATAAAGGCATCATTGATCAAACAATAACTGTTACTCTATTATTTTCTGTTGTACTATCAGATGGAGTGATGCTGCAGGTGGATGAAGACTTTACCTGTCAGATCAACGTTATACTTCCAGACCTCCGTCTCTCTTTGGTCTCGGACCGTTACAGCCATTATGTCTGTGTTTGTAGGCAGGCGGATCTCAAACGTTGGGTGGTAATTTGGTCCAAACTCCAGGTCAAAATCTGCTCTCTGAAAACCAAAGTGTCAGAATCTCCATAGTATCAAAGTAAACTAAAGGTACCAACAGCAGTTTGATGAACTGTGTCAGCATGTTGCAGCACTAACAAAGACTTTTATTTAAATACTCACCTCTGGCTGTATTTCACTGGCCTTAGGACAGTGAAGAGTGTACTTTGTATTTTTGATGAGTTTACATGTGGAAGGAGCCTGGATGTTCTCACAATGTCGCTGTTGTGCGCTCACCTTAAGAGACATCAAAACATTTTAACATTTAAATTAGAGGGTTTATCATGAGTAGAGCCCGATTGATAAATCAACTACTCAATTGTATCTCATTACAGATATATCAGTGTAGGTCGCTAAGTAACGAGATATATCAGTAGAGTGGTGCTGCAACTAACCATTATTTTCATTATCGATTAATCTGCTGATTATTTTCTCCATTAATTTATTAATTGTTTGATCTCCAAAATGTCAGAAAATACAGAAAAATGTCCATCACAAATTCCTCAAGCCAAAGGTGACGTCTTGTTTTGTCCGACCAACAGTCTAAAATCCAAAGATATTCAGGTTACTGTCACATAATACGAAGAAAACCAGCAAATCTTCACAGTTTGAGATGCTAGAGAATGTTGTATGTGGCATGTGGCATTTTTACTTGAAAAATTACTGAAATGATTGATCGATTATCAAAATATTTGCAGATTAATTTTCTGTCGATCGATTAATCGACCCATTTGCTTCTGCTCTACAGTACATAAATCACTGTGGGTCTGTGGGTCTGTTGTGGCAAGTGGGTCTTTGACTTCCTGTCAGACAGGCCCCTGGTGGTGAGGGTGGGAGGACACACCTCATCCACCCTCATCCTTAGCACTGGAGCTCCCCAGGGCTGAATTTTGAGCCTCCTGCTGTACTCCCTGCACTGTACACACATGACTGTGTAGCCACTTTTGACTCAAACACCATCGTCGAGTCTGTGGTGGGCCTGATCACGGATAACAATGAAAAGGCCTACCTGAAGGAGGTAGAGGGCCTGACCCGCTGGTGTCAGGACAACAACCTCCTTCTGAATGTTAGCAAGACTAAGGAGCTGGTAGTGGACTTTGGGAAGAAGCAGGGGAGGAACTACACCCCCCTTAACATCAACGGGTCCATGGTGGAGAGGGTGGACAGCTTCAAGTACCTTGGTGTCCACATCACCGAGGGCCTGACCTGGGCGCTGCATACTGACTCTGCGGTGAGGAAGGCAGAGACTGTTTTACCTCAGATGCTTGAGGAAATTCTGGATAGCCCCTCAGATACTGAGGAATTTCTACTCCTGCACCATCAAGAGCGTCCTGACGGGGAACATTGCTGCCTGGTACAGCA
This sequence comes from Oplegnathus fasciatus, assembly GCA_003416845.1. Lineage (NCBI taxonomy): Eukaryota > Metazoa > Chordata > Actinopteri > Centrarchiformes > Oplegnathidae > Oplegnathus > Oplegnathus fasciatus. The sequence continues at coordinate 387,214 of NTHP01000380.1, read as the reverse complement.
ACAGCAACAAACAGGACTGCAAGGCCCTGCAAAGAGTGGTTAATTTGGCTGAACGTATCATTGGTGGCGCTCTACCCTGCCGAAAGGACATCTACACCAGGCGGTGTAAGACTAAGGCTAGGGGTATTGTTAAGGATCTCTACCACCCAGATAACAACCTCTTCTCCCTGCTGCAGTAGAGAAGAAGATACCAGATAGACCAGGCCAGCACTGAGAGGCTCAGTAAGAGCTTCCACCCTCAGGCCACTAGGATCTTAAGTGAGGACACTGCCTAAGAATTGTCCTAAGACTATTTTCACTTATTTGTTACAGTTAACATTATTATCTATTACTTATTTTATTCTTTATTCTTATTCTCTTTTACACTTCTTTTTTTATTGCACTATTGAAGGAGCTAACGGTCATACATTTCAATATGATTATACCCTGTATGATTATATGTTACAAATAAACCTGAACCTGAACATAAAACTGTGTCTCTAGGGTTGATTAATTGACCACTAGACACAGATTGTTCAGTATAAAATTCCCTCTTTGTGTTTCCTTGTGGAGCTGCAGTGGAGGGACAGTAACAGCATGGGACTGTGGATTTTGTCCTCCATCACTTCCACTGAAAGTACATTAGGAAGTGATCTCTTAATGTCCAGTACGAACAGAATGATTACAGCAAGAAAAGGCTGTCCATGTTCATATGGACACCTGATTGTTGTTTGAAAAACTGTGAACTTGTCCTTTAAGAAAGATCAGACAAGTTTAGACTGACAGCTGTAACATGAAGCTTTACCTTGTCCAGAGGGATGTTGCTCGGCAGAAGAAGTACATTGAGTTTTTGCCTCTGTGTTTCTGGGTTTGGTAGTCCAAGGAACAGCAGAACTTGACCGCTAATTGGTTTTGTCCACAACCTCTTAATAACATCCCAGACCAGACCAAAGAAAGAGAGGTGAGGGACTTTGACAACCACATGAGTGTCTGTAATCTCCAGCGGCTCCAAGATGCTCATTCCATCATCAGTGATGTGGACGACAGACAACAGACCATCAGGCAGCAGAGCTGTGAAAACACAGAGCTGTTCAACTTTTGTTTTACTGATAACAACGTCAATACAATGTTAGTCCTAATTTTATTGTATTTCCAGGACAATATGGCCCTGTTGCATGCATCTTGGTTGCTCCGAGTACGTCAGTTCAGCATGAGAATGCGTGTCCACATGCGTCTCTTGTGATTGGATCTCAGTTCCCTGCTCTATATGCAAATAAACACTTACATCATTTCCGTTTGCAAAGACCAAATGCGTTGTTGTTTTTAACCGCCGGCGGCACCAATGCACTAAACTGTGCCTAGTCAGCTGGAACGCAGAAGAAGAAGAATGCACTTCCCATGCCTAGTCTGACGGAAATTAAAAGAAGAAGATAAAAAAGAAATCAAAACAATACAGACTTGGTCTATTCCTTGGCATGTTTCAGACAAACCAAATGGCCCAAGATGTTTGAAGCACTCGTAATATATCTCTATGGGCTTTCGAATATTTTCACTTTTTTTAATATGACGCCGTTGTATGGCGTACGCACTTCCACTTACAAGGAGGACGTCAGTTGAGTAGGCGGTACTTCAGTGCGGCCCAGGACACATACACGTACACATTTCTAAAAGAATGTGGCCATATGCGGCCCAGACCACCTCCGAATGTGGTCTGAGCGATCGGATCCCAATGCATCCTCAATGTGTCTTGGGTGCATTCACACCTGTACTTAGAGCTGTCCACTTGTGATCAGATCACCCAAGATGCATGTTAATGCCAGGTCTGAACAGGGCCTAAGTCTAGTCATTGTAGAATATAACTTGCCCAGTTTGAGCAAGTGGTGAAGTGTGGTGGATGGGAAGCCAACGGGGATTGTGCACTTGCTGTTGCAATACAGACTCTTTTCCATCAGTCTGGGCTTCTGGGAGGCCTAAAGGGGATAAATTGTTGTGCCTGAGGGAACTAACTATTCCAAATTGAGGAGAAATTGAAACAATGCTAAAAAAAGTAAAAAGAAAAAAGAAAGAACTAAACTATAAAAAAAGGTTTTTAGTATAAAGTGCCTTTGTGAACCTTTTGTTGTGAATTTCCTGTATTTCTGCATAAATGTGACCTAAAATGTCATCAGATCTTCATTCAAGTCCTAAAACTAGAACCCACTTAAACACTTAAAAATATACAAAATACAAAATAATTCAACATTAAACATCTTTGTTGGTAAAAGTATGTGAAGTTCATTTAAAGGGGTATTTGGAGTCAGGTGTTTCAATCAATGGGATGAGAATCAGGTGTGAGTTTAGCTGTCCCTGCACTATTGAAAGAATATAAACCCAGCTTAACTTTCTCTTGATCGAGTAATTGACTAATTATTTCGGCTCTAATACAGTCTCTGCTGTCACCATAACAAGGCACAAAATGCCATGAAATGTTCTGTGGTCATTCATGGTCCCAGAGGATGCCACTGCCTTTTCTCTGGCGGCAGGCACACATTCCATGAGTATACAAGATATTAAACAACAGTCATAATTCCCTGAAGTTTACTAAACACATTCATGCTCCCCAGAGGATGAACCCTTTTGATTTTGTTATAGTGCCCCCCTCAGGGCAAACTTTAGCTCCACTACTGTTCAGACTGTAACAACAGATAAATCATCAGGATGTTGTTCGTTCAGACTGTGGCTGTAATGAACTCTGCAGCCTGTCGGGGGCGCTAACAGGACTTTAGAGTTTCATCATTGCTCTAACAAAACTCTCAAACTCATCTCTTACCATCCTTTATTTCACAGTGTGGGAGGTGGAGCTGACAGACAGCAGCATCCTCTGAACACTTGATGTTGAACAGCGGCCCTGCAGGCGTCTTGCCAGCTGATTGGAGGAGGCTCTCATCCCATTGGACAGCCCTGTACAGCACCTCTGCCTCCTGAGCCATAACAAACACCAGTCCAGTCAAAGTACACTGGAACACACCTAGACCAGGACACCTGAACCTGTAGGACACAGAAGGGCTGATTACAACAAGCTTTTGGCCTGTTGGTCAAATGATCTGTTGAGTTAAGCCGTTTTTATTCATCTTGTACATCGTGTTTTAATTTTACTTCCTGCACAGTCACAACCTGCTACTTTGAAACTCTGAACTCTAAACTCTGATTGTCCAACAGACAGATTATTGATTGTTCAGGTGATTAATCAGGCACCGTGACCTCAAACTGAATGTCAAACAACAACCGACCTGACAGAAATTCACCCTGATTCTAAAATAAGTTGGGGGTGTAGTGAATACGGTGACTTCAATTTTACATCTTTCACAGAGAGAACTGAACTTTTTCTTATCTCCCTGTTCCCATGACCACAGGGTCAAGAAGGAAGACCTGCAGGACTCAAGGAGGACACCAACAGATAATTTTGTGACAACAGGCCAATTTACAACAGGACGGGCCTCACACTAA
>NTHP01000380.1:359220-373748 GCA_003416845.1 Oplegnathus fasciatus | reverse complement strand
TAAGAAATATTAAACCCTGGAGGGGGTAAAACTAAGGAACCAGAGTCTGATCACTGACAGATTAATAAAAATGTTAAAGTGAAAAACATTTGTATTCAGAGCCTCTCCACACACAAGCTGATGCTGCTGCTTCAACCTCTCTGGATCATCAGGACACAGCTGATCATCTTCATCCACACTCTCCTCTCTGGTGTCCTCTGGTGGGTGATGAGAGCCATCGGATGGGGAGAAGAGGACACACACAGCAATGTCAAACTTACTTTTGAACATCCTGTTGACCCAACATTCATAAACCTTGTAACAGTCAGAGTCTAGTAAATGTGGTATTACTGCAATGGTAAATAGCGCCACAAGGTGGTGCCTCCCTTTGTTTTCTTGTGACGTACTAGAGTTGAGACTTGGGTACACAGTAACACATCAGTAACGTTGCTTGGTGCAAGTTAAGCTGTCTGCTCATGTATGATTAGTGAATATAGTGCCGTAGAGACCTGGCACTGTATGGTCAATGTTAAGTACTGTAGAATAAATCAGCAGTGTGGAAATCTCCATTCTGTTGTCTGTCGACTCTCTGAGCTAATCGGCTATCCCGGGAATCCTGCTAGCTAGCCCCATGCTGCTGGCGCTCTCCACCTACACTAGCCATGTTACAACCTGTAACAGCACCGTCCCCAGTTCAAGGCTGGTCAGGGCCCTTTGTAGCATGTGTTTTGCCCCACGTTCCCTGTTGATATCTACTGGCAAAATAATAAAGTCAAAATGTGGAAAAAAATAATGTAAAAAGTTCAAGTCATCACCCCATCCCCATCACGCTCTGAGTCATTTAATATTGAGTATCTGCCGATACCAAGTCCTGATCCGATACTTGTATTTTCCTAGATAATACGGCTGCACAATTCAAGTATATTAAAGTTATTAAAATCAATCCAATGTATATGCTTGACAATTGAATAGCTCTGCAATGTATTAAGAAAAAAATTGCCTGCATCCAAGCTGTTCCTTAATGTTTTTGTTTTTTTTAAATTTTTAACAAAATAACATGTTATAAAATCACAAACCCTCTCTGTAATCTTTTTGGCCTTGTTGCTGTCTTGAGGGAATTTCTCTCCCCTTTTAAAAGTCTCCTCCAGTGTTTGTTACTTCAGTCTAGCCTTTGCCTGAGTTACCTGAATGAACTGGATTCCGTTGAGTGTATATTTTCATCGTTTGTGCATCTTTCGCGCGGATTACAATAACATAAATACACAGTCTCATACTGTGTTTTGCTGTCGTTTATGGTGCGTGGTGTTTCGCTGTGGGCGGGACTCAGCCCTGCTCTACACACACACACGGAGCTCAGCGCAGTGGAGGAGAGACGGAGAGTTGATGGCGGCTGCACTCATTGCGTTGCTGTGAATGAAACTTCACGAGTAAAGACACCTGTGTGACAGCTGACGTAAAACAAAGGATCGGATCGGGCAAGACATTCTTTCCCCACATGCAAAACAGAAGAGAAAAAACGCTGTGGTGAATGGGATTAACCAGTTCCATGAAGCACACAGCAGCCAATCTTCCAGTTATGCTTTAATAACAGTTCACGTTTCTTTAAGATATCCCAGTGGGCTTTTACTCACGTCCTTCATGTCTGTCAGGTGTAACCCTCTTTTCTCTGTCATCCACCCTGTAGGAATAAACACAACAGCAGTTATCTGGGCTGTCTTATGAAGAGTGTTAAAATAATCAGACTCAGTTGGTGGCCTTCTCTTCACTAAACATAACACTGGTGATTCCACACAACCACGGTCACCAAGCTGTCATCTTACGCTGTCAACCTGGATTTTCCAATCAAGCTACAAGTACATTCCAGGGAGTAGTCTGGAGAGGTGGGCTTCAATAACGGCCAATCACATCAGCTCCTTTCAGACCAGCAGAATATGTTCAGGGTCCAAACAGCATAAGAGGAGATTTCAGACCAGGGGCGTCATCACCATCGGGCTTCCAGGGCTTTAGCCAGAAATGTTTTTAGATTAGCCCCGAATCTTTCTGGCAGAGGAAAAAATCTATAATCAGTACGAAATGTAAATAATTTAATTCCTGACCACCCCCCGACCCTTGCTGCTGCCTCTGTGTGGATGTAGAGAGACTGAGAGAGTGGGCAAGGCTGGGTAACGTCTAGCTCAGTCAGTCCATCTGCATCCCTCTTTTAGCACTGACGCACGGCGTGCAATGCTGCTTCTATTCGGCTGTCTGGCTCACACATGATGAGAAACACTGACACGAAGCCCGCGATAAAGCAGTAGGAGTCTCGGTAGAAGTTCACTTTGTTTGGCGGAGCTTCATTAGCAGGCAGCCTGCTACTGCTGCGTGGCCTCAAAACATGCTGGGAATGAGCTCCAGATAATAATGGACCATGTGCCCAAAACACAGCACACTTCTTTGGGCCTATTATTTCATTTATTTATGCTTAATTTATTAATAAACAAACTAAGTCACAGGTGCTGATTTGGCGCCTGAATGTGTCCGACACACATACCAAGATGGCCAGCAAAAAGAAAAGGTGGAGGTATCTATTTTTACATACACAGTGGCCGGTGCAACGACGTGACAGTGACTCAACAACATTGTTCTCCTAATCTGGAATCTTTTTTCATAAACTGCAAACCCTTTTGAGACCCTTTGAGTTTGCTTCATTCATTTTGGTTGGTCTTTACTTTTCACCGCAGGCCAACGTGTAGGAGGCCCAGTGCACGCTCGCCGACCAGATATGGAGTGTGGAGCCGTCAAACCCGGATTCTTTAGTTATTGTCCTCGGTGACTTTAACAAAGGAAACCTCAGCCACAACTCCCCAAATACAGACAGTTTATTAAATGCCCGACCAGAGAGGAAAACATTTTGGATCCCTGTTACACTACAGAAAGTCTATCGCACTGTCCCCCCAAGCTTCACTGGGACACTCTGACCACGTCATGGTCCACCTAATTCCTGCATACAGGCAGAAATTAAATCTCTGTAAACCTGCTGTAAGGACATTAAAGCAGTGGAGCAGTGCAGCCATGGAGGACCTTCGGGCCTGCTTGGGCTGTACTGACTGGGATGTTTTCAGGACTGCTACCCCAACAGTCTGGATGAGTTCACACAGGCTGTGACGTCATACATCAGCTTCTGTGAAGACAGCTGTGTACCATCACGCACCAGGCTGAGTTTCAACAAGCCTTTAAGAGTGGGGACAGGGACAGGTTCAAAGAGTCAAAGTACAGGTCTAGCAAGGCGGTGAGACAGATCACCAGCTGTGAGCCTAAAGCCCCCCACTCCATTAAGGACCTGCGCCTGGCCAACGACCTGAACGAGTTCTACTGTCGCTTTGTTGGAAAATGGAACAGTCCTGATACCATCCCCCGTGACTCCGTCCACCAGCACCAGCCCATCAGCTCCACCTCCCCCACCTCAGCAGGGACCGGGGCCTCTCCACAACTTCTCATCTCTCCATCCTAGAGAGACGTAAACAGGATTTTTAAGAAACAGAACCCCTGCAAAGCAGCAGAACCAGACTCTGTCTCTCCATCCACCCTGAAGCACTGCGCTGATCAGCTGTCTCCAGTGTTCACGGACATCTTCAGAACCTCACTGGAGACTTGCCATGTGCCAGCCTGATTCAAGTCCTCTACCATGATCCCAGTCCCCAAAAAAAACAAGGACCACAGGACTTAATGACTACAGACCCGTCACCCTGACCTCTGTGGTTATGAAGTCTTTTGAGCGCCTTGTGTTGTCACACATCAAAGCCATCACAGACCCACTACTGGACCCCCGCAGTTCGCCAACAGAGCCAACAGGTCTGTAGACGACGCAGTAAACAGGGCCATCCATTTCATCCTCCAGCACCTGGACTCCTCAGGAAGCAATGCCAGGATCCTGTTTGTGGACTTCAGCTCTGCCTTCAACACCATCATCCCGGCTCTGCAACAGGACAAGCTCTCCCAGCTGAATGTGCCTGACTCCACTTTCAGGTGGATCACAGACTTCATGTCTGACAGAAGGCTGCAATAGGGGCTGGGGAAACATGTCTCAGACTCCTGGACCATCAGCACCGGATGCCCCCATGGCTGCATCCTTTCCCCTCTGCTCTTCTCCCTGTATACCAACAGCTGCACCTCCAGTCATTAGTCTGTCAAGCTCCTTAAGTTCACGGACGACACCGTTCTCACTGGACTCATCTCTGATGGGGATGAGTCCGCCTACAGGTGGGAGATTGACCATCTGGTGACCTGGTGCAGTCGGAACAACTTGGAGCTCAACGCTCTAAAGAAAGTGGAGATGATTGTGGACTACAGGAGGAACCCAGTCCCACCTGTCCTTCTGCTTCCTGGGGACCATCATAACCCCGGACCTCAAGTGGGAACTGAACATCAGCTCCCTCACCAAAAAAGCCCACTGCCAAGGACAAGGGCAGACTGCAGAGTATCATTTGCTCTGCTGAGAAGGTGACTGGCTGCAATCTACCATCTCTCCAGGACTTGTACTCCTCCAGGACCCTAAAGCGTGCAGGAAAGATTGTGGCCGACCCCTCCCACCCCAGACACAAACTGTTTGAGACACTCCCCTCTGGCAGGAGGTTGCAGTCCATCAGGACCAAAACCTCACGTCATAAGAACAGTTTCTTCTGCAGCTGGCCTCATCAACAAGGCCCAGGACCTCCACTGACACTGACTCTATAGGTACTCACCTCCCCCATTACACGCTACATTAATATACAGTCTACTCACCTGAATAAATGCGTTACATTAACGCACATCTTTTGGACTTTATTTTTGCACATTACAAATATTCTTTATTCTCCAACTGACTTTAAATACTGTGAATTCTTGCACATTCTTGCTAAATATTTTGCACATTCTTACATAAATCTGTACAGTTCTTTCATTTAAATAACAGTCATATTGTACATATTGTCTAAGTCTCTATCTTTATTTTATAATATTTTTCATATTTTTATTGACTTTTTTTTACATTTAAGCTATGCTTCTGACTTGCAGTACTTGCTGTCACCTTTTCTTTACTTATATTTTTCTACTACTATGTTTATATTTTATGCACCAACATACCAAGTCAAATTGCTTGTATGTGCAAACCTACTTGGCAATAAACTTGATAATGATTCTGATTCTGAAATTTGATTCTGAGGGAAAAAATGGCCCTGTTCAGACCTGGTATTAACATGTATCTTTTGTGAACCACTCACAAGTGGTCAGCTCTAAGTACACGTGTGAACGCACCCAAGAAGCATTGAGGATGCACTGAGATCCAATCGCTCAGACCAAATTTGGAGGTGGTCTGGGCCACATCAGACCACATTCTTTTAGCAGTGCGTACGCGTATGTGGCCTGGGCCACACTGAAGTACTGCCTACTCAACTGATGTTCCCCTCATAGTAAGGCGTACAGCGTCTTAAACAACAACAACAGGCAACAAGAACAACGACAAGCAAAATGGATTCTCGTGGATGGAGTACACACAAAGCACAGTGTCTGATTTCCATTTGGGCCGAAGAGTCAGTACAACGGAAACTGGATGATTCACATCACAAGCGTGTGATTTATGAGGATATTTCGAAAAAGATGGAGGGGAATGGTTACAGTCGAACATGGCAGCAATGCCGATGTAAAATAAAGCACCTCAAGACTGTTTTCAGAAAAGCCAAGGACTCAAACAACAAGTCCGGTAGGGACCGGATAAGCTGTCCCTTTTACGAGGAATTGGACCGGGTGCTTGGAGACCGATCATCATTCTGATGAAGGTGAGAAGTGAGATCCGATCACAAGTGGTCACTCGTGACGCATGTGGAGACGCATTCTAATGCCAGGTCTGAACTGACGGACTGTCTACTTGTGATCAGATCACCCAATACACATGCTCATGCCAGGTCTGAACAGGGCCACCATGAACATTTCTTTTTCCTCTTTTCTGAACATCTTTACACAATTTGGAGAAAAGCGAGATGACCTGATAAACAACACCTGATAATCCCTAAATTGTTGTACAAATAAACAAGTGTTTCAATTCTATCCACTGTCATCAGACTGCTGGTTTATTTTACAACATAAAGTGCCAAACATTACAGCAGTCAAATGAAAATGTAAAAATAGAATAAAAAAGTAAAGTAGTATTAAACACTTGTGCCATAGATTTGAGAATTCCCAGCTGCTGTGCAGATGTCCACTTTCTCTAGAGCTTAACATTACTATTACATTACAAAAATTACATTTCAAATTAAACAATGTTTTCAGTAGTCATACAATGCAGTAAAATTCAATGAAAATTTAGGCAGTAGTATTCCAGCTGGGTGCCTGCTGGGTCCTTGGCTCTAATGAGATGCCACCTCAATGATGTAATGAACTTAGCTCCACCTTGTGATGCCCCTAAGCACCATGTGTGGAAACCCGTTGCAATGCTGTATTTATGCACCAGGGGGAGCAGTGATTATGAAAGCTGTTTATTGTCATCAGCTCTGACCATTTTACTTCAAGTTTGCCCATTGTAGCTAAACATTTTCATGTTTTCATGCATGTTAATGCCAGGCCCTGTTCAGACTGGGCATTAACATGTGTCTTGGGTGATCCGATCACAAGTGGACAGCTCTAAGTACGTCAGTTCAGACCTGGCATGTGACCACTTGTGATCGGATCTATATGCAAATAAACACGTACATCATTTCCATTTGCAAAGACTTTACATTACATCACATTCATTTAATTACATTTAACTTATCAGGCTAACTTTATCAGACCGACTTATGCTACTGTATGAGTGAAATGACACACAGGAGACATGAGATCAATTTTGACGTATTTTATTGAAATTACGCAGCTATTGCCAAGAGGGAAATGTTCACAATATGACCAACATGGGCATTGATACGAACAAAAATACCATCAGTCAATAAGTTTTATGAAAAGGCACCCAGTTTGATCAAAGCAAGGACAACCAGGATAATATTATGCTGCCAAAGCAACAGAAATACAGAAACAGCTTCACATTACATTGTGAAGTAGTGTTTGCGTCCTTTTTCAGACTCTAGTACAGACAAAGCAGGAAAACGATATTCAGTTAGCAAGGTAAGAAGTTACTATTCAATTTTACAACGTTAAAGTAAGTGAAAAACTTACACAGTCACTTATATTAACGTTAGTAGTTGAAGGGAAATTCAAGCTTGCCACCTCCATCATGGCAGAGTGACAGTCGGTCTCCTAGCGCCTGGTCCAATTCCTCGTAAAAGGGACAGCTTATCCGGTTCTTACAGGACTTGTTGTTGTACTTGGCTTTTCTGAAAACATTCTTGAGGTGTTTGATTTTACGTCAGCCTTGCTGCAGTGATCGACTGTAACCATTCCCCTTCATCTTTGTCGACATGTCCTCGTAAATCGCCGGTTGTGATGTGAATCATCCAGTTTCCGTTGTACTGACTCTTCGGCCCAAACTGAAATCAGACAGCATGTTTCGTGTGTACTCCATCCACAAGAATTGCCAGTTGTTTTGGATCTTGTTGCCGTTGTACGCTGAACGTGCTTCCTCTTACAAGAAGGACGTCAGTTGAGTAGGTGGTGCATAATGTGGCCCAGACCACCTCCGAATGTGGTCTGAGCGATCGGATCTCAATGCATCTTGGGTGCGTTGGCACTTGTACTTAGAGCTGTCCACTTGTGATTGGATCACAAAAGATGCATGACAATGCCAGGTCTGAACAGGGCCATTGAGTCAGTGCACCTGAAATCAGGTGTTCTCATCATATGTGATGTGTATGAGGGAGTGTGTTTTCCACAAAGAGCACATTTTTAGTGAAGCGGTTGTTATTTTCAACAATTCATAAAACCCTGCAATTTTTTAAGGGACTAGGGGACTTTCTTCCTGGGTAACAAAGGATCAAATTGTGGTTGTTTACTGTATTTGTTTAATGTCACATGTTTACCCTCAATAAAATTGTCTTCTTTCATAATTGTAGTGATTTACAACAAGGCACGAATAATTAAGACTTTGTTGTAGACAGCGTTTCACAAAGCTTATGAAGTTTGTGAAAGTGTGCAATCAGTTGAAACACACCCTGTGTTCACAAACATCTGCTGCTTATCTTGGCAGGTAAAAGAGCCCAAACACATTAGCATTACAGTGAACCTTTTTGTTCACACTTAGTGGGCCATCAGTGTGTCATTCTTACAAGTCTCCCAATCCCCACACTGTCACACAGATAGTGAGTGTAAGGGCCTTTGTAACACTACAAATTCCGTGTTTTCTGCTAGTTACTGTAGAGCCCAAACACAGCCCTTGTTTTTTTTAACTTTATCTTGATATACCTGATGCAAACACAAACCCACTGAAAAAAAATTCCAAGAGCTTTTTGTGAATGGAGCTATTTCACTGTCACTGTTGATGCAGTGTAAATTAGAAATGTAAAAACAATGTGATCAATGTGATCCTCGCTCAATAAATAAATACTGGTATTGGGAATAATACTTTAGGAGCGCGGCGGCAGTATTAAAAGCACAACATACATACAGAAAAAAACTGATAGGCCTATAAATGTTTAAAGGTAAAATTATTCCAAGTTTAATGTTTTGAAGGCCCATAACCTGTCATGAGGGGAAACTTAATCTTAATCACAAAACAACACACACACTTGTGTGTTTGTCCTGGTTGTCTCTCTATTCAAATGAGTATTAGCTACTTGAAAAGGCGACACCTTTTAACCTCTCTTCAGGACATCAGGTTGAATAGGAGGCAGAGAGGTGGATGTGTATTTCAGCTGCCTTAATGACCGATCCAAACAGATGCACAAAAGCACAAACTCACAGAAAATGTCTTAACTAAAAGTGTTTTGTGAATGGAAAATGCAAAGCTATTTTACTCTCACTGTTAATACAGTATAAAATAGAAAAAACAACAATTAAGAGTGATCCTCACTCATTAAATAAATACTGGTAGTTGGGAATAATAGGGAGTTGTGAGGTTTAATTTTGATGGCCAGTCACATATCTGTAATTTCATTTCTATCGGGCCACATCATACAGTATGATCTTATATTTATTTTTAGTTAAATAATTGTTGACAACTAGCCAAACATCATTGAAGTTCTAGCAATTATTGTAAGTCTGGGACATATACTGTCCAAACCATGAGCTACACAAAGAAACATGACTCTACAGTGAACTACAGGCCATCACACATTGGTTTATGTGTGAATGTGTTTTTGTGAAGGAAGCGCCATCTCATGGTGACACCCTGCAATTGAATAAATGGGCTCATGGCCCCGGTTCATAGCTCCACTCTAAAGCCGTCCCAGCCGTCCTGGACAGAGTTGGTTACGCAGCCAAAAGAGAGATCCCTTAACTCTCTGTAACCGCTTCACGTTCCTGATGGATGAGGCTCCGGTCCATTCTGCCGATGCCTCTGTAGTCCCAGCTTCTATGGCTCCGCCTGTCACTGCTGCATCTCATCCACCTGTGGCCAGCGCTGGTCGGGCAGTTCATCACTCAACCACGGCTCCTTCCATCAACGCTGTGTCTCCTTCACCTTTTGCCAGCACCGGTCCGGCAACCCGTCATTCCACCACGGCTCCTCCTGTCACTGCTGTGTCATCTCCACTCGTGGCCAGCACTGGTCGGGCAGCTCATCACTCCACCACGAGGAAGACCCTCCGTAGGATGCTGCAGGAGGCTGTCATCAGACACTCAGGAGGTCTTCCTCGAGCTGAGCCTCCTCACTCCTGTCCGCCTGCGCAGACCTGACAGCCTGAACCACCATCCTAAATGCGGATGGAGGTAGCTGAGTGTCCGCTGTCCTGTCCAGACAGCTCACACACATCATCCCCTTGTCCTCTTGATTAGTATAATCATCGGAGACTCCATAACCAGGGACATCCGCTTCTTAAACACCGTCACATACTGTTTCCCTGGTGCCACTGTCCCTGACATTTGGATAAACTCCTGGACCTAATGCCCTCACACCTGACCTCCATCAAAAGAATAGTGCTGCATGTGGGGACAAACGACGTTTTTCTAACTGAATTTGCTGAGTTCTTATCTTCTGAGGTTGTTAAACTCGACAAAGTATTGATTGTTAGTGATTTTAATATACATGTTGATGATGCATCAGCTGACACCCAGTCCATCAAATGCACAACCCATTCTTGCACTCTCAATAGCCACTGTGCTGAAAACTACTATTTGCAGACCTCAGTAAGGATATTTCCTTGCCCTTGACTTAGTATGCTCCTTTAATAACCTCTGTTTGTCAACCCTAGATATTGTCGCTCCTTTTAAAAACAAATCCATCCGAACTGTTAACCCATCCCCTTGGATGAATGACGACATACACTGTCTTAATAGAGAGTGCAGAATGGCTGAGCGTAGGTGGAAAAACACAAAATTGGAGGTTCATTTTATTCACATGAAAGAACTACTTAATGAGAAAGTGAAAGAGGCGAGAACTACCTATTTTTCCAATTTGATCGATTCCAATAACAAAAATCCTTTGTTTTTGCTCAATTGATAGGTAGGTCAATCCTGCCCTTCTCCCTGTACCGGTCCTTTCAAATAAAGACTGTGAAATGTTTTTATCATTTTTTGTGGAAAAGGTCACTGACATAAGGTCTGAAATATTACCTTCCTGTACCTCTGGGGTTGACTGTCAAGCCCATGTTTCTCTATTGAGCTAGTTTAGCCCAATTTCACTAGAAGAACTCATAGTCATTGTCTCCCAAATGCGCCCCTCCACTAATTCTCTGGACACTGTTTCAACCTCACTTTTAAAAGATGTTTTTAGTTCCTTAGGATCACACATACTCTCAATTGTGAATAGCTCTCTTAACTCTGGCTGTGTGTCTGATTATTTTAAACATGCGATTATTCAGCCACTCTTAAAAAAGCCAAGCCTTGACCCATTGCTTCCCAGTAACTATAGACCTATATCCAAATTTCCTTGTATTTCCAAGGTCCTGGAAAAAATAGTTTGTAAACAACTTGTACAGGTCCTAGACAAATCTTTGACAAATTCCAGTCTGGTTTTCATTCAAAGCACAGCACTGAAACTGCTCTCCTCAGGGTTTCAAATGACATTTTAATGTGCGTTGATGCTGGGGAATGTTCAGTCCGGTTGCTGCTTGACCTAAGTGCAGCGTTCGACACTATAGACCATTCCATTCTCCTCAGTAGGCTTCAGCAATGTGCGGGTATAACAGGGACTGCCCTTGACTGGTTTGCCTCCTATTTGTCAAACAGGAGTTGTTCTGTGGCCATAAATCATTATGTCTCCTCATCCACTCGGCTGATGTGTGGTGTACCCCAGGGTTCCATCCTTGGTCCTATTCTTTTCTTTCCATACATGCTTCCTTAATTTGTCAATTTAAATGCATTTCTTATCATTGTTATGCAGACGATACACAGCTTTACTTTTCAGTCAAATCAAATGACTTCACCTAGCAAGACTGCCAAACAGCCATCAAGGACTGGATGTCAGAGAACTTCCTCCAACTTAACCCTGATAAAACAGAAGTCCTCATTATTGGCCCCGAGAGCATTTCTAATAGAATACAGCAGTGTATTGGTCTTTTAGTGGCAAATGTTAAGCAAGTCTGGTCCAATCCTGTTTCTTTCAACTAAGAAACATTGCCAAAATCAAATCTGTATTATCCTTTCAAGATGATCAAAAATCATTCATGTCTTTGTCTCCTCCTGTCTTGATTATTGTAATTCAGACAGGACCACTATAGTCAAAAAGATTCTATTTCATTTTATATTTGGTGGCATGGCTCTGTTCTGGGACGATCCCACCCTTTCACATGCACACGTGGAAAGCTTAAGGCAGGGAGAGCACACCTCCCTGCCCTTCCATGCGCATACATGGAAAGCCTAAGGTGGGGAGAGCAGCAGCAAAAGCCCCCCACATAGGGTACAGAACAGAGCAGGCATCAATGGCAACAGAAATGACATTGATTAAGTCAGACACAGATTGGAAAGGAGGAGCTGGGGTGGAGGTGGGTTGCAAAGCATCTTGCAGAGGAAGCAGCAAGGGTAGGCAGGCTAGCGCAGCTTAAATAAGGCGGCCCATTTGACATTTGCCAATTAGATGCATGAGGGGAATCAGCTGAGCTGTCAGCTTATGTGGGCTGGCTTTGAGATCAGCTGTTGTCAGCTAATGTAGCCGGGATTGTGAGCTGAGCTCGACTTCGTGGCCTGCCTGAACAAACACTATGCTCAGTTTCACTGTTCA
This sequence comes from Oplegnathus fasciatus, assembly GCA_003416845.1. Classification (NCBI taxonomy): domain Eukaryota; kingdom Metazoa; phylum Chordata; class Actinopteri; order Centrarchiformes; family Oplegnathidae; genus Oplegnathus; species Oplegnathus fasciatus. Next base: position 361,513 of record NTHP01000380.1, on the reverse strand, counting down.
CCACCCCAAGTCGCTCTTCTGTTTCTCTGCTCCAGTTGGTTCAAAATGCGGCCGCTAGAATTTTAACTAATACTAATATTATATATATACTAATATCGCACATTACACCAGTGTTAGCCAGTCTACATTAGTCACCCATATATTGCAGAATTGATTTTAAAATTCTTTTAATCACCTATAAAGCACTACATGGACTGTCCCCACTTTATATTTCTGAATTACTGTGTCCCCTGGCCACGCTGAGATCACTGAGGTCTACCGATCAAGGCCTTCTGGCTGTTCCTAAATCCTGGCTTAAAACCAAAGGTGAGCCTTTGCAGTTGTGGCTCCCACCCTCTGGAACAGTCCTCCCCCAGTTATAAAACATGCAAAGTCAGTGGATTGTTTTAAGAAGCTATTAAAAACTCATTTGTTTCGTAAGCACTTTGTCCTGTAATGTATGTTTGCCTTCTGTGTCTTTTTTATTGTTTATTGTTTGTGTGTTTGACTTCTGTGTAGTTTTATATTGTATTTTAATGTTATTTCCTGTTTTTGACTTTTTTATGGTTGCACTGCACAGAACCTTGTAATTCTTGTTTCAAAAGGCGCTTTTTAAATAAAGTTTACTTACTTACTTTTCTATGATTCCGGATTCTCCGTGAGGTCTGTGTGCACTTCCACCAACTACACCTACAGCCAGACACAGAGTCTGCAGCCATGCTAGCTCTGTGAGGCTGTACTGAGACACAGTGGCTAAATGCTAATATAAGCACGCTTATAATGACAATGCTAACATGCTGATGAGCAGGTATAATGTTTACCATGTTTACCATCTTAGTTTAGCGTGTTAGCATGCCAACATTAGCTAATTAGCAGTAAAAACAAAGTAGGCAACAGCTGAGGTTGATGGGAATGTCTGTAGTTCTGCACGTATTAGGTGTTATTATTTGGTCATAAACCAAAGTAGTGGACACATTAACATGTTGACCTGATGATGGCGCTAGATGAAAAGTCAGAGGATCACCAAAGTTACTACAGTTCATCCCATAGAGAACACAAATGTCTGTACAAAATTTCATCTTAATCTCTCCAATAGTGATTGAGATATTTCACTCTGGACCAAAGTGATGGACCGACAGACAGACATTCAGACATTGCTATCCCTAGAGCCATGCTGTTAGCATGGCTAGAACCTGCTCTGAGTACTTATGTTTGCAACAACATGTGGTTGGTTGTGGCGTAAACACAGGGTAATTTTACCCTCATGAAATGAAGTGATTTAATCATTGTAGTAAGGTATATTATTGAATTGTATTTCTTCGTGTAAACACTTCAGGTCAGTTTACAGTGGAAATAGTTTCTTACTTTAAGTCTGAGGGTCCAGGTTCATTACCGAAGTCTGGAGGTCTATCTTTAGACCAGTCACAGCTGGATACTGGAGACTGTGATCTGTCCTCTTTCTCCAAATCACTCATCTTCTTGACTCCAGTCAAAGTGACAGGTAGACCTTTAAGACTGAAGAACCGAGACGTATATACACCAATACATTTCAGATACACTTACATCAAGGATTGATCATTTATACCAAATATTCATACAGTTAGATTTGTTAGAATAGGCTCTGCTGTTTGAGGAAGCTCTCAGTGAATCTGAGCAGTGATGAGGAGAATTAATCCCCTCTTAAATATCTACATGAGCATTAAATCTTAGTAAGATCAACAATACTAACAACTTGGCGTGAGCATATCAGTGTCAGTACTCAGTGAGAAGTGTCAGGTTGTAATGGAGACACTGCACATCTGTATGAATATGATTGGATGATACTGGTCAGCTGGTAGCAAAGAAGGTGACAAAAGAGCCACTGATGCCAATCAGTTACTGAAAGTGCGACTTCAGTGCTCAGCCTGAATGAACGCAATGCTCCAATCTCCTCTCACACCTTCAACTCTTACTTAGCAAAGCAGTCACTGAACCTGGAAATACTGGATCTTTGATTGAATGCTAATTGTATTGTCTAAAATACCACCTCTGAGACCAACAAATGGGCTCATCAGCATGGACCGACTTCAACATGCTACGAACCTCTGAGTCTCCAGAGTCTCCAGTCTACAGTGTGGACTCTCCAGAAAACCACACAGCAATTTCACTCCCGTATCCTGCAGGTTGTTTCCCCACAGGTCCAGCACTCTCAGATGGGAGGGGTTGGACTTCAGAGCTGAGGCCAGAGAAGCACAGCTGATCTCTGACAAACTGCAGTCACTCAATCTGAATAAAGAATATATGATGTAACTTTGGAAGACAATGTTCCTGCTTG
>NTHP01000380.1:348866-359166 GCA_003416845.1 Oplegnathus fasciatus | reverse complement strand
GTAACTTTGGAAGACAATGTTCCTGCTTGAAATCATTCATTCAATGTTTAACAATCTGTTCAGAGCTGAAGAAGGTTTAGAATGTAGAAGTTTAGAAAATGGAAACTCCAAACACCTGAACCCAACAGGAGGCAGGTTCAAAACTGTCAAATACAACAAGTAAAAAAGAGCTCTCATTAATATTGATGATGACGTGCTGCTCCTTCAATAAAGACGTAGTGACTTCACCTCTTAAACTCATGTCAGGGTGAATTTTGGGGAAATGTGAACAAAAGACATCTACAATGTTTCTTTTAGGAATAGTGGAGTCATAAAATCAAAGCATCTTCAGTTTAAACAATTCAGTCAGTATAAGCATCATATAGCTTCATAAAAATGTTGGGAAAAACAAATACTGAATATGTTTGTTATTGTCTGATAGTTGAAATCGAGATAACTTATTAAAAGAAAATAGACCTTAGCATTAAGATACTCAGGGGTGAATTCACAAAGAATGGATTGTGGCCGCTGATGGCACCATGAATTGTGCAACACTTGAAACCGCTATCTGCCCCGTCTCAAGATCCAATTCACAAAAAATATTGCGCTAATGATATGACAGCCAAACACAGCCATAAAGTTTTGCAGCTAAGTGCAATTTGCCCTTGTTTTGTGTCTGGTTACAATTATCCATGTGGCAGTTATTGGCTACCGCATACTCACGGCTGCTGGTGAGTCAGTCTAGCAGTGTCGGATGGGTTGAGGCTGTGGTTCAATGCCAATTTTGATCACTTTATTGCTATTCCCTATAGCTTTTAGTTGTTTATTTGATATCTTTTGAGTTTAATAGGAATTATGGAACTGTTTTTGGCAACGTTTGTAACCCCTTTTCGTAGAATAAAATATTCAAAGTTTATACAAGTTGCTTTTGGAGTGCATTTTGAAAATTACCACGGACTGCTACCCATTCAAGACATCGCTACCTTCAGATGCCATGACAGTAATAGGCCTAATAATTATAATAATACAATAATATAAAAATGTCAAAATATTATTTATGCCTTATTATTATACCTTCGCCTGGCCACAATCACTGCTTCCACGATTACAGGAAAGTCTGGGCGTGACACCCCCTATAAACGCACTTCAGTTATCACCAACTCTCTGAAGACGTTAAAATTTTCACTCTAACTACGTGTTGCTATTAGCGCTGGTGTTTGTGAATTTGACTTTTTTTTGAGTGAGACTCATTTGCATAGAAAGGGGCCAATTTTGCACCAAATGTATGTATATTACCTCATTTGAATATGTGCAAATAGAAACGGAGCACCGAGACGCTATTTGCTTGGCAGCACAGTTAGGGATGCATTTCACCCTTTAGTCTCACCACAACTTTCACATCATATTAATGTCAGCACAGAAGTAAAAAACGGTGTCTGACCTCAGAGTCTCCAGTCTACATTGTGGACTCTCCAGTCCAGCAGACAGCAGTTTCACTCCTAAATCCTGCAGGTTGTTGTAGCTCAGGTCCAGCTCTCTCAGATGGGAGGGGTTGGACTTCAGAGCTGAGACCAGAGAAGCACAGCTGATCTCTGACAAACAGCAGCCCCACAATCTGAATAAAGAATAAATGATGTAGATAAAAATCCATTTATAATCCAATCAGGTGTGTTCAGGTTTTAAAAGTGTAGCTCAGCATTACTATGTCCTAATCATACAACCTCTGTTATGAAGACACGGTGGGGGGGTGGGGGGGTATTGCGTCAGGCAGAGTTGCATGTCAACTTACATTTTCTCTCATTGCAAGCTATGATCAACTTACTTGTTATGTACATGTATACCATAAAACTTCAATTGAGTGGTGTGTGTTTCAGTGATTTCAGGACAACAACATAAACACATACATGGACGCAGCCATTGGCTACATCGACAAATGCATCAATGATGTCGTGTACAGGAAGTACAGGTATGCACTCCGGAGAGAGCTATTAGCAGTGCTAAGGGACAATACAGGGACAAAGCGGAGTCCAACTACCAGGGCTCCAACACCAGAAACATGTGGGCTGGACTTAAAACCATCACAGACTATAAAAGGAACACCAGCAGTTCTGAGGTAATGTCTGCATCTCTCCCAGATGAACTGAACACCTTTTATGCACGTTTTGAGAGCAACTCTCCGGCTGAGGAGGTAGAAAAGGCCCAGGAGGACCCCTGCCCACCTGTAATATCCAGGGCAGATGTGTGTAGATCGCTTAAATGGATTAACACACATAAGGCACCTGGACCTGATGGCATCCCTGGCCGAGCTCTCAAGGTGTGTGCAGATCAGCTGGCAGATGTCTTCACAGACATTTTCAACCTGTCACTGCTCCAGTCTGTAGTCCCCACATGCTTTAAGAAGACCACCATTGTCCCTGTCCCCCAAAAAATCCAGAGCCCTCTGTCTGAATGACTACCACCCAGTAGCACTCACCTCCACCATCATGAAGTACTTTCAGCGGTTAGTCAAACCATTCATCAACTCCTTCCTCCCTGACTCACTGGACCCACTTCAGTTTTCCTACAGGCCAAACAGGTCAACTGATGACGCCATCACCCTAACCCTCCACACTGCCCTCTCCCACCTGGACGAGAAGGACACATATGTGCTGTTCATTGACTACAGTTCAGCATTCAATACCATTGTGCCCTCCAAGCTCGTCACCAAGCTCAGAGACCTTGGGCTCAACACCGCCCTCTGTGATTGGATCCTGAACTTCCTGACAGGCAGACCCCAGGCTGTGTGGATAGGCACCACCACATCCTCCACTCTGATTCTCAACTCTTGAGCTCACATGCTCATTACTGTCACTTTACTTCACTTGCACCTTATTAATACTGTTGTCACTTTACTCCACTACTATTACTTACTGGTTCTACCTGCTTACATGTTTACATTCCTGTTATCTGTTTATTTCTGTTTGTATACATCTGTTTTTATTTATATTTATCACTACCATTCATACCTGGATTTTGTCACTTTTGCACACCTGCTCAACAGTATTATAGTTATATTTACATGCTGAAGTCTCATGCTGTTCACAAGTCGACTTATTATCTGCTGAGGCATGGCATTCCACTCTTCTTGAAGGGCTGCCCTCAGGTCACTGAGGTTCTGGGGTGCGGGGTTACAACCCTCTACACGACGACTCCGCTGATCCCATAGGTTTTCTATGAGATTCAGGTCTGGAAAAAGTGCAGGCCACTCCATTTGAGGTACCCCAGCCTCCAGCAGCTGTTCCCTGATGATGCGACCTCGATGAGCTGGGGCATTGTCGTCCATGAAGATGAAATCAGGCCTGTGTTGCTCATGCAGAGGCACAATGACTGGATTAATGATGTTATTCAGGTAGTATCGGCTTGTCACAGTACCATTCACAAGGTGTAGGGCAGTTCTGTATTGACTAGACACACCTGCCCAGACTGTAACACCACCACCTCCAAAGGCTCGTCTGGTGACAACAGTGGCTGATGCATAGCGTTCTCCTTGACNACAGCACTGAGGCCCACTGGTTCCTCGTCCAGCGCAAATGCTCCCTGGCCCATGCAAGACGATGACGCCTGTGCCTGGTGGTGTGGTCAGGTACCCTTGCAGGTCGTCTAGCACGCAGACCATGCTGATGTAAGCGGTTTTGAATGGTCTGACGTGACACTCGGGTGCCTCTCACCTCCCTTAAACGTGCCTGGAGTTGAGTGGCATTCACCATCCGGTTCTGCAGGGCACTGTTCACAATGAAGCGGTCATCAGCATGGGATGTGGCCAAAGGACGTCCACTTCTATGCCTTTCTGTGACTCTTCCAGTCTCTCTGTGTCTCTGTTGCAACCTGCTGATGATACTCTGTGACGCTCTAAGCTCAGTGGCAACTTCCCTCTGAGAACATCCCGTTTGAAGCCTCGCAATGGCCAGGTACTGTTGATCGATTGTTAGGTGTCGTCTTGGTCTCGTGATGTCAAAATGTGAACAGCATGATGAAGAGGACTGTTTAAATACAAACTGTCATTGAACCAGAACATTTAGTGGTCGATTCATGGATCAGACACTTGTTGTGATTTTTGCGGTTAATCACCTTGTTAGAGAACAGCATGTTCTGCAATTAGTACTGAAACATTGAACAGTTGGACATGTGCATTCAAAAGTTTAGAAAAGGTCAAATTAAGTTCACCTGTAAAGGTTATAGTGCATTTTAGGTGCATTCTGAAATTTAATCCGAAAGCCGAATATCCCTAACTTTTTGTGAGTAGTGTATATATATATATATTTTTTTTATTCTAGTGTGTTATATTTTATTTTATTTTGTATTTTATATACTATATTTTATTCTCATATTTGGAGGGGCCTGGGATTTAAGAATTTCATTGCCAATGACTGCTCCCTGTAGTCGTTGTGCATATGACAATGAATATCTTGAATCCTGAATCTTGAATCAATTAATAGCCCGGGCTTTTATTTGCTTCAATCACTGAACTGGGGGACAGGCCTTTAATTCCTTTTGCACAAAATTGTTGCTCAGCAAAAATGGGAAATACTATCAATTCAAATTGATTCAAACCAGTATGAATATTAATACGATAAATAGTATAAAAATTAAGTTATCAAATAACATATCAATTAGGAATCATTCATTTGATCTAGCTCTGACAGTCGGCGCATCTTGGCCAACCTCATGCACACACAGAGACTGTCTCTCTTGTTAACCACGCCGGTAAATCTGAATAAATTATACTTTGGTACTCATGGTTTCCATAAAATGAATTGAATGATTTAATTGTGGAGAATCTAGTCAATCTAACGATGTGTAGCATGTCCATATTGACAAACGTTTAAACATTTATATTTGGATGCGCGATGCAAGCAGCTTAGAACTAACGTTAGCTTAAGAGGGCGACCCGGTGAGCTTTAAGAGGTTAAGAAGTTACATCCGAAGAACTTATATAAAAAACAGACCCTGTGTCTATTTGAAACCTGTGTTTATTTGTCAAAACGTGTAGCCACATCCGGCGAGTAAATGGGACTTAGCATCTAACTGGAACTCAGCTTTTCATTGAAGTTTTACGGTATTCACATTTGCTGTTTCTTTAGCTATTAAACAAGATCACACATCCCTTCTTTATCTTTAATGGATTAACGGTTTTATGTAATCTGTTCCTGCATCAAAATCAGCATCTTAAATCAAAACTTCACATTCTCTCTATATTGTCAATTAAACATGACATACCAATTAATAAGGGGAGGGTCCAAACTAAGAGCGATTCACAAGACCCTATATGAATTGGCCAAGTAGGAGCTGCAGCACCTTGCTTGAAACAAGGAAAACCCCCTCCTGGAGCCAGACCTGGGAGGGGACCTCTTTGGTAAGGCTGGGCACAGCCCGAAAGAACTATATGGAGCCACCGCTCTGTAGACCCACCACCCACAGGGATAGGCACTGGGGTCAGGTGCAATGCAAGCTGGGCAGCAGGCAAAGGCAGGGATCTAGACGTGCTGACCCCCATCGTAGACCGGTTCTAGGGACGTGGAATGTCACCTCTCTGGCAGGGAAGGAACCAGAGCTGGTGCAGGAGGTGGAGCGGTACCAATTAGATGTAGTTGGGCTCACCTCTACGCACAGCACTGGTTCTGGAACCAAACTCCTGGAGAGGGGCTGGACTCTCTCATTTTCTGGAGTTGCCCAGGGTGAGAGGCGCCAGTGTTGGGAATACTCACGAGCCCCTGGCTGAGCGCCACTGTGTTGGAGTTCTCCCCGAGGAATGAGAGGGTTGCCTCTATGCGACTGCAAGTCAAAGGGAAGAAGTCTCTGACTGTTGTTTGTGCTTATGCACCAAACAGCAGTTCAGAGTACCCAGCCTTCTTGGAGTCTCTGGGTGGTGTCCTGGAAAAGGTACCGCTTAGGGACTCCATAGTTCTGCTGGGGGACTTCCAACGCTCACATGGGCAATGATGGAGAAACCGGGAGGGGGGTGATTGGGAGGAACGGCCTGCCTGATCTAAACCTGAGTGGTGCTTTGTTATTGTACTTCTGTGCTTCTGTGTACCTGGTACCAGAACACCCTAGATCAAAGATCGATGATCAACTTTGTGGTTGTATCATCAGATCTGCGGCTGTATGTCTTGGACATTCGGGTGAAGAGAGGAGCAGAGCTGTCAACTGATCACCACGTGGTGGTGAGTTGGATCAGATGGCAGGAGAGGCTGCCGGACAGACCTAGTAAACTCAAACGTGTAGTGAGGGTGAACAGGGAACATCTGGCTGAGGCCCACCTCCGGAAAAATATCTTGTGCATCCCGGGGGAGGCTGGGGATGTGGAATCTGAGTGGGCCATGTTCAAAGCTTTCATTGTGGAGGCGGCTGCTAGGAGTTGTTGTTGGATGGTCGTTGGTACCTGTTGTGGTAGCAACCTAGAAACCCATGAAGAAAGCCATCAGGCTGAAGAAGGAGGCCCTTCTGCCTTGCGTTAGCCCAGGGGTCTCCTGACCAACCAGAAGCAAAAACCCAGGTTTGTGAGGGGTTCGGGGGGGGGCTATGGAGAACGACTTTCGGTTGGCCTCAAGGAAGTTCTGGCAAACCATGAGACGACTCAGGAGGGGAAAGCAGCGCTTCGCTCAGGCTGTTTTCAGCAGGGGAGGAAAACTCCTGGCCCTGACTGGGGATATTGTTGAGCGGTGGAAAGAGCACTTTGAGGAACTCCTGAACCCGACCAACACGTCCTCTGTGGAGGAGGCAGAGTTTGAAGATCCAGGGGAAGCCTCACCCATATCCTTGGCAGAGGTCACTGAGGTAATCAAGAAGCTCTTCTGTGGCAAGGCGCCAGGTGTGGATGAGACTTGCCCTGAGATGCTGAAGGATCTGAACAATATTGGGCTGTCTTGGCTGACACACCTCTTTAGTATCCAGTGGAGGTCCAGGACAGTGCCTGTTGAGTGGCAGACCAGGGTGGTGGTTCCCATTTTCAAAAAGGGGGACTGGAGGGTGTGCTCCAAGTATCGGGATATCACACTGCTCAGCACACTGCTCTGGAAAGGAGGCTCCAACCAATTGTTGAACCTCAGATACAGGAGAAACAAGGTGGATTCCATGGCCAGGATTCTAATTCCATGGCCAGGATTCCGTCCCGAGCCAGTTGAAGTGGTTTGGACATTGGATCAGAATGTCTCCTGGGCGCCCTCCTTTCGAGGTTTTCCAGGCATGTCCAATTGGTAGGAGACCCCAGGGTAGACCCAGAACACGCTGGAGGGATTACATATCTCATCTGGCCTGGGAAAGAGAGAGAAGGACATCTGGACTACCTTGCTCAGCCTGCTGAGCCCCGGTTAAGCAGAGGAAAATGGATGGATGGATGGTTACCAATTAGTGTACAGTCAATTCTGTATTGCAAAGTCCATCCCTTTGTTCTTTTGTTCTTGAGTTCACAGTGCTGTGTGTTGTGACTTTGCAGGCTACACCCTGGAATGTGGGAGCATCAGCAGTTATCAGATTAGTCCCGTTGTAAATTGGCCAGTTGTCACTTTTTTTTTAAAATGACCATTTCATGTTTCCATACAATCACAACACAGTAAATGATAGAAAACAGTACATAAACCCAGAACAAAATATTCACCAACAGTGGAATAAAAAGGATAAACATATATATATTCATATATATAAATAAGCTGCATTGAGGTGTTTAGTTGTCTACTTTTTACAGACTTAAATGTCAACATCAAACTACAAGGGTTGAAAGCCTACATCACCATTTCCCCCATTTAGCGTGGTACAGATCTAGCTGGTTTACCATCCTGTATGTCAACTCTTCATAAGCTGCCGCAATACTCAACTGAGTAAACCATAAGATGGATGGAGGGAGATCCACCGATTTCCATTCCCTAACAAGGAGCTTTCAGGTCAGCATGATGACTGTGTGGATCCACCTTGTCTGGGGTTCAGGGATCCCCCTTAGAGAGCATAGTCCCCAAATACATATAGGATAGGTAGAAATGGAATGTCCAGACCCATGATCAGGTTAATATTCTCATGAATTGCTCTCCACCATCTCTGAACCTTGGTACAGGACCATAACAAATGATTAAGGGTGCCCGGGGCCTCCCCACATCTCCAGCATGCTGGGTCCTCTCTTAACCCTACCCTATGCAATTTTACAGGGGTCCAATAAACCATATTCGGAATTTTGAATTGTACTCATTTGGTGCCAATGTCAAGAGAGGATTTTTTGGGGTTTCGCAGACTCGCACTCCATTCCTCATCACTAAATGACTGATTGAGCCCCATGTCTGTTTGAGGCCATTTGTCTGCTCACCTTGTCTGTCCAGCAAAGCAGACAAGTATACCAAGACAGCCAGTATTTCACTAAGGGTATTGGGTCTTGACAGTCACTTGAGGGTTTGGAATAGTGTGGGTAAGTAAATGTCTGATTTGGAGGTATCTCCAGAATTGATTCTAAGGTATATCATACTGCTCCTTCAACATAGTGATCATACATATCCTTCAAGGTTATAATAGCTTTTTCATCCCATATTTTCCAGTAAAAGGGTTTCTTATCTATAGGGAGCTTTGGATTAAGCCATAACCATGTTGAAGGGAACAAGTAAGGATCTGACTTATAGGCTGCAGACACTCTCTTCCAAATCCACAGCAAATGCAAGATAATGGGATGAGTTTTTGCCCTCCGAGCTGGGCAGAAATCAACATAAAAGGGGGTAAAATGCAAAAAAGGGAGCTCTCAATCGAAAACCAGGGTGGTGCCCTCTCCGGTGGAGGTGACCAGTGGGCCAGATGTCTGAGGCTAAAGGTGTAGTGGTATAGTAACAAATTTGGGAAGCCCATGTCCCCTCTATCAACTGGCCTCTGCAGCTTATTTAAGTTAAGTCTGGGGCAGCAGTTCCCCCATAAGAATATCTTGCATAGCTCATTAAATTGCTTGACATATCCCGGTGGGATATCTAATGGGAGGGCTTTGAACAAGTATTGGAATTTATGCAATCTAATCATTTTGATAACATTCGCCTTTCCCCACAGAGAGAGGTAAAGGGGGTTCCATCTGTCAGTATCTGCCTTGAGCCTGTTAAGACAGTGTTCAAAGTTTGCCTGAACTAAGGAGCGGAGATCGGGGGGATGATACCTAAATAGGTGATGCCTTTAGCAGGCCATTAAAAATTTCCTGAATGAAAAAGATTTCTAGGGCAACAGGATGTCAGGGGGAGGGCCTCTGATTTCATCCAATTTATTTTATATCCCAAACCCTGGAGAAAGACTCCACTTGGTCTAACAGTGCAAGCATGGAGCGATCAGGTCATGCTACAAACAGTAAAATATCATTGGCATATAGCATCAATTTATGTAACACCTAGCTGACCTAAATGCCTGGGAATAAGGGATTCTGGCAAATCCCTTGCACCAGGGGTTCCAGGATTAGTGTGAAGAGGAGGGGGGACAGAGGACATCCCTGTCTTGTTCCTCTGTGCAAGTCAAATTGAGCTGATATCATGCCATTTGTCAATACCACCGCCCATGGGTTTGAATGCAGCATCCTAACCCAGGAGATGAATCCCTCCCCAAAGCCAAAGGCCTTCAGAGTACTGATCGAGAAAGACCACTCCACCCAATCAAATGTCTTCTCGGCATCTAACGAGATGGCTCCAGTAGGGGAATTTACATTTTGAGTAGTCCACATGACATTAATGAAGCGTCTAATATTGTCCAAAAAGCTCTGTCAACAGATGAACCCCACCTGGTTTGGGTGTACGAGACAAGTAATAATTTTGTCTAATCTGCCAAAATTTTTGCCAAAATCTTTCGTCCCTGCCCAATCAATGATATTGGCCTATTGCTTCTGCAGTCTGTAGCCTCCTTGTCCTTCTTTAGGATCAGTGTTATCAGAGCTTCATTGAGTGTTGGAGGTAGATATATTTTTAAGATATTCATCATACATGTCTAACAAGAGAGGCAACAGTCCATTCACATATGTTTTAAAAAATGCGGCTGTGAAACCATCCAAGCCTGAAGCCTTGCCGTTTGGTAGCTTTTGAATAATCTCAATAATTTCATCCACTGTGATGGGGTTGACTAGTGATTTTTGTTACTCCTCTGAAATGGAGGGGAAAAAGGATTTAATTTTCTCGTTTTCAACCTCAGGCTCAGATGAGTATAAGTCCATATAAAAAGGTTTTTTTTTTATCTTTTTCTTTCTGATGAACAATAATGAGCAAAGGTATCATAACTAAGACAGAGACCCAGGTTCTAGCAATATTGTCATCCAGAACTCTTGGATTTCTTTTTTTTTTTTTTT
>NTHP01000380.1:323486-347890 GCA_003416845.1 Oplegnathus fasciatus | reverse complement strand
GTTGATCTCTTGTCTCATATTCATCTTTTGATGTCAAACCCAAATGTTTTCAGTCTACAGCAAAAATACAGGAATTGGCCTCACTGTTCCAATACTTTTGAAGGGGAGTGTATTTGGTTGTTTTTTTAATGCTATTTGTCTTCCTGTTGAAATTTACTCAGATAGTAGAAGGTGCCATTATTTCTGTCTTTCCAGCTCAGTAAGATTGTCTTTTTGGCGATTGTTAAGGCGACCAGTATGGGTTGTTCATATTTCAGTGGCGGTTCAACTGATGAGAGACCTCCTAGCAGACAAACAGATGGGGAGGCTGGAATACTGCGACATATGGTTGATGAATGGGTGGGCAGAGCCAGGTAGCATGAAGGTAATCATCTGTAGTGTTTAATGTGCAGTGTTTACATGTGCATTTACATTTTGTGCAGTTTATATTGGGTGAGGTGAACTCTATGTAGGATTTTGTATTGAATAAGCTGCAGTTTGGGGTTATGGGAAATTGAGAAAATGTTATTGCAGATGCATGTCCAGGAGTTGAATGGTTTAGCTAGATCTTTCCCAATAGCGGACCGGTCGTGGGAGATTGTTGTCTGTTTTAATTAGAAGAAGTTTGTAGATTTTTGAGAATCATTTTTTCTGAGTGGCTATGAGTTTGAGTTGGTAGAACAATGGTGGTGGTTGCAGAATGTTCTTTGATGTGCTGATTTTTCCTTTTAAACAGTGTTTCAGTTGTGAGTATTGTAAGAAGCTGTTATCACCGATGTCATATGTCTGTCTTAGTGTTTCGTAGGGTATGAGTGAGCTATGATGAAATAAGTGTTCCAAATGTGTAATTCCTACTCTTTTCCATGATTTGAATGCTAGTGGTTTATTTTTAATCTGAAAGTCTGGGTTGTGCCATATTGGGGTATATTTATTTGAGGATGTGGGGTGTCCAGCAATTTGGTTGGATTTCCACCAAGCTATCAGAGTCACTGCTAGGATTGGGTTTTTGAAACAGTTATGCTTTTTAATTGACAGGGTAAGGAACGGGAGGTCTGATAATGATTTGATCTTGGCAATCATATTGTTCTATGTCCAGCCTGGGGTGGTGATTGTTGAGTCTCTTGCAACCATATAGGTATATACTGAAGATGATTTGCCAGGTGGTAGAATCTAAAATTTGGGGCGGCTCGGCCTCCATGGTCTCTGAGTTTCTGCAGAGTGGATCATTTGATTTGTGGTTTCTCATGTTTCCTGTAGAATTTAGTTGTGATGGAATCTAAGTTGTTAAACCAATGTCATATAGGTTGGACCGGGGTCACAGAAAAAAGATTATTTTGAGTAGTATGGTCATTTTTATTGCTGCTATTCTTCCAATTAGTGGGATGGGCAAGTTGTTCCAGCAGGTGAGGTCTTTCTTGATGTTTTTTTGTAATGGTACATAATTCAGAAGGAATACCTTGGGGGAGATGTTGATACCAATGTATTTAATGTTACCTGTTGTTATCATCAGAGGGAGTTTTTTGAGATGACGCATTCTAGCCTTCCTCGCAGAGTGGCAGAATTTTACATTTAGACCAATTTATGGAATGATCAGAGATTTTTGAGAATAAGGATATGAGATTGAAGACTTCTGGAAGGGCTACTGAGGGATTTGTTAGGCATAACAGGATGTCGTCTGCATATGAGCTAATTTTGTGGTGAAAATGTCTTGTTTGTATACCAGTAATACAAATGTTTTGTTGAATTAACTACTCCCCAAAACCAAATTTCTCAATGGTAGCTAGTAGTTCAGTACTTCAGCGCGATTGTGAAAAGATTACCCATCATCAAAGCCTCAGTTACTCTGCACTTATCAAGATCATGAACAGAGATCAATCCCTCACCTAAGGCTGTAATGAGCTGTGGTAAACAAATACATCAATCCAAAACTACCTACAGAAGTGCCCAAAATTCACATTGCCACCAAACACATTAGACCTTTAATTTTTTCCATCGGGACCTATCTCAAGCCCTTTGTTGAACTCCACTCTGAGAATTTCGGGGAGCACTTTAGCTAGAAACTCAGCTGCATCGCGCCCTTCAAACGCCTCAGGAAAGCCAGTAATGCGGAGGTTGTTTCTTCGGCTGCAATTCCCTCAACCAACCAGCTTCTGCCGAAGCACTTAAACTTCACTCCGAGCTATAGGCAAGTCAGCTTTCCACGCCTTATCCGTGTTCTCCAGAAAGTCCAGCCAACTCTCAACATTGGTCAGGCATCCAGCTAGCTTACTAATACTCCTGTCGGTAGAAGCCGTTGTTCCTCTTATTTCATCTAGTTAATTATTGTCATCTGACATTTTCTGGAGCACATTGTAAATCTTTGCTATGTCTGCAGCCATGCTATCAGAACAGCTACTGTCCAAGCTTGCCTGGTCGTGAGCTAGCTTCACTACGTTAGCGCTGGGGCTAGCTGTATTTGTTCTAGTGGATTTTGTGGATACCGTCCCCTTTTTCCTCGCTCCTACTGCCAGTTGGGGCCATGGAATGAGTGAAACCACGGTCGAACTTGGAATATGATCTCTGCAAAGTAAATTATATTGCAATAGCCCAGAGCAGTGTGAGCAGCCAAAACTCTAGGCAGCCATTCCTCAGCCTGCGTCACATGACTCCCAGCTAGTTGTCACTTAACTAACAAAATCAGAAAAGGGCACTCCTTTCTCAATAAAAGAATATGGTTCATCATCATCATCATCATCAAGGTACGACTTTAACAACTAAAAGTGGACGTTTTCTACAGTTTCTTTAAGAAACAGAAGTCTTTTGTGACTGCAGACTAAATTTAGTGCAAGAAAAATGAAAATATGAACAAAAAGCAAATTTACAACTTTGTGAATTTAAGTTATGTATGTACATAAATTAGGTTCAATTGTTAATTAAACAAAAGATCTACAATAGCAATGGAGAGTCAGTGAACTGACCTCAGAGTCTCCAGTCTACAGTGTCTACTCTCCAGTCCATCAGACAACAGCTTCACTCCAGAATCCTGCAGCTTGTTGTCACTCAGGTCCAGCTCTCTCAGATGGGAGGGGTTGGACTGCAGAGCTGAGGCCAGAGGAGCACAGCTGATCTCTGATAAACTGCAGCCCCACAATCTAAATAAAGAATAAATGATGTAACTTTAGAAGACAATGTTCCTGCTGGAAATCATTCAATGTTTAACAATCTGTTCAGAGCTGAAGAAGGTTTAGAATGTAGAAGTTTAGGAAATGGAAACTCCAAACACCTGAACTCAACTGGATGCAGGTTCAAAACTGTCAAATACAAAAAGTGAAAAAGAGCTCTCATTAATATTGATGATGACGTGCTGCTCCTTCAATAAAGACGTAGTGACTTCACCTCTTAAACTCTGCCAGCTCCAGCAGTGGCTCCATCTATACAAACTCATGTTGGGCAGCCAAACACAAATTGATTTAAGATTCAACTCAAGATCCAAAAGTTTCCAAAGATGCCAAAATGTCAGGATGAACTGGCAGGAAGCATCATATAGCTTCATAAAAATGTTGGGAAAAGAAAATACTAAATATATTCTTTATTGTCTGATAGTTAAAACTCAGATTATTTATTCATTGAATGTATGTATGTATATTACAATATAATTTATAAAAAAAACATGATGGGGAATATAAGATGAAAATCAGGTGTTTAAGAGGTTCAGAGTGAATTATCCAGTGTAGGATTTTTCTTGTTATATTAAGGTTTTAAATCTGGAGCTCAACATTGCTCTGCCACAGTCAATGGACTAAACCACTGAAGAAGAAAATAGACTTTAGCATTAAGATACTCAGTGTGGATCAGTATAATATCAGCCTTATGTCTGCAGTTTAGTGTCACCACAACTTTAACATCATATTAATCTCAGCACAGAAGTAAAAAATGGTGTCTGACCTCAGAGTCTCCAGTCTACAGTGTGGACTCTCCAGAAAATCACACAGCAGCTTCACTCCTGAATCCTGCAACTTTTTGTTGTTACTCGGGTCCAGCTCTCTCAGATGGGAGGGGTTGGACTTCAGAGCTGAGGCCAGAGAAGCACAGCTGATCTGTGACAAACTGCAGCAATTCAATCTAAAATAAAGAATAAATGATGTAGATAAAAATCAATTCATAATCAATAAGATGTATTCAGGTTTGAAATGTGTAGCTCAACATTATTATGTCCTGATCAATGAGCTTTTCCCTAAAATGAGTAGAGTGACTTTGTCATTGTGTTATTGTGGATCATCATAATGTCAGCCTTCTNCAGACATCATCCAAATGTCACCACAACATTCATACACCTATTCATGTCAACACAGATTAATAACATGCTTCTGATCCCAGTCAAGTCTGGAATTAGAGGAGAAATACTATATTGATCCTTTAAACAGCTGCATTTGGAAATATGCTTTGATCTCTCTGTGTTCCTCTATATCTATATGTGTGTGTGTGTGTGTGTGTGTGTGCTCTGAAGGATCAATATCAATGATCAGACATTATTTTTGAAAAACGTTAAAAATTAACAGAAATTTAAACAAAAAAAGTGCTTCAGCAAGTAAACTTTATCAATTAAAAAACAAATATTAGTTCTATATACAGATGTGACCATTTACCAAAAATTACAAACATTAATTTACTTTAACAACTAACAGAGAACATTTTCTACACTTTCTTTAAGAAACAGAAGTCTTTTGCGACTGTAGACTACATTTAGTACAAGAAAAATGAAAATATGAACAAAAGGAAATTTACAACTTTATGGATGTAAGTTGTATATGAACATACATTTGGTTCAATTGTTAATTAAACATATAAGATCAACAATAGCAGCAGAGAGTCAATGAACTGACCTCAAAGTCTCCAGTCTACAGTGTGGACTCTCCAGAAAACCACACAGCAGCTTCATTCCTGTATCCTGCAGCTTGTTTCCACTCATGTCCAGCTCTCTCAGATGGGAGGGGTTGGACTTCAGAGCTGAGGCCAAAGAAGCACAGCTGATCTCTGACAAACTGCAGCCCCACAATCTGAATTAAAGAATAAATGATGCAGATAAAAATCAATTTTTCACATTCATAATGATAAATGCCGAGCTTTGCGTGGAAATGACTGTACGCTCAGTTTTCTGTAAATGAGGGCCAATGTGAGACTGTGGAAGCTGAAAAACTGTCCTGTCAAACATTTCATTTCTCTACTTTTCGTTACTCTAACAATTGTTCAGCCATTTGGAAAGACAGAACATTTCTGAAAAAAATGAAATTTCTTCAGATTTGTGCTCAAATCCTGAAAATTTATGAAACATCAGTCAAAATTTGAATTGAATATATACAAAAAAAAAACTACATAAGCTACAGTCAGTGAACTGACCTCATAGTCTCCAATCTGCAGTTTGGACTCTCCAGTCCAGCAGACATCAGCTTCACTCCTGAATCCTGCAGCTTGTTTCCCCAAAGGTCCAGCTCTCTCAGATGGGAGGGGTTGGACTTCAGAGCTGAGGCCACAACTTCACAGTGGGTCTCTGAAAGTCCACAGCTATAAAGTCTGTCATGACACATAAATTACGAAATATGTTATGAAAGAGGACGCTTTATATTTACATCATGCATTTGATGAGAAAACAGTTTGACATTTCCTGTTTTGATGAACATTTGCTCTTCACATCAGTGGTTTTGCTGATCTTATCTCACTGTGTTTGACATGAAATAATAATTCTCATCACTCTCTCTCATACCTGCAGACTTTAATCTTTGTTTTGCTTTAATCTTGCAGATGAAGGGAGAGGAAATGTAGTTACATTTAGGCTTCCATAATGTCCACAGTCTGTCAGTGTGGTCTGATCCCATGTCTGTCTCCACAAAGTTAGCATGAGGCCATCTTGATTAGAAAACCATTTTTACAACTCAGTGAACAATTACAGTTGAAAAGATGATCTCTCTTTGCTCGCTACCTGCTGCTGTCAGGTTCACGTCCATCAGTGGGAAAATTCAGTGACTGCTGCCAAACGGTACAGAAATTAAACAAATTGCCTGACATTATTAGACCTGTACATAATTAAATATTAATATTATAAATATTTTGATGTGCATGACGTTTTGTCATCAACATTCTTTTTCTTTTCTGAGCATCTGAAAAACTTATTCAGCACACAAACACAATTAACAAACCAATAAGGTTTCATTATTTACAACACAATGTCCTCAGAAAGATGTTATCAGTGTATCAGCATTAAAAACACAACATTGACCTTTGGTGTGTCTAAGATCTCTTAAAAAGTCTGAATTCTACCATTCTGCTCTTGTATATTCATAAATTCAAAACTTAATAAAATGCACCATTGCTCGGTTCAACACACTCAGGGGTTTTACAGCGACAGTCTTTGCCTCGTATGGCCAGTAGTTTATGCTGGCTAATGTTAGTTAGTGTTAGCAAACTTTAGATAGATACTGTTGTGTAACTGAAGTCACTGAATCAGTTCGCTGATTTGATGACTGTTATCTACTTCTGCTACCAAATCACTGTTAAAGCATTCAAAATCATCCCATAACTGTCACTTATGGCCTCAGTGGCTTCTTCAGCAACAGTTACATACACAATTTAAATACTACTACTACTACTACTAATAATAATAATAATAATAATAATAATAATCCTTTATCTATACAGCACTTTTCATAAAGAAGTTCACAAAGACATAAAAACAGAATATATACAGAGAAGTTACAAAATAGAATAAATACAGTCCAATTAAGAAATAGATTATAAATAGTTGAGAATGTAAAAAGAATACAGAGAATTAAAACTAATTAAAAGCCAACTGATAAGTGGTCCATTATCTTTCAGAAGGGGGTGTGGCGTCCCCTAACATCCTCCGTGCTCACTATTAAATACCTCCAAAACCTTTACGGAAAAAATGTAGTAATAATTGCATGACAGCAATTCTCCAGGACTTCAGAAATCTCCTTTGGAAAATGATACAGATCTTATTTTAAACTCTCCAGCACACTGGTAAAAGAATCAGGTATTACCTACATGTCTGATTGTATAACACACCTTGCAGAACCTACTCAGGTAATAATAACTTTACTGAATTCACTGATAACTGTAAAATACTGCTATATGTTGTGATCAAATGCTGCTGTGATGAAACCTCAACCACAACCTCTAAAGTCCTTCATTTGTTTTACCAGGTCTGCATGTTGCCTCCATCACCCAAAGGAAGATAAATAGAAGAAAAAACTGTAAAATGTAACAATTAAGAGAAATAAAGAGAACAACTGTGTTCATTAACTTGACAGCTAAAAACACAACCAACTGAAAAATCTACATTTTTACATTCACAGTGTTTGAAGCAGCTCAAGAACATCTGTGACAAAATACAACTGACATATAATTTTTGAAATACACAAGTGGGACACTATTTTAAGAATAATAACAATTTTATAGTGTTTATATTTGAAGAACTAAACGACTAATCTACACTGATTTATAATGTTAATCACATCTGGACTTACAGAGCCTTTCTGCAGTTCTTCACAGCTGGAATCAGTCTCTGTCGTCCCTCCTTTGATGTGTTGTACTTCCTCAGGTCCAACTCATCCAGAACCTCCTCTGACATCTGCAGCATGTAGGCCAGAGCTGAGCAGTGGAACACAGAGAGTTTCTTCTCTGATCTGTTCTCTGACTTCAGGAACTCTTGGATCTCCTGATGTACTGAGTGGTCATTCATCTCCATCAGACAGTGGAAGATGTTCATGCTTCTGTCAGGAGAGATCTCATCACTGTTCATCTTCTTCAGGTTGTTGATGGCTCTCTGGATGA
The DNA here is from genome assembly GCA_003416845.1 of Oplegnathus fasciatus. Lineage (NCBI taxonomy): Eukaryota > Metazoa > Chordata > Actinopteri > Centrarchiformes > Oplegnathidae > Oplegnathus > Oplegnathus fasciatus. Next base: position 340,084 of record NTHP01000380.1, on the reverse strand, counting down.
TATCTGGACTGTTGTCTGTCCGACCCAGCAGGCCTCCTAAGAGTCTCTGGTTGGACTCCAGAGAGAGGCCATGAAGGAAGCGAACAAACAGGTCCAGGTGACCATTTTTACTTTCAAAGGATTTCTCCATGACTCTCTTCAGGAAGACACCCAGAGATGAGTCACTGTTCTTTCCCAGGAAGTCCTCCAGTACCTCCGTGTTCCTGTTGGTGTAACAGTGGAACATGTAGACTGCAGCCAGAAACTCCTGAATGCTCAGATGAACAAAGCAGTAGACTGTTTTCTGGAAGATCACACACTCTCTTTTGAAGATCTCTGTANTCTCTTTGTCTGAACCAGCAGGAAGTGTGAGTACAGGTCAGTCAGGGTCTTGGGCAGCTCTCCTCTCTGGTCTGTAGTCAACATGTGATCCAGAACTGTAGCAGAGATCCAGCAAAAGACTGGGATTAGACACATGATGTGGAGGCTCCTGGATGTCTTGATGTGTGAGATGATTCTGCTGGACAGATATTCATCACTGACTCTCCTTCTGAAGTACTCCTCCTTCTGGGCATCAGTGAAGCCTCTTATTTCTGTTACCCTGTTAACACATTTAGGAGGGATCCGATTGGCTGCTGCAGGTCGGGAAGTTATCCAGACGAGAGCCGAGGGAAGCAGATTCCCCTTGATGAGGTTTGTCAACAGCACGTTGACTGATGACTTCTGTGTGACATCAGACACAACCTCATTGTTGTGGAATTCCAATGAAAGTCTGCTTTCATCCAGGCCGTCAAAGATGAACAAAAGTTTACAGACNAGGCTTTAAAGATGTCGTGGCACTTGATTGGAGTGTCATGGAGGGTCTCCATCTTGGAAGCTGTCTCAAGCTGCCTCACCTCATGTTGGGTATGAACCTCTTCACTCTGTCCCTCTGTGATGTAGAGCTCAGTGTAGATCCTGTTGAGGAGGGTTCCACTTTCTTTTTCATCACTTCCTTCAATCACACGTTCACATCTCCTCCTCAGACTGATCTTATGTTCATCTAAAACCTCCTGCAGACNTCAGCAGACAGATGTTCAGTCTTACTTTGTACAGTGCTGGTCTGACTGGCTGTCTGCAGTCCAGGTCTTGTTCTGGATCTTTTCCCACACTGGGGACAGGGGCAGTCTCCTGATGAAGCAGACTTTTCCCAGTATGAGGTGATGCACTGTCTGCAGAACCAGTGTCCACAGCTGGTAGAGACTGGATCCCTCAGGACGTCCTGACACAAAGCACAGCAAGACGGCTGCTCCTCCACAGAAACATGACTCCTCTTCTTCGTCTCTCTGTGGACACAAACACATTTCTTTTTAAATGAAAAACCTTTCATGGATTATTGTATTAAAATATTTTACCAACACTGTGTGGAGGATTAGAGAACAGAAAGCTGCCACAACACACTGTTATTCTGTAGAAGCCTTGTGTCATTTTCAGGTGATGTAATGATGGTAAACTTATTGCATCGTACTGCACCCTGACACTGGCACTCCTCCAATCAGAGGCTGCAGATTTATCAACATGTGTCCTGCTGCCTTCAGGTGTCTGCAGGGATTTAATGAATAAAGCAGCTGTGGACAACAGATACTGTCACAATCACTCAGATTCATTTATAATTACTTGTTGACTGCATCACAGACGTACCGGCTTTCACCACATTAAAAACTTTAATTTTTGATGCTGATTTTAAACAAGTCTACTAGCTGGACAGTGTTTGATTAAAATGGCTAATTCATATCTAAAGAAATATTCCATCATTATGTATTATGCCACACACTTACTCCAAGTATTTTGTTTGTTCTTGTTGAAGGAATCCCCAACTTGGCAGCACAGTGATGCTGCACCAGAAACAGTTCTGAGACGTCTATTTTCAGTGCAATCTCCTCAAAGGGTGAGAAAGAGACATTTCTGTGATCCAAGGAACCCTGATATGTATTGAATTTACTGTGATTTACTCATTAATTAAACATGGAAGCATTACACGTGTCATAAACTTTCCTAATTATTTAGGAAAAAAGTTTCTCACAAAGAAAGATGATCAGAAATTAAGATGATTAGAATTAGATTCAGTGTGGGAAGGATGAAGTTTTCAACACCTCTGCCCCTTTTTACTATAAAACAAGAGAAAGCAGTAAAGCTTGCTCTCTTGTATCTCTGGCTCTTTTGTACCGCTGTTAGTTAACTCTCATCGACTATGTTTTTCTTTTTTCCACATATTTTTATTGGAAACCGGCATTATACAAATCTCAAGTACAAAGTATAAAACCGTGTTCCAAAATATTTGCCCCCATTTTGGTATGTTACACCAGAGGAGGAGAACAACACCTTCCTCCAACACCCCACCCATCCCAAACTCACAGAAAGAGACAGAAAAGAAAATGGCACGTACAAAAAAACCAAGAAAAATAAAAAACACACACACACACACAAAAAAGTGAACAAAATGAAATAAACTAAAATAGGGAGGGAAGTACAATAAGAAGGACGCTCAAGGTGCTTACTTCAAAGAATGGATGCATTAAGAATCAGTTGGGGTCCAGAGAGGTAAAAGTATTTACATATGAAATATCAGGCTGCCATCTTTTGTAGAAATTGGCAAATGAACCTCTTAAGGAATATTTCACCTTTTCTAGTGACAGAAAAGACATTAAATCATTTAGCCAGGATATAGTAGAAGGTGGATTAGGGCTTTTCTACTTTTAACAGAATTCGTCTATGGGCTATGAGTGAATTTGTCTACGGGCTGTGAGTGAGGTAAAAGCAACAACATCAGAATCCTTCGCAGTGAGACTGGCTGGTATAAGGGGTACCCTAAGATGGCTATGAAGGACCAGGGTTCTAGTGTGATATTGAGGACTTCCCCTAATGTATTAAAGAAGCAAGACCAGAACTCAGCTAATTTTGGACAAGAAAAAAAACATATGAGACATCTATCACAGGTATCGCTTGTACCTGGAAACAACCTACTAGGTCTAGCTTTTTTTGAGAGGTGAACCCTATGCAGGACCTTAAACTGAATTAAGCTTAGACGGGCTACATGACGATGTAGAGTTGACCCTGACTAGTGCCTTTTCCCACCATTCGTCTGTCAAAACGAGCTTAAGTTCCTTCTCCCAGTTACCCCTGACCCCCGCAAGAGAGGCCAGACCTGAGGATGATAGCAGGTCATATAAAATTGAGATCATACCATGTGCCTTAGGCAGAGAAAACAACTCAGCGACAAGAGAACCTACTGGAAGCTGAGGGAAAGATGTAAAAAATGTGTGAGCGTAGTTACAAGCTTAAAAATACCGGAACAAATGAGATTGGGGTGAATTATACTTAACGCTGAGATCATTAAAAGTGGCAACTGAGCCCTCTAAATATAAGTCTGAGAAACAAGTCAGGCCTCTCTCTCTTTATAAAGCAAAAGCAGCATCTGAATTAGAGGGAAGAAACAAATAGTTATTACAGATGGGGCTGCATGGGGTGGGGGCAGAAAGTTTGAAATGTTGCCTAAATTGTTTCCAATTTTTCAAAGAAGAAAGTACAACTGGGTTTCTAATGTAACTGGGACAACAGGATTTCAGAGGGGCACAGACCATAGCTGCCATAGATGATGGACTAGTAGAATTGTCCTCCATTATACACCAATCAAGACTGGGAGAGTTACACCAGGCATGAATTTTTTGAATATTGGCTGCCCAATAATAAAATAAAAGGTTAGGCAACGCAAGTCCTCCGTCCCGTTTGCTTCTCTGCAGTACTGCTCTACGTGCTCTTGGGTTCTTGCCTGCCCAAATAAACTTTGAAAATGTTTTGTCTAACATTTGAATAAATGATTTTGGTAGGAATATTGGAAGACACTGAAAAAGAAACAAGAGTCTGGGCAGAATGTTCATTTTAATAGAACTGATTCTGCCCATCAAAGAGAGAGGGATAGAGTCCCAGCGCTTGAGATCAGATTTAATTTCTGTAACCAACTTTGTAAAATTATTTTTATGGAGAGAGGGGAGGGAGTGAGCAATGTTTATACCTAAATAACGGAAACTAGTGTGGGCCAATTGGAATGGTAAGGTACCTGATGGAATATACTTAGCTGCCTCATTTATAGGGAAACACTTGCTTTTACTGATGTTTAACTTATAGCCTGAAAATGACCCAAAGGTTGTCAAGATTTACAAAATGTCTTCTACGCAATTACCCGAGTCTGTGACATACAGCAAGAAATCATCAGCATAGAGAGATATAAAAGAATATAAAAGTCGTGTCCAAGAAATAAATTTAGACGCAAAACCCAATTTCCCCAAGAACAGAAAACAAATAATCCCACTCAACCCAGGCGAAGGTTTTCTCCGCATCCAATGATATCACCATTTCAGTAGTTTGAGAGGTGTCAGGAGAAAGCACAATATTTAAAAGCCGTCTAATATTAGACGATAATTGACATCCTCTAACAAACCCTGTTTGATCTCCAGAAATGATATCTGGCAGGCAAGGGTCCAAACGGCATGCCAAGACCTTCGCTAAAAGCTTTACATTCGAATTTAATTAACTCACTGGTCTCCAGTTGCCGCAATCTTCAGGGTTCTTGCCTTTCTCGAGGATAAGCGAAATTGAAGCTTGATTTAAAGATGGTGGGAGGGAGCCTTGTTTCAATGAATCATTAAACATGTCTAATAATAAAGGAGCCAGTAGGTGGGAGAACTTCTTGTAAAAGTCGGCCAGAAATCCGTCTGGGCCTGGTGCTTTGTTGTTTTGCATTAATTTTAGACAAGTGGCTACTTCTTCTAATTGTATAGGTTTATCCAGATCTTTCCTGTTATTAGAGTCTATAGTAGGGATATTTAAGCTATCTAAAAAGCTATCCATTGTAGTCTTGTTTGCAGGGGGTTCAGATTTATAGAGATTAGAGCAAAAGGAAGAGAAAACAGAGTTTATTTCAGCAGGATCGGTAGTTAGGGAGTGGGAGGAGTCATAGACTTGAGATATGAAACAAGAGGCTGACTGATGTTTAAGTTGGACAGCTAAAAGGCAGCTGGCTTTATCGCCATATTCATAGTATGTCCCTTTAGTCCGTCTTAAAAGGTATTCTGCTTTACCCGTAGAAAGCAAGTCAAATTCAGATTGTAGTTTAACCCTTTTAGTATACAGATCTGGATTGGGGGAGTCAGCATACTCTCTGTCTATACTGAGGATTGCATTGATCAGCTCTTGCTGTTTTTGTTTATTTTTCCTGGCCAAATGTGTGCTGTATGAGATAATTTCTCCTCGTATTACAGCTTTTAAAGTCTCCCATAACAAGGAGGGTGAAGTTGACTCAGTCCTGTCAATCTCAAGGACAACACAAATTCTTTTTGAGATAAAATCACAGAATTCATCATCAGCTAGTAGCCCTGTATTAAACCTCCATTGTCTCTTAGTATTAAGCGAAAGTACTAAATCTAAAATGTGTGGGGTGTTCAGAAATAATAATAGCAGAATACTCAGTAGATTTCACAGCAGAAAGAAGAGCCCTGTCCACAAAAAAATAGTCAATACGGAAATAAACCTGGTGTACCTTAGAAAAATAGGAAAAATCTTTTGTGACCGGATGAAGAAAGCACCAGGGATCTATGCAGCCCAACTGACTCGTAAGGGATGACAGGGTCTTTGACATGGCAGAGGATTTAAGTGTTTTAGGGTGCAAGCGGTCAAGCTTGGGGTCTACCACTAAATTCAGCGCCCCCCCCTAAAATGAGATGATGGGTATCCAGATTTGAAATATTGGGAAAAGGGAGGTCATAAAATTTGGGTTGTCCCAGTTAGGGGCATAAACACTGACCAATACAACTGAAGTCTGATATAAAGTTCCACTGACTATGATATAGCACCCCCTCGGGGGTCAAATATAATCTGTGCAGGGGAGAACTGGATACGTTTGTTAATCAAAATAGCAGCGCCTCTGGATTTGCTATTAAAAGCTGAATGGAATATTTGCCCAATCCAAGGTTTACGCATTCTTTATGATCACTTATACACAGATGGGTCTCTTGAAGGAAAGCAATGTCAGTGTTAAGACTTTTAAGATGTGAAAACACTCTGGATCGCTTTACTGGACCCCCTAGTCCACAGACATTCCAACTCACCAGCCTGATAGAAGACCCTTCTGTTCCTCTCTGGAGTATATTAGGATTAACCACTGGTTATATTTAAAGTAGAGAAATATCAATGATAATAGTAGAAATGAAGTAAGCATCCTGGTAGTGTCCAGAGAATATTAACAGTGAATAAAAAAAACGTACTCCTCTTCGGAAGAGCGAGGATTTCACCTCGTTGAAAGCAGCTCGCCTCTTGGCCACAGTAGCGCTGAAGTTCTCATAAAACCTGATGCTGTGACCCCGATTGGCCATATTGCGGTGTTCCTTTGCCCATTGTAGCACTTTCTCTTTTTCGATGTAGCGGTGAAAACGTACTATCACAGGGCAAGATCCTTGGTGGGGCTTGAGTCTGAGGCTACGATGGGCCCAGTCCAGTTCTGGGCAGAAGTCTGATGTAGTGTCTCCAGCTACCTTCTTGAATAAATCTGCCATGAATTGTCTCGGATTCTTGCCTTCAATGCCCTCTGGCAGACCAATCACTCGTAGGTGCTGATGCTTTGAACGAGAAATCAGGTCCTCCACAGTAGTTTGAAGTGTCCCGTGCTCCTCCGTTATCGAAGCCAACTTGGACCGTAGTTCCACTACTTCTTGCTCCAGGCTTGTAATGTTGTCTGAGTGAGTAGAGAGGGCCGTTTCCATCTCCGAAATAGTAGAGGTGTGTTTGGCCACAGTAGTGGTAACAGATTCAAGAGATGAATGAATTGGGGCGAGTGCTGTGTTCAAGGAGGCGGTGAGTTCCGCAGTCATGCTTTTCCTGGATTTTTCCAGCTCAATGATGAGCGTTTCCAATGTGAGAGGTGAGGACCCAGACGCCATCTTGCTAACTTCATCTCCAGCAGCAAGAGAAGTCTGTTGCGCCTGACCTTTTCCGCCTGCTCGAGTTGAGTTACTCATTCCTGTGCAAGTTCGACGTATCGTTACTTAAACCAAGTTGTTGCACTGAAAATGGACTTAAAAGACAAGCGTAATTTACGAAAGTTACTAAAATTGAACAGGAGGCAGACCCCACATGTCTTTCCACAACATAGTTCAACCGGAAGTCCTCATCGACTCGCTTAACCCTTCACCTATGTGGGCAGGCTCAGAGGGCCCAGACCAGAATTGCTTGAACTGGGCTGAAGCTTGAGCCGTACCGGACGTGCTGAAAGCTGGCATCCAGCAAATTTCAAAAGAAGAAACCTTCCGAGAGGAACCTGCTCCAGTCTGACAGCTCAATGCCTGCGTTTCTGATATGACAAAAGTCTGAAAAGTCAGAACTATAACAAAGTCTGGCAAACTGCCACCACGTCTCCAGCATACCCAGGTGGCGGTGTTTAAAGATGTTATCACCCACGTGCTGCGAGAGACAGCCGACTCAAGCTGAATCGCCATGTGGGATGAAATGCCTCAGAGAAGGCCAGAGAGCTAGTTTAGTAGTTTAATAAACTTCTAATTTATAAAGAACTTGATCATGTGGTTTGTGTGTATGAAGTATTACAGATCAAGACTGAATTGGTGCCCCGAGGTGAATTTAAGTTCAATTCTGTCATTTAGTATAAATACTGATTATTTCTGATAGTAGAAGTAGAGTTCCATCACTCTATGTAAATTTTGTACCAATTATTAATTGTCATAATTATCATATTTTGTTATCCTTCAAGCCAGTATGGCTACAGGATACAAAGTAGATCTTATCTTTTCATAACCTGTAAATGTTCAAAGCCGAACCGATTTAAACTTGACAAGATTTAGATTAACTAAGTAGATTTAATACTATATAAACCCTACCCATATCTATCTGTTAAGCACACAGCAGCAAACAGTCTCTTACTTTGTGTCTGAGGGTCCAGGTTCATCACTGATGTCTGGAGGCCTTTCTTTGGACCGGCCACCCTTTTTAGACAGACAGCTGGATGCTGGAGACTTTGCTCTGTCCTTCTCTTCCTCCACATCACTCATCTTTAGTCAGTCTAAAGCAGGAACAGCAGAGACACAGTGGACATCAGAGGAAAGTCAATAATCAATAATCCCTCAGAGAAAATAGTTCAGATTACATCTAAAATGACTTTCACTCCCTCCTGTTTGTTTCTTGGATTTATAAAGTTCTGAACATGTTCCAGGTGATCATCAGCCAGCAGCTCGTCTCTGTGAGGAAACTAACAACTCTTAATCTGAAAGTTTCAACAGAGGAAAAGCTGATCGACTGTTGAATGAAGACATTCGACACTTTAAGACACATTTTTACTTTAATGTACATTATTGTACATGAGTGAAGTCTTCTGGTGACTCCAGCAGCTGCACTGCTGCTGTTTTTCTGTTCCTGCGGCTCAGAGGCAACTTTAGCCAAGTTTCTACCTGTGGGAGTTTTAGAGCTGCTACAGAGCCGAAGTCTTTGTCAGGAGCTTAAAACCAACAAAGAACAGAGCTGCAAATAAATCCGTCAACAGGACTGCAGGAAGGATGGACACAAGTGAGCCTTATCATACAGTATGATAGAGAACAACTTTTGCACTTCAGGTCGTTGTTGGACAGCAGCACTTTTTCACCACGATCAACGAACAGTGGGGAATATCCATGACTGGATCACCTCATGATCGGATGTTGGCCTTATTATCTACTGAGGGAGTTCACAGGGAAGGAAGAGACAGGGAGAAGAACACGCCCCTCTCCATCAATGGGACTACGGTGGAGAGAGTCAGCAGCTTCATGTTCCTCGAGGTCCACATCAGCGTACCTGATCTGGACTCACCACACCAACACCATCATAAAGACAGCCAGCTTCTTCCTCCGCAGACTGAGGAGGCTCAACATGGACTCCAGGATACTCCAGGATAGGTAAAAGTACTCATTATGCAGAATGGCCAGTGTCAGAGTAATGTATATGATACTATTGGATGATAATTATTGATGCATTAATGTGGAGCTAATTTCAACTTTATCTGCTGGGTATCCTGTGTTTTCTCTTAATCTATAATATGACATCATCATTTAGTTGTTGATTATATTTTGCATTATTAATCTGAATTAATCTGAAAGTAACGAGTAGCCTAAGTAAAGTTATCAAATAACTTTAATGTACTGCAGTAGAAAGTACAATATTTGCCTCTGAAATGTAGTTGAGTAGAAGTGTGCTTTTTTAGAGGACTAAATTTACTTTGTTTTTATTCTCTTTCAAATTAGTAACCAGTGAGGGAAAAGAAAAATGATAATACAAATATCAGTAGTAATATTCATCATCATAGTAACAGAGACGACAGTATTACTTACAAATAAAAGAAAAAAGCAGGGGCGGATAAACCGGCCACTTTGACAACATATTGACATTCAAACAGATCAAAAAAATATATAAACAAAAAGAAAACCCCAAAACATTCATGAGTAGACACGGACATGTACATAAGGAAACAAAGAAAGCAGCAAGCTGACAGACACAGAACAGAGACACGGAAAGTAAAGCCCTGGGGTGGTTTTTGTTTTTAAACTGTGGAAGATGGAGTATGGGGTCACTTCAGTGTCGAGAAGCTTCAGTTCATGAGGAGTAACTGGTCGCTGAGCTCACTACACTTCACAAGTAGCTTGCCCAACACTGAGCCTGATAACGAAGCATTTCAATGCCAATGACTGCTCCTCTGTAATTGTTTTGCACACAACAAAATAAAGAACTTAAACTTGAACTGAGCTCACTGAGGAGAGTTCCTTTTTTTAATGTCAATAAAGTTAATTTAATTCAAACTCTCACACACAGCTTACAGTCTGAAAGTCAAATAATGATAATGTTGATTAACACTCACCTGTTTTCTTCTTTCTGCTCGCTGCTCTCTGAACTGACTAAACACTTCCTCATTTTTTCACTTCCTCATTTTTTCACCCCCTCATGACGTCCCTCTGACTCACTGACGCCCCCCTGTGGTGACAGCTGAGATGTACCAGCAGTGAGTCCTTGATATAGGAAGACACACACAGACAAACAGTACATGTTTATGTTTTTGGGGAATAAAATGAAATACTGCATATATCTAACTAAAAATAATGAATCTAGCCAATATTGTGCTTTTTATAATAACGGTAACTAAAAGAAAAAAGAAACGCTGTAAACCTCTGCTGGACTTTTACTGCACTAACCTGACCTCAGATCAGATTCAGTTCCTTGATGGAGATGATATCTGATAGATAATGTTGTATTTGGATATTTTCAAGAGAATATTAAGTGGATCTAAAAATAAAGATTCAAACTTTTTTTAAGCAGAAAAACATGCAGAAGCATGATGTATTTTTTTCAGCCCTGAGCAGTGTCTGCAGGTCTCCTCTTCAGTCTCCATCCACCACCTACATCAACAGGGTAGGGTAGGTTGTATGTAGCCTGAGAGACAAAACTCAGGGCAAAAAAGCACCACAACATTTTTATCAACTGCTCTCTCCTCCGGACTGTGAAGTTCAGAGAGACTTGAGGAAGAAAATCAAACTGTACAAGAAAATTGAGGCGGTCATGCAAAATACATCTCAAGTACTAAAAGTAAAAGTACTCATCATGCAGAATAATGTATATGATATTATTGGATTAGAATTATTGATGCATATATGTGTTCATCACTTAAGTGTTGCAGCTGGTAAATGTGGAACTCATTTTAAGCACTTTATATATTGCTGGTAGTTTGTGAATTTCCCCCCAAGGATCAATCTATAATAATACATCATCATTTATTACTTGATTATATTTTGTATCGATAATCTGAATCAGCAAAGTAACTTAAGTTATTAAATAAATGTAGTCAAGTAAAAAGTACAATATTTCCATCTGAGATGTGGAGGTGGAGTAGAAGTATAAAATAGCAGAAAATGGAAATACTCAAGTAAAGTACAAGTACCTAAAATTGTACATAAGAACAGTACTTGAGTAAATGTACTTAGTTACTCTCCATCACTGCTGACATCAGCTAAATCACTGTTGTCTTGTTTTGTAGACACATTTTTTAAATTAAATGGACTTTGAGCCCATGAAAATCTGAAGCATTATATTTTTTATGAATATATTTTATATTATAAATTTGTTCTCTCAAATATAATAAATGTTGCAACTGACTCCGAGCTCCCCTACCTGTTCACAACACGCACACATTTGTACTTCTATACTTGTGAGGACCCTCATTGACATAATACATTCCCTAGTCCCTAACCCAAACCTGATTCTAACTGAACCTTGAAACCACATCTGGACCTTTAAACAGTCCTTTGAAGTAGTGAGGACCGGCCAACATGTCCTCACAATGTAGAAATGTCCTCACAATGTAGAAATGTCCTCACTACGATTGTTTAAAACTGGAATAGGTCCTCACAAAGATAGCAACACAAGTCCCCCCCATACACAGTAATAAAGAGCAGCAGTGTTTTTTCTTCAAGATGTAAAATATTTATTTTCTGTAAATGATTCTAAATCAGATTCCACATTTTTCCCTAAAACAAAAAACAGAAACATCATCATCATCATCATCATCATCGCCACACTCTGTTTACGTCCAATAATAAAAAACAAAACAAAAACAAGGCTTCATGTCGTCTAACTGTACACATCAGCAGAGTCCTGATAAAACCTCATATGTACATGGCAGCAGGACTCTGAACTCCACAAAGTGAAAAAAACAAACGAAAGACACAGACGCCTGCAGCCAAAACGCTGGGTGAAAAAACACAAAGAAACTAAAGTCAGATGAAGGCCGCAGTGAAACCTGCCCCACACTCAGGAAGCATTTAGTCTGTTCACAGTCTTTGTCCAATCAGAATCAGTTCCTGTTTGTTTGGGACAGTGGGGGTGAGACGGTGATATTTTACAGGCTCTTCACTAACCAGGTTACAGTCGACTTCCTCCAGTAAACTGATTTCTTCAGCTCCCTTCTGTCCTGCAGCTCTTTACGTTAATCTGATGGTGATCTAGTAACATGTCTGTCTCGTGTCTGAAGAAGTGCTGGAGTCACTTTTCTATCAAAGTCCTGATGTCAGTCTGAAACACGACAGATTAACAGACAGACTGCAGCAGCAGCACAAATACACAAAGTACACAGTAATAATTATCATCTCTTCTGCACAAAGGAAACAGAACCAGTTCATAAACCAAAAGTTGAGGAGATTCTTCTGATGTCCCAGTGTGACGTCTTTCTGTCAGAGGTTATTAAATGTGTCCCTCTCGCTCATGACGTCACTAATTAAGATTTAAACTCCATCAGTGCTGCAGCCTGAGAGAGGACTGAGACACTCTTCTTCGTTGGTGTACGTATTTAGTTCTCCAGTAGTAACCTGGTTAGTGTAAATCTGCGTATACATGGAACAGTTCAGTTATCATGTTTCTGTTCATGACCTTATTTGGAACCACGTCTTTATTATTTGATCTGTAGCAGAGACAGAAGACGATGTGTTTTTCTGGTGTGTGTCTGTGGGAATCAACAAATAGTCCAAATTATTCTGCAGTGGAAACACACTTCTTCAAACTTGTAGAGGAAACTCTGTGTTAGTTTCACTTTCAGTCAGACTTTGGATTCTGGTTCTGTTTTATAAAACCTGACTGAAGGACACTGTGTTCAGTTGGGACTCTCTCTCCTCCCTCTCTTTTACAGACTGATCTGATCTGAGAAGAATCTCCTCAACAGCTTCAAACGGACTCTTTTACAGTTTCACAGTTTATTAAACTGCTTCTATTGATTATTGAATGAGATAATAAATGTATTCCAGAGATGTTAGAAGGTGGAGGACTCACATTTCTCCCTGTGCATGTTTCACCTGCTGCAGTCTGTTAATCTGTGGTGTTTCAGGTCGGCGGTCAGACTGATGTCAGGACTTTGATAGAAAAGTGACTCCAGCACTTCTTCAGACACGAGACCGACGTGTTAAATCAGATTCATGGAAAGAGCTGCAGGACTGAAAGGAGCTGAAGTGTCATCTCATGGTGAACTGGTGTGTAGGAAAATGTTTATTAGAGAAACAACTTTTCACTCATCACACATCAAACTCACTTTGTACTAAAACCACAGACCACAACAACCAATCAAAGAAGAGGAAGTGAATCTCAAAACACCCGAGACAATGACGTCATTAACTGATAAAAACATCCTTAAAATGACACAAACAATATCGGCTTTATTTCACTGTCAGCGCACAGCGATGAAAAACATGACCACAAATCAAAATATGAAAATAGATAAACAGGAAGTAAACAGCATCATGTTACACAACAACGTATTTTAGAGCTGCAATGAACCGTTATTTTCCCTGTTAATCCTTTGATCTAAAAAATGCCTGTTAGAATTTCTCAGAGTCCAAAGTGACGTCTTTAAATGTCTTGTTTTGTCCGACCAACAGTCCAAAACCCAAAAAGTTACTTATCATATCTGACAAAGAAAAACATCAAATCCTCACATTTAAGAAGATGGAAATGACAAATTTTGAGGGGATTTTTTGCTTTAAAAAAGTGACAAAGATGATTATTTGACTATCAAAATAGTTGCAGATTAATTCTCTATCGATCGATGAATCGATTAATCAGCCAATCGTTGCAGCTCCATAGTATCTTAATATTCCCAGCAGCACCTGAACACACCTCAGCCACAGTCAGCTACACATGTTCACAACTCCACTGCTGCAACATGGAGTGTCTTTATTTCAGTATTTCATTCAATATCAACTGAATGTCTGTCACACTCAGTTTGTTCAGTCCCTGATTGGTCCATCTCGCTGTCAATCAACATATCAATAACCCCGGTCCTTATGAACAAAATGATCAATCATGATTGGTTGTAACTCCTCTGTGTGTGTTGCTATGGTGATCAAAGCTACATGTGAGCATCACTTCTGGTTAATGAGTTCACTTTTATTTATTATGATGCTTCAGTGACCTTTGATCTAGATCTTTGAAGACTAGAATGGCGTTCTGCTATTAGAAATGTAAACAAAGACAGCCCGGTTGCCCTTCATTTTGCACATATGAAACATCTCCGACCTCATATTGGTGTACTGGCACTGAGAAAGTTCAAGTTTCCAGACGAGGTAACTTAAAGGAAGCCCTCCTTAAATGTGAGGCATATTGGATTACTGAACTGGAGACTCCCACACCTTTGGGAATGAACAAGGACTTGGATCTCAGGGTTCTCCTGTGAACTGTCCTGTGAAACAAACCCAATCTACTGCCAAGTCCCTAAATAGATTTTTTTTCATAATTGACCTGTGTGTTATATATATAGAAACTTTTTTCTACCATGGTTTATGCTATGTTACTTAGAGAGGGACTTGTCAAGAGTTTGGTCTCTATCTTGGCCCCCCTTTTCTATTTGGATACTTCTGCATCTATTTTGATTGATTTGAGCCAAACCCCTGTCCACACCACTACTAGATACTAGATGTAAAATGCATTTTTTCTGTTTCCTTTTTTGTGTTTTTGGTTGATATTTATTCTATATATTTGTACGTGGATGAGTTTAAAGCTATAGGACCCCATGGGATATTTATTACTGTAGATTTGGGGCTTTGTCTTGTATTTAAAAAAATGTTTTCCTTTTTTTAGTAATATCAAAAGGATTATAGATATTGGATGTTTTGATAGGGAATCTTCATTTAAGCACTGTGTCACTTTATGATTGATATGTCTTGGTCAAGGTCCTTGTGACCGAAACAGCGACCTTTCTTTAATATGGTCATACTGTAACTTTAATAGTAATACAACAGGTACCCAGTAGTTAAATAATAACTACAGTTTAAGTATTTTGTAAGATCCCGAATTGTTACCCCCTTATTCCATAACTTCACATCTTGTTTCCTCAGTACATACTGTATATGTACTGATACGTACTGCAACGTTACTGGTGCACCGTCAGTAACAGATAGCTCCGGAGTAACTCCGCTGCACGCTGCGGGCTGTAATCTAAAGCCTTACAGCTGGAACACTTGTGTCGGTTTATTTTCTGGCCAGTTGGTCATTTGGGAATCTGCAAAAAAGAAAAGTCATGGAGGAGGATTTGGAACATTTTCTGCGGTGGGTTACTAATGAATTCAACCAGGACCGCCAGGTCAGAGTCCGCTCAGAGTCTTCTCTGAAGTCTTCTCTTCAGATGTCTCTAATGTGAAACCTTGTCTACTGCCAAGCAGATTTAATGTCTTTATATTTGAGGCCAATCTCAAAATAAAAGTCTATCAGTCTCTCCCACAGGTGTGTGCACTTTATTATTGTGGTTGTTTCCATGGTGCTGAGATGACCTGGAAGTACATTGACCTAAATGATTATGACCTAAAGTTTTGCGGGATCTCACAAAAATACATCTCTTTTTTTTTTTTACCTTCGATTTTTTTTTGTTCCAGGTCCCTTCCGGGGCTCCGTATCAAATAGTCCTGAAAACATCCACATATGAAGCTGATGAGAGACTCTGAGAGGGTTAAAGCTCCCTGTGTCTCTGACCTGCTGAACATTCATTCATCAGAAAACATTTGATCCTTTAAACACTTTAAAGTACTGTTCAAAACCAACAGATTTCTTCTTCACTGCCTTCATTGGCTCATTGCTGTTTGTTTAAAGGGAACCTTAAACACTCATCACGAACCGTCTTATGTCTCCATCCTGTTTGGATCTCCTTTAAAAAGCTTTCTATTCTTGTCATGTGAATGTTTTTATGCTTCATGTAAAGCTGTCTGAATGAAGTGACACTCCACTGTTCGCTTCTTACCCTGGTGTCTTTGACTTTATAAAGGCTGTCTGTCCTTATAGCTAATACACGAGCTTTACGGCTCTTTATTACAGAAACACAGTTCTTACATGATGTTCATTGGCTTGTAGCAGTTTGCTCAGCGGCACTGTGGCAGCTGGTCGAACCTGCCGTCAGGCTGCAGGTCTGTTAGCCGCTGAGGTTTAAATTAGCAGGATTTCCAGTGGAGTTCTGTCTGCAGCTGCAGAGGCTGATAAACACATCAAGTCAGGAGACACACACCATGTGACTTCCGCTCACTACTTTCACAATAAAACAAACCACACACCTGTCAAAAGGAAGTCTGTTCAGGTCACAACTTTCAAAATAAAACAGACTTGAGGTTAGATGAGTTCTGGGGCTAAAAGTTTCTAACTCATCACACAGATCTTCTTCAGGAACTTCTATCAGACAAAAAGGCCTGTTGAGAAATAAATACTGTGTATAAATGCATATCACAAAACAGGAAAGCTAATTTCCAACCAGTGACCAACCAGAGATTGTTCCAGTTTCTCTTTAAGTATCAGGTGTTTGATCTTTACTCAGAAATCTTTCTCAGTTCTGTTTCTGATGATCAGTGAAGTTCTGCCTCCATCTAGTGGCTGAAACAAAGAACAACAGTCTGACCTGCTGACATTTTCTCCTCTCTTCTCCTCCAGAAGAAGAAATTCCTGTAAATTTGTCCTGCAGATGTTTCTATCAGCTCTCAGTTGAACCCTGGGCCCCCTTCAGGTTGTGGTTTCTGTTAGTTTTCTCCTCAGCAGCTGGA
>NTHP01000380.1:299761-315376 GCA_003416845.1 Oplegnathus fasciatus | reverse complement strand
AAGTGAAAAACTTTGTATTCAGAGTCTCTCCACACACAAGCTGATGCTGCTGCTTCAACCTCTCTGGATCATCAGGACACAGCTGATCCTCTTCATCCACACTCTCCTCTCTGGTGTCCTCTGGTGGGTGATGAGAGCCATTGGATGGGGAGAAGAAGACATACAGCAGATGTCAAACTCACTTTTGGACATCCTGGTGACCCAACATTCATATCGTCCATACAATAAAGTTTACACAAAAATAACAAGGACTGAGATTCAAGACATCCTTGCAGTGGGGCAACGCAGCCACAAGACATCATCTTTCCAACCATGCAGAACAGAACAAAAGATCTGCTGTGGTTACTAGAGTTTAACCAGCTCCATGAAGCCCACAGCAGCCAATCTTCCAGTTATGCTTTAATAACAGTTTACATTTCTTTAAGATATTCCAGTGGGCTTTTACTCACGTCCTTCATGTCTGTCAGGTGTAGCCCATTTTTTTCTCTCATCCACCCTGTAGGAATAAACACAACAGCAGTTATCTGGGCTGTCTTATGAAGAGAGTTAAAATAATCAGACTCAGTTGGTGGCCTTCTCTTCACTAAACGTAGCACTGGTGATTCCACACAACCAGGGTCACCAAATTGTTTGTCATCTTACTCTGTCGACCTGGATTTTCCAATCCAGCTACGAGTACATTCACATGAAATGGGGAGTAGTCTGGAGAGGTGGGCTTCAATAACAGCCAATCAGCTCCTTTCATCCATTTTAAAGGTGTAGTCTACGATTCTAATCCAATACACTTTTTGTCAAATTCAGTGAATATCTCCTCTCGGTCCGCTAGCTTTCCGTTCTGTGTATGCACAAAAAATAAAGTCCGGTGTTCATACACAGCCCTGGCTCTGTAAACGGGAAACAAACAGAGCGACTCGGGCAGAGCCACCAACCCAGGTCGTCAAATACAGACGCTTTAGCCGCAATTTCCACTAAACACTTCGGTATAATATGTCACAACTCGTGCTCACACACTGGACAAACTAATGCAAACTGATCTCACAAAAATACATGAAATGAGCACAACCTCTTAACACCGCATTATGTGGTGGTGGCATGCAATGTATAAAAATTACATGTAGCCAGCACGACTTTCAAAGCAAATGTATTTCAATTGGAAGAATCTTTCGTGCCAGCACCACGTTTTTGTCTTACGTCAGTAGTATAAGGAGCGTGAAAGTCTGCCCAGGGAGGTGATCGGGGTGGATGGATGGGTCAAACACAGGACTTGAATGCCGGAGACCGGATTTCTTGTCCCGTGTGAAACATAAAGTCAAATATCCCTTGCCATATGAATCTTTTCCTAAACCTAACCAAGTAGTTTTGGTGCCTAAACCTAACCAAACTGCGACCGTTTTGACCGTGCTACCACCACGTAATGCGGTGTTAAGAGGTTGTGGTCATTTCACGTATTCCTGTGAGATCAGGTTGAACTAATGCTGTGCGTTAACTCGCGCAAGTTTGAAGGAGCACTGAAGGGAGGGGTGTATTTGTTTGACTGTTGAGTTCAAATATGAACAAGCTTTCTCCAGAATCACAGACTACACCTTTAAGAGCAGCAGAATACGTTAAGTATCCAAACAGCATAAGAGGAGACTCCAGACTGGCTTCTCTGGAGGAAACTGTTCCGCACAGGAGGCAGAGAGAAGCTCAGATATAGTACAGCAGCCCGCATGTTAAAATGCAGCACCCAAATTTTAGCCTAATATATTACCACAGGTATAATAAAACAACCACATTTCCTCCAAAAGACGATCATGTCCCCTTTGAAGTAAATTTATGATTCAAAATTTCCTGTTTTCTATGATTCCTGCTTCTCTGTGAGGTCTGTGAGCGCTTCCACCAACTATACCAACAACCAGACTGACAGTCTGCAGCCATGTTAGCAGCTCTGTGAGGCTGTACTGAGACACAGTGGTGCTTTGAGCTAAATGCTAACATCAGCATGCTAACATGCTCACAATGACAATACTGATATTTAGCAGGTATAATGTTTACCATGTTCACCATATTAATTTAGCATGTTAGCATGCTAGCATTATCAGTAAACACAGAGTCCAGCTGAGGCTGATGGGAATGTCTGCAGTTCTGCAGGTATTTGGTCATAATGGTCATGGTCGCTAGATGAAAAGTCAGAGGATCACCAGTTATTACAGTTCATCCTGAGAGGAACATGAATGTCTGAACCACATTTCATCACAATCCATCCAATAGCTGTTGAGATATTTCCCTAAAAAACAAAATCAAAAATACTAACCTCATGGTGGCGCTAGAGGAAAAGTAAGAGGATCACCAAAGTCAGTACACTTCATCCTCTAGAGAATGAATGTCTGTACAAAATTTCAACTTAATCCCTCTAATTGTCGTTGAGATATTTCAGTCTGGACCAAAGTGACAGACAGACAGAGCTACCCCAAGAGCCATGTTGCTAGCATGGCCAGAAACTGCTCTGAGTGCTTGTGTTTGCAATAACATGTGGTTGTCGGGCTGTAAACACAAGCCATCAATAATTGTTCCTCATGAAATGAAGTCCAAGCGAGCCCTATCATACAATATGACAGAGAACATCATCACCTGCACATCAGGTCGTTGGTGGACAGCACTTTTTCACCGGAGGCGACGAAGGAAACGGGGGTCACGGGCCGGAGTCCTGGTCAGGCTGAGGAAACGTGAAAACCGGCTTCCTCTGCCAAGTATTCTTCTAATGTCCAGTCACTGGATAATAAGCTGGATGAACTCAGGAGCAGGATGGCTTTTCAACAGGACATTAAGAACTGTAACATCATGGTTTTCACGGAGACTTGGCTCGACCCCTCGATCCCGGACCCCGCCATTGTTCCTGAGGGAGTCTCCATTCGCCGCCAGGACCGGACAATAAAATCGGGGAAGAGCAAGGGAGGAGGTGTCTGCTTCATGGTCAACAACCAGTGGTGCTCAGCTGTGGAGATTATTTCTACAGGCTGTTCTCCGGACCTGGAGCACCTCATGATCGGATGCCAACCTTATTATCTCCCGGGAGAGTTTACATCGGTCGTTCTCACAGTGGTGCACATTCCACCACATGCCAACACCAACCAAGCCCTGGACGAGCTGCATGGAGTTATCAACAGGACAGAGACCTCACGGCCGGAGGCTGCTTTTATTGTGGCCAGGGATTTTAACAACGCCAACCTGAGGAAAGTCCTGATGAGATATTACCAGTACATCAGCTGCCCTACACGTGGTGAGAATACACTCGATCATGTCTACACACCTTTTCAGGACGGATATAAGGCCCTCCCTCACCCCCCATTCGGCAAATCAGATCACGTCTCAGCTCTGCTTCTATCTTCCTATAGGCAGAAACTCAAACGTGACAGACCGGTGACACAGACCATTCAGTGGTGGTCCAGCCAATTAGACTCGGCTGTACGTCACTGCTTTAGCACTATGGAGTGGTGTGTGTTTCAGGACAACAACACTGACACGTACACTGACGCTGTCATTGGCTACATCGGCAAATGCATCGATGACATCTTACCGAGGATTACTGTATGGACATTCCCCAATCAGAAGCTCTGGGTTAACAGAGAAGTCTGTGCCAAACTTAAAGCATGGACCGACGCATACAACTCAGGTGATTTGGTGGAGTACAGGAAGTCCAGGTACGCGCTCCGGAGAGCTATTAGCAGTGCTAAGAGACAATACAGGGACAAAGTGAAGTCCAACTACCAGGGCTCCAACACTGAAAACATGTGGGCTGGACCATCACAGATTATAAAAGGAAAACCAGCAGTGCTGAGGTAATGTCTGCATCTCTCCCAGATGAACTGAACATCTTTTATGCACGTTTTGAGAGCAACTCCCTGACTGAGGAGGTACAAAAGGCCCAGGAGGACCCCTGCCCACCTGTAATATCCGGGGCAGATGTGTGCAGATCGCTTAAACGGATTAACACACATAAGGCACCTGGACCTGATGGCATCCCGGGCCGAGCTCTCAAGGTGTGTGCAAATCAGCTGGCAGATGTATTCACAGACATTTTCAACCTGTAACTGCTCCAGTCTGTAGTCCCCACATGTTTTAAGAAGACCACCATTGTCCCTGTCCCTGAAAAGCCCCAAACCCTCTGTCTGAACGACTACTGCCAAGTAGTACTCACCTCCTCCCTCCTCCCTCCCTGACTCACTGGACCCACTCCATTTTGCCTCCAGGCCAAATAGATCAACTGATGACACCATTTCCCTAACCCTCCACACCGCCCTCTCCCACCTGGACCAGAGGGACACATATGTGAGGATGTTGTTCATTGACTACAGTTCAGCATTAACACCATTGTGCCCTCCAAGCTCGTCACTAAGCTCAGAGACCTTGGTCTCAACACCGCCCTCTGTGATTGCATCCTGAACTTCCTGATAGGCAGACCCCAGGCTGTGCGGATAGGCAGCACCACATCCTCCACCCTGACTCTCAACACCGGTGCCCATCAGGGCTGCGTGCTCAGCCCTCTCCTGTACTCCCTGTTCACGCATGACTGCGTGGCCACCCACAGCTCCAACACCATCATCAAATTTGCTGATGACACGTCCATCATCGGCCTGATCACCGGCAACGATGAGACGGCCTACAGAGAGGAGGTCAGAGCCCTGACATCTTGGTGCCAGGACAACAACCTCCATCTGAACATCAGCAAAACAAAGGAGCTGATTGTGGACTACAGGAAGTGACAGGGAGAAGGACATGCCCCCCTCTCCATCAATGGGACTACAATGGAGAGAGTCAGCAGCTTCAGGTTCCTCTGGGTTCAGCGAGGACCTGACCTGGACTCACCACACTAACACCATCAAAAAGACAGCCAGACAACGACTCTTCTTCCTCCACAGGCTGCAGAGGCTCAACATGGACTCCAGGATACTTCGCAACTTCTACAGGTGCACCATAGAGAGTATCCTGATTGGCTGCATCACCACCCTCAACCGTAAGACTCTACAGATGGTGGTGAAAACTGCTCAGCACATCACCAGGACGGTGCTGCCATCCATGGAGGACCTCTACACCCAGCGGTGTAGGAAGAAGGCCAGCAGGATCATTAAAGACCACAACCGCCCCATCCACAAACTGTTCTGACTGCTACCGTCTGGCAGACGGTACCGCAGCATCCAGTCCTGCACCACCAGGCTCAGGGACAGCTTCATCCCTCAAGCCAAAAGACTACTGAACTCTTGAGCTCACATGCTCATGACTGCCACTTTACTTCACTTACACCTTATTAATACTGTCGTCACTTCACCCCACTGCTGTTACTTACTGGTTCTACCTGATTACATCTCCATTTATATATATTTATATATAGGGCCTATTTATCACTTCTGCACACCTGCCTCTACAGTATTATATTTCTATTTGTATTATATTTCTTTTTATATCCTATATTCTATTTTTATATTTTATTTTATATACTATACTCTGTTTCTGTATTTTGAACTTTTAGTAACTTTTACTTGTGTTATTTTCTTTATACATATTTTTTGAGCATTATTGGAGGGACCCTGAGATTTAAGAATTTCATTGCCAACGACTGCTTCTATGGAATTGTTGTGCACATGACAATAAAGATCTTGAATCTTGAATCTTAGCAGAAACAGTTTCGTACTTTAAGTCTGAGGGTCCAGGTTCATTACTGAAGTCTGAAGGCCTTTCTTTAGACTGGTCACAGCTGGATACTGGAGACTCTGATCTGTCCTCCTCTTCCCCCACACAATCACTCATCTTCTGGACTCCAGTCAATGTGACAGGTGAACCTTTAACACTGAAGAACCTAGACGTACAGTATATACACCAAAACATTTCATCAAGGAATTGATCATTTATAGCCAATATTCCTACAGTTAGATTTGTCAAAAAAGGCTCTGCTGTTTGAGGAAACTCTCAATGAATCTGAGCAGTGACGAGGAGAACTAATCCGCTCTTAATAAACATACATGAACATTAAATCTTAGTTAAATCAACAATACTAAAAAAGGGTCAGATCTCTGATCTCTGACAAACTGCAGCTCCACAATCTGACTAAAGAATAAATGATGTAGATAAAAATCCATTTATAATCCAATCAGACGTGTTCATGTTTTAAATGTGTAGCTCAACATTACTATGTCTTAATCAATAAGCTTTTCCTTAAAATGAGTTGAGTGATTTTGTCACTGTTTTATTGTGGCTCATCAAAATGTCAGCCTTCTACAGACTTCATCCAAATGTCACCACAACATTCAGACAACTATTCATGTCATCACAGATTAATAACATGCTTCTGATCTCAGTCAAGTCTGGAATTAGAGGAGAAATACTATATTGATCCTTTAAACAGCTGCATTTGGAAATATGCTTTGATCTCTCGGTGTTTCTCTATATCTATATGTGTGTGTGTGTGTGTGTGTGTGTGTGTGTGTGTGTTCTGAAAACACACAAATATTAGTTCATTTACCAAAAATTATAAACATTAATTTACATTAACAACTAACAGTCAGTGTTGGAGAAGCTACTTTGAAAGCATAGTTTTAGTAGTAGTTCGAACTACTTTTTAAAAAAATGATCAAATTGACAATGTACATGTAATACGAAATTGTAACAAAATATAATACAAAAAAGTCACATGCTAGCAAAAATGCCACTCAACTGAGTTTATTCCCAAAAGTGCCCACTTGTTCACAGGTCATACATAAACCAAAAAAATAAAACGCCGCATGATTCATGGGAAAATGCAGGAATGTCAGCTTTGGTTTTGTATATAATTAGACTAACATTAACATTCACTGAATTAAATGACTTGCCTGTATGTAACATTACAATGTGGCTAACTTATCTAAACTTCGCTAAATTGGCTAGCAAAGACAATGTTAATACACTCACCTTTGTATGTGTTCTTAGATTTGTGTTGGACGTCTTTGCGGTAGAGAGTGTATTTACTCTCGGCTTGCATAGCTCACAAGTAAAAATGTACGTAGGTTTGGTCAGTGGAGCTAGCCAGTGTCATGATGACGCTGTCGCTGTGTGAGCACTGAGCAACGCCTGACCTTTCGCACGGGCACTACACAGAGGTCAAGTGTGTGTTGGTGGCTGCCTGACGAATGCATTACCTGGGCATGCCTTCACAGCGGTCAGGATGAAAAAAAAAGGGGGGGGGCTCGTCAAAGGGGGTTCAATTACAGAAGAGAAGCAATAGTAAAATAAAAATAATAAATCACTTCAAAAGGAAATTTTCAACCTTATGGATGGAAGTTATGTATGAACATAAATTAGGTTCAATTGTTAATTAAACATATAAGATCTACAGTAGTAACAAAGAGTCAGTGAACTGACCTCAGAGTCTCCAGTCTACAGTGTGGACTCTTCAGAAAACCACACAGCAGCTTCACTCCTGAATCCTGCAGCTTGTTGTGACTCAGGTCCAGCTCTCTCAGATGGGAGGGGTTGGACTTCAGAGCTGACGCCAGAGACACACAGCTGATCTCTCACAAACTGCAGAGACTCAATCTGAATAAAGAATAAATGATGTAACTTTAGAATACAATGTTCCTGCTTGAAATCATTCAATGTTTAATAATCTGTTCAGAGCTGAAGAAAGCCACTAGTGGCTCCATCTATACAAACTCATGTTGTGCAGCCAAACACAAATAAAAATCCACAGAAATTGATTTAAGATTCGACTCAAGATCCCAACGTTTCCAAAGATGCCAAATATGTCAGGATGAATTTTGGTAAATGTGAACAAAAGACATCTACAATATTTCTTTTAGGAATAGTGGAGTCATAAAATCAAAGCATCTTCAGTTTAAACTATTCAGTCAGTATAAGCATCATATAGCTTCATAAAAATGTTGGAAATAGCAAATACTGAATATATTTGTTATTGTCTGATAGTTGAAATAGAGATTATTTATTTATTCATTGTATTTGTGTATTTTTATTATCATTGATTAAAAAACATGATGGTGAATGTAAGATAAAAATCAGGTGTTTAAGAGGTTCAGAGTGAATCATCCAGTGTAGAATTTTTCTTTTTATATTAAGGTTTTAAATCTGGAACTCAACATTGCTCTGCCACAGTCAATGGACTAAACCACTGAAGAAGAAAATAGACTTTAGCATTAAGATACTCCATATGGATCAGTACAATATCAGCCTTATGTCTGCAGTTTAGTGTCACTACAACTTAAACATCATATTGAAGCTTGGGTAGGCAATTTTTTAGAAGCATTTTTTGCCATATTTGTTGAAATTCTCTTAACATCCCAATAGCAATCAATTAATCAAATGCTCTGACAAAAAAAAAGAAAAAAATCCGGTACCTGTGGCTGTTGCAGGTGTGGAAACAGAATTATGTTTTTAATTCACTCCTTGTCTAATTGTTAATAAATAAGGGTTTCTATGTCAGACAGTCATTTGTAAAATCAGAACAGGCCCAGCCTGGGTAACAGAGTCTATTTCCTTTCCCGGGAAATGAGCTTCCTTACAGTTTAGTGTTCATTAAGGTTAGGGTTAGCCTAACCCTAACAGAACCCCTGTAGTGCCCTTCCTTTCATCCAATTGTTTAACATGAGGCTGTGAGACAAATGTCATTGCCATTCTCTATATAGACCACTCTATAGGCCTCTGGAAGCTAATTTGGACCTTCTTGTGAGTTGGGTCTCTCAGATGCCCCCGTGGGGCTGACACGGCATACACATCCTGGGTGTTGATAGTTTCTATGTCTTTTTCTTTCTTCTCCAGAGATACAGCACAGAAGTAAAAAATGGTGTCTGACCTCAGAGTCTCCAGTCTACAGTGTGGACTCTCCAGTCCAGCAGACAGCAGCTTCATTCCTGAATCCTGCAGATTGTTGTCACTCAGGTCCAGCTTTCTCAGATGGGAGGGGTTGGACTTCAGAGCTAAGGCCGGAGAAGCACAGCTGATCTCTGACAACCAGCACCAACTCAATCTGAATAAAGAATAAATTGTGTAGATAAAAATCCATTTATAATCCAATCAGGCATGTTCAGGTTTTAAATGTGTAGCTCAACATTACTATGTCCTAATCAATGAGCTTTTCCCTAAAATTAGTTGTCATCGTGGTATTGTGGATCATCATCATTGTCAATGATAATGATGCAGGGTTCATGATAAAGTGTCTCAGGTTCATTACAGGTGACGGCTACACCATCACTGCTAACTGTACAATAAGCTCGTCTGGCCTCCTCTTTTTGTTAGACGTGATCAACACTGATCAGAATTTGGGGTGGGAGGTTGATTGATGAAATCAGTTATACGTGGCTATTGACTTGACTTGATGTGACCTTCTTGTCTCCCCGTCCTTTGGCATGGCTTTTAACAGCAGACATGCCCATGGTGCCGACATCAAATGTTTTCTCGCATGTCTTGCGGTATGCCCGGTGTACATCACTTGCCACATGTCCTATCCAGTCGCTGAACTCAGGACTGTCCTTCCAACCCTCCTTAAACATACGCCTCCTTGACATTCTGCCCTGCCTCACTCACTTCTGTAATTAGAAATAACTAATCTGAATTAACCATTATAATATCACACTGTATATTTTCTACTACATTTTCTATTGCCATGGCAAAGTTACACATAGAATTAAGTGCAAAATCTAAATTTGAAGAAACTGAATTGCATAATCTGTACATTTTCAGTACACACACAAACTGTTTCATTAAGCTTACATCTATCCAAGTTACACCTATGTCCAGTCTTAAGTGAAAGAACATATTGGAAAAAATTATTGTAATACTCAAGTGTACTTTTCTATTGTCTTTCAGTTGGTTAGAAAGTGTCTCAAGGCAGCAATCTTATATCATGTGCAGGAGTCGGTTGCGCATTTGACAGCTCTGGGAGTCTTGACTGGAGCTGAGATGGCTGAACTTAAACTTGTCCTACCAGCTAGCTGACATTAGAACATGTCACCAAGTAATTTTAAGTCAAAAGATCCAGTGTTTTCACCCTAACATTAGCAAAACACTCCAGTTTCATTAAAAGACTCGCGTGGTAACATTTGCTACTTATGTTGACGACGCTGACCACCACTATTCTCTCCCTTTGCTGCCTAGTAAAGTGTCAGGCAGTCACAAAGTAGGCCCATTAACCCAATTTCAGTAAGCTATTTTGCCCCAACAAAACCTAATGAAATCCCGTCAGCATAACGTTAGTCAGCTAGCTAGTTGGCTAATTTCCACTGGGCTTCTCTAGGAATTCCGCTTGCGGCTCCAGAAAAAATAGACTCGACGCTGAAAAGATCGCTGTAAATCCGTTCCGCTCCATGTCTGGTGGGAACAGCTAGATTGACTGACATGGGAGCCGAAATGAAAAGGGAACGTTTTTCAATTCCGCTTCGCATCTGGTAAACTCGCTTTGAAGTGTCATACTGTGCAGCTTATCCTACCAACAGTCGAGTTTCAAACAAAATGCGCACTT
Source organism: Oplegnathus fasciatus (assembly GCA_003416845.1). Lineage (NCBI taxonomy): Eukaryota > Metazoa > Chordata > Actinopteri > Centrarchiformes > Oplegnathidae > Oplegnathus > Oplegnathus fasciatus. The sequence continues at coordinate 304,896 of NTHP01000380.1, read as the reverse complement.
AGGTTTACGTAGGCAATCTGAGTGAGGGGCTAAAATACAATTAAAATTTTCCAAGACAACATAGATTATTTCCAGGATATCTGGTCATTTTAATCAATTTCCAAGTGTTCCATGACTGGAAAACTAGTCTCTAAATTTCCAAGTTTTCCAGGATGCGTGGGAATCCTGTATATGTCTGTGTGTGTGTGTGTGTTCTGAAGGATCAATATCAATGATCAGACATTATTTGTGAAAACACATTGAAACTGACGGAAATCAAAAAAAAATTCAACTTAAGCGAGTAAAGTTTATCAAGTTAAAACAAATACTAGTTCAGAGGAGCTTCCATATACAGATGTGACCATTTACCATAAATTATAAACGTGAATTGACTTTAACAACTAACAGTGGACATTTTCTACAGTTTCTTTAAAGCAACTACAACAAACTTTCATTTTTGTTGATTTTGGCGGCCCCTGTGGACAAAAGCACTAGTGTTTCACCACCGCCTCATGTCGTAAAGATCTTGATCTGGCTAGCGTATGCATCTGTTTTGGAAGTGAGTGAAAGAAAGACGCAACCTATTTTTAATACTATTTTTCTTTTTTAAACACAGCTGTTTGCAGGATGCATAATGATGAGGTAATGTATCTGTTTCTGGCTATGTAAGATTAATAACTGTAATATGACGATGGTGAAACAAAATAACCTTTGTTTTAGTACCTGTCATACACCTAACATTAGGTTACACGTTCCCTCTGCCTCAGTCCCTGCCACTAGGAGACTACTTCGCCAGGAAGAGAGCGGGCAGCAGCTCCGGAGACGGACCTTCAGTTAATGGCTGTAGCAACTCGAAGTCAGCCAGCGCAAACTCCAGCATCGGGGTCTGATCCTGGACCGCCCCGACTCCCCGCCGGATCAGCAAACTTTCTGTTGCTGCCGTTACACAGGATAGACTCGGCACTGCCGCTGGCCACCAGCCCGCTGTGAAAATTGGAACTCGGATTTTATCTACCCAGGCGGGCTGCCCAAGTAGAGCCTATGTATGGGAAACGCTAATAAGCCAACAGCAAAATATAGCTCAGTAGCAAGACCAACATAAAATGTTACATTATAAGCCAGTTGTATTACAGTAATGTCCAACGTTATACCTCCATGGACTGTAAAACCACGTCTCGCAATGTATTTCATAAATAAAATAGACATATTACAGACCTGTCTAGGAGGAAGAGGGACAATTCAAGATCGGTTTTGGATCCTTTCAAACCCCGTATTCTCTCCATCTGTTGAATGACCGACCAAGGTTGACTCGTGTTTTCATCCGTGCTCTATCACTGTCCCTTTTAGCTTTTTTTTTGTTCTTTGGTCAATTCTATTCTTTTTCTCTTTGCTGATCCTGCCCCAGTATCAGCTACAATCACAAATATAACGTCAAAAAAATTCCCTAAAGATTCCTCCTGCTTCCTTTAAACTGGCTAATGTACTACTCACTGTGAAACTTTGCATGGGAAAATGCAAACATAGGCTCTTCCGGTCTGGGTGCCGCAAATAGTTTCGTCTGATTTCATGGGGAATCGGACCCGGTGACAGGGCATTAAGAACTATAGAAAATAGCCAATCCTCTCGCTGTTGGTCTCATTTGCTTATGTAGGTCATATAGAGGCATCAGTATTATATTGAGACTGTTTCATGACCAGTTAGAAACTCCTTGTAGTAGGTTTAAGAAACATAAGTCTTCTGTGACTGTAGACAATATTTTGTACAAGAAAAATGAAAATATGAACAAAATCTAACTTACAACTTTATGGGTGTAAGTTTTGTATGAACATAAATTAGGTTCAATTGTTAATTAAACTTATAAGATCTACAGTAGTAACAGAGTCTGTGAACCGACCTCAGAGTCTCCAGTCTACAGTGTGGACTCTCCAGAAAACCACACAGCAGCTTCACTCCTGAATCCTGCAGGTCATTTCTCCACAGGTCCAGCTCCCTCAGATGGGAGGGGTTGGACTTCAGAGCTGAGGCCAGAGAAGCACAGCTGATCTCTGACAATCTGCAGAGACTCAATCTGAATAAAGAACAAATGATGTAACTTTAGAAGACAATGTTCCTGCTGGAAATCATTCAATGTTTAATAATCTGTTCAGAGCTGAAGAAGGTTTAGAATGTAGAACTTTAGAAAAAGGAAACTCCAAAGACCTGAACCCAACAGGATGCAGGTTCAAAACTGTCAAATACAAAAAGTGAAAAAGAGCTCTCATTAATATTAATGACAATGTGCTGCTATTTCAATAAAGACGTAGTGATTTCACCTCTTAAACTCTGCCAGCTCCACCAGTGGCTCCATCTATACAGACTCATGTTGTGCAGCCAAACACACATAAAAACCCACAGAAACTGAATTAAGATTCAACTCAAGGGACTTCCGGTGGGACGCTTGAGTTGTAAGCTCCGTTATGCCAACACAATAAACTCTGCCAAAACTCGAGAATTAAACGCAGAAGGACCCAGGACGTTTGACAATGAGCAGAGGTTCAATGAAAACAAAGAACAAAAGAAACCTGGACATACATGGCAAAGAAATAAACCGTTCGGTTAATGAGAGGATCATGCTAACAACTGAAGCTAGCAATACCATGGCTTCATTTCAAACCAGTTTGGATGGCATTAGCAAACAAATTCAAGCCCTGTAAAACAAACAGAAAACAGACCTGAAAACGTTTAAGGACAAAATCACAATCCAAATGAGAAAAGAACTGACAGAATTCAAGGAATTCACATTGACCAGAAATTCGCAAAAATCACAAAAATCACCACAGACGTAGGAGAGGAAAATGATAGGACAGACGCCGCTTGACTTTGGAAATAATGAAAGAGCAGAAAATTTTGATGGAAAAACTAGATGACTTGGAACTGATGTCCAGACGGACTAATATGGCCTACAGGAGGACGCAGAGTGGAAGAGCGACTCGGTTGCGCTGTTTATGGATAACACAGACCTCCAGATCCAACGTGCCCACAGAGCTCTGGCACCGAAACCCAAAGCAGGTCAACCTCCAGGGTCAACCTCCAGGGTCAACCTCCTCAACTGCAATGGACTGCTCACCTGGCTGACGTGTTGCGGTAAGCGTATTGTGTCATTTCCGGTTGTAGACCTTCCTGTGTGGCTTGTAGCGTGTTTTTCTGCTCTCGCTTTATCAGTTAATTTAGTTAAAATCTTCATTAGAGCGGCTGATTATCCGCTGTACATTTAAACTTATATTAGTTCTGCTCAAGCACTCACAGCTCTCTGCTTCTTTTAGCGACTTCCTCGCTAATCCGACAGTAATTTACACGCTAACGTTACTCAGTTCTGCTAGTTAGCGTACTTAGCTTAGCAGTTAGCAGTTAGCTTCTCCCTCTCCTGCTCTCTCTTGCTCGGTGTGTCAGATGTTTAGTTATCCCTCGGCCTCCTTTAGTGATAATGGTACATGTAATAAATGTAGTTTATTTGCAGTGTTGGAGGCGAGGCTTAGTGAATTGGAAACCCGGCTCCGCACCATGGAAACTCAATCTTTAGCTGCTGTAGCTAGCCAGGCCCCAGTAGCCGGTGCGGGCCGACCCAGTGTAGCTTCTGCTAGCAGCCGGGAAACCAGGGCAGGCCAGGAAGCAGAGCCCGAACCAGAAGGAGCCCGAACCAGAAGGAGCCCACGGTTCACCACCAACCGGTTCACGTTTCCAACAAATTCTCCCCCCTCAGCGACACACCCACTGAGAAACCAGCTCTGGTTATTGGCAGCTCTATTTTGAGAAACGTGAAGTTAGTGACACCAGCGACCATAGTCAGATGTAGTCCCGGGACCGGAGCGGGCGACGATGAATCCTATTTGAAACTGCTGGCTAAGGATAAACGTAAATACAGTAAGACTGTTATTCACGTTGGCGGTAACAACTCCCGGTTACGCCAATCAGAAGTCACTAAAGCTAATGTGGAGTTGGTGTGTACTTATGCAAATATGACAATATCGGACTCCGTAGTTTTCTCTAAACCCCTGCCAGATCTGACCAGCGATGACAACACTGTATTTACTCTGAATTGATTGTTTCATGCAGAAACAGAACAGGGATAAAATACAAGGACAGCCATTTACCTGAAGCTTTATCTGAGTTACAGGTGGAAAGATACAATATGGAGATTAAACGTGGGAATATTAAACAATGAGTCGGTTGTTTAGCAAATCAAAGCTGATATTCAGAGTTATCTGGAGGAAAATGATAATGGCGAGATGGACACAGCTATATTATGGGATGCATTAAAAGCGGTCATACGAGGACAAGTGGTTGCAATTACAAGTAACCTTAATAAGGAACACCCAATATAAGACAGGGGTGGGAATCACAGACATACTCACGATACCATCACGATATTTTGCCAACAATAACGATGATATCACAATACAGGTGATTCCTAATCCTGATACGATACATCACGATATCTGTGCAAGACCTCTTTTTCCACTCTTATGTTCCATCCGTGCTCCCTCTCTGTCTATCAGGTAAACAAACATTTAATAATCATAATTGATATAGTCATTTTTCAGTGACAGTAATAACTGTTGTTTTTGTAACAGGCTAGGTTAGCACACCCACAGCCTAACTGCACCTGTGTGTTACCGGTCGAGCCTCCCCCTTTAAGGAAGGTGGCCTTGTGGGTCACCTGTATATGTGACACAGTCTAGCGGGTCTGTTGTGGGAGGTGAGTCTCTCCAGGTGTGTGAGAGAAGTACCTGCACGGTGCAGTACAGAACACACTATCAGTGGTAGTTAAAGAGTAACTTAACCCCCAGACCACTTTTTTCAGCTGAAAACTAATCTCAATGGGTATTTAGCAGTGTTGTTGATGGATCCAGGTCCAAGTCTTGACATTTTAGTGCAACATATTTGAATTCTACCTATTGTGTTAAAATATGCATAGCGACTGCCCTCTACTGTTTGAAACACGGCTACTGCAATTGAATTTTGCTATTGGCTGAGTTGGTGGTGGTGTGTGACGTATGGTGGCTGCTTTCGTCACCAACCAACCGACTGCCCTCCAATCAGAGGTGGGCAGCTCCAGCTCCCCCAGCCTGCACTTGAGTGGAGTCTGTACAGGGTGTTTCTCAATGTGTGTGTCTGTG
>NTHP01000380.1:278389-296972 GCA_003416845.1 Oplegnathus fasciatus | reverse complement strand
CAATCTAAGTATAGAAATGTTTATTCACCCGTGTCCATAAAGCAAACAGCACAGAAGTGGCCAAAAGATTGTGTGGGTACACCTAAACACTGAGTCAATCACATTGAACTTTAACTACATGTTACGTCCCGCCCTCTTCACTACTTCACTTATGTTTTTTGTGTTACTCACATCTCTTCTTGTTTCAGACACTTCACTTCCTGCCTGTATGATCACCTGCCCCGTCCTGATTAGTTCCACCTGCCCCTCGTTATCATTCCTCCCCAGTGTATTTAGTCTGTGTGTTCCCCTCTTCCTATGCTAGCTCGCCTTTGTCCCTTGTGTCAAGTGTTCCAGCATCTTTCCTAGTGTTTAGTGTTCCTGGTTTTTGATATTAGCTTAGTTTTCCTGACCTCGTATTTGCCTTCTCCCTGCCGGATTTGTCTGCCTCTCTACTGACTGATCCCCTGTGTACCGAACCCTTTTGCAAGTAAAGACAGTTTTTTGATTCAACCTTCTGTCTCAGTGTCATGCTACTGAGTCCTTTTACCTGTGGTTTCCCAGCCATTACACTACATAACTAAGTATAATACCAAAGTAAAAAAAAAAAAAACACGCCACTGTACAAAGGTTCTGACTCAGTGTATGTGCACTTTCCCTAGCTTATGTAGCATGACCGAGTGCTGGCAAGTCCATAGTCTAGGTCTACTATTTTTTACTAGTTATAAAACATATAGAGATGACATGAATAATTACCGACCAACTCCAAACTACCTTGCTTAGCAAAAATCCTGGAATCTTTGGTAAACTACCAACTCAAGTGTTTTTTTGCAAGTCACGCTATTTTAAGTCCATTCCAATCTGGATTCAGAGCTAATCACAGCACTATTTCAGCTGTTACATTAGTGACAAATGATATAGCATCTACATTGTATCATATGTATCGTATGTAACATATCTACACAAGAAACATTGTGCTGCCCTTTTTGTGGATCTATCAAAAGCTTTTGATACAGTTTATCATCCTTTGCTTTTACAAAAATTATGTAATGTTGGTTTGGGTAGAAAGGCTTGTGACTGGTTTCAGAACTGAACAGGATAGAAGGCGTCAGTGTGTGAAGTCGGGAAATGCACAATCTGAGTTTTTGCCGGGAACAAAGGTTGTACCGCAAGGTTCAATTTAGGGTCCAATCCTCTTCACCATTTTTATCAATGATATTGTCTCCTCTTTGAATGGTTGTCAAGCTCATCTTTATGCTGATGACACTACTGTATATTGTATTGCTGATTCTGTACAAGTGGCCATGGAGACCCTGCAACTCTCTTTTAATGCTCTCCAGGAAGCTCTTATTAACCTTAAGCTGGTGCTTAATGCAGATAAAACAAAATTCATGGTCTTCTCGAGATCCAAAAACATAGACTTCTGCATATCTCTACTGCCAATGGATCAAATATTGAAAGGGTTACAGAATACCAATATCTTAGCATCTGGCTCGACGACAAATTTACATTTAAAGGTTCTGTATACAACATTCAGAACCAGTAGTTGTCACAGTAGAGCTCAGCATCTCAGACCAAAACAAACAAACTCAAATGGACTTCATTCAAACTCGACTGAAACAAAATAAAACTCACCAAAACCGTCTATAAATAGTCTGTAAATAAATAGTAATGATAAATATTCCACTTGAGTGGAACATGTGTGCGTATCGCGGGGCTTTGCAGAGTGTTGTGTGGGGAGGACCGGGCGGAGCGGACCAGCGGCTCTCTCAGCTGCTGCTCCCCCACAGACAGCTGCTGAGCGTCGGGGAGCTTTAGAGGAGAGAGCCGAGGGAGGAGCCGGAGCTTCTGGAGGAATAAACACCCGGAGTCACACCGGATTCTGCTCTGATCCGGAGCCGTTTACCAGCGGGAGGAGAGCTCAGAGTTTATTTTTCAAACTTTTGGGATTATAAAGTGGATTTATCTTCACTCTTGCTTCTCAACCTGCCGACCTCCACTGTGGGTGTCATAATGTAATTAGTCTCTCTGTTCATATTGACTGCTGACTGCAGGGGAAGTGTACAGAGGAGAGACACAGCGGTAGCTTGCTAGCTATCCTGCTAATGCTAGCTAGTTTGATGGTTGTGAACGCTTTCAGCTAAACGCTTTGAACTGCGCTCTGCCGTCTCTCTTTTACATCACTGTGTGGGAGGTCGCTCTCTTCATCTCTTTGTAAACTCGGAGTGGACTCACATGCACTAACATGTACGCGGCCGTCCCGTCTTTTAAACAAAGAACAGATCACAGCACACACAGAGGGAGTGTGACTTCACACTCTGATCAGGACGCCATTACTCCTCTATATCTTTATATAGCAAATAGTTATTTGCTGCTATATTAATGTTCTGAATGTCGTATTCAGGACCTTTAAATACCACATCAGGAATCTTACCGGCAAATTATGACAAAAGATTGGCTTTTTATTCAGAAATAAAACCAGCTTTCCTTTGATCTGTAGGAAGAGCATTGTTGAATCAACTTTCCTAACAGTTTTGGATTATGGGGATGTAATTTACAGACACGCTGCTGCCTCCACACTTAGGTCCTTAGACTCTGTTTACCACTCAGCCCTGAGGTTTATGACTGCAGATAGCTACAATACTCACCACTGTATCCTCGATGATCAGGTCGGTTGGTCTTCTCTGACTGAGAGACGTAATAATCCCTGGTATCTGTATATCTTTAAAGCCCTGATCAGAATATTACCATCATACGTTACATCTATGTTACACTGGAACCCTGGTCCACTTTTAACTCGCTCCAGTGACTGGCTGGTTCTTCAGGTACCTCGTCCCAGGACTGATCTTGGAAAGACTGCTTTTAGTATTAGTGCAGCAGACTCATGGAATCTCTTGCACCATGACCTAAAACTGAGTACTCTTATATCATTTGGACACTTTAGGATTTTACTTAATAACCGTCCACTATCAGCCTGTAACTGTTTTAACTGATATTGTTTGTTGTTTTGTATGATTGTATTTCTATTTTAACTGGGTTGCTTATTGATTGTTTGTTTATTTTAACTTATTGATTGTTTTTCCTTGCCACTGTCGCCAAGTGCTTGCTCATGGTGGGAATTGTTGGGTCTCTGTAAATAACATTATGAAGAGTACGGTCTAGACCTGCTCTATATGTAAAGTGTCATGAGATGACTTTTGTTGTGAATTGGCGCTATATAAATGAAATTGAATTGAACTGAATTGTTTGTTTATTTTAAATTATTGATTGTTTATTTTAACTTACTGATTGTTCATTTGATGTCTTTCTTCATGCTCGGCATGTCATATGATCGCTATGTTGCACTCATTGCTATGATATAATTCCTCCACGAAGACATAAGATGTGCAAACCGTGTAGCCTATGGGCCGTCGTGTCACACTGTTATTAGCTAATAAGCTAGCCATGCTAGGTTAGGTATGTCGTGTGTGTTTTTGACTGACCTGGTCCCTTACTGGCAAACATGTCGCTTATTTTCCAGCATTTAGCTGCATTTGTGGCAAGGGCTTTTCTCTTTTTTATTTTATTTTACCCTCTTTGCTCCACTTTTTCTTCTAACCGTCCATTTTGCAAGCATAGATGGTTGCCATGTGCGTCGCCGTCAATCAATCGCATCTCACAGATTGAGAAGTGTAGCTTGCGAACAGGAGCTCTGGCCCAAGTAGATGAGCATTGCACCTGATGATGGATTCTGAGAGCTCTATCAACTCATTCCTGCTTGCTATATTATCACTGGCCAAGTTGACTGTTAACGGCAGGCCAAAATGACCCTCAGGCCACCGGGAAATGTAGTGGTGCTCCTTACGGGCTGTCCACGAGTGGTAGTGACGGATTTCCATCTGAGTGGTACAAAAACTTGAAAAATAACTGCCCCCTCTACTCCTCACTACCTTTAATTGGATCAAGACTAAAGGTATTACTCCCCCCTCATGGAAGGAAGCAAAAAATTATAGTACTCCCCAAACCACTATAATATTGCCAAAATTATAGGCCAATGTCAATTTTAAATGTTGATTACAAGCTCTACACCTCTATTATATCAAACAGGCTCCAATCACTACTATCAGACTTGATAGATGAAGACCAAACTGGCTTTGTCACAGGTCAACAAACACAAGACAATGTTAGAAGAACATTGAACGTTGAAGAGCGTATTCTCGGAGTTGTGTCAATCCTGTACCTTTGTTTGATGGATTCTAGAAAGGATTCAACATTATATGTTAAGGCTAGATGGGAGAGAGAACTGAATGAAGAGATCCCAGAAAAGATGTGGTGCGATATGTGGAAAATACACCAGACCACTACACAATTGCAGAGATTGAGAGAATTTATTTGGAAGTATCAAATTTGTTACTTCATCACACCGAAAATTAAAAGTAAACAAATAAATATTCAACAACTATGCTGAAGATTATAAGTCCACATGGAACCAAACCACACACACATTTTTTGAAGTTGCATGAAAATACAACCTTTCTGGAATGGTACACATTCTGTTCTGTGTGAGGTATTGGGTCACGAAATCCCCCGATCTTGTCCTGTTTTATACCTGGGACACGTGGAAGGAACTGTACATGTAGGAGACCAATACTTAGTCGGAAAGAAGGCTATCACTGAGAACTGGCTCAAGACTGATGCACCAGATTACAAACAATGGCCGACCATAATAGATGATATCCTAGTGATGAAGAATCTTGCATACAGGTTAAAAATGAAAGAAGATTATTTTGCAAAAGGCTGGGGAAAATGGTTAACATATAAATAAAAAAAAGCATAAATAGTAATGTTGTCTAAATAGAATGTACAATACAAACAACTTCAATAATCCCACAAGGGGCAGTTTGTTTGGAGCAGCATGTACACAAAAACACAGTGACATACAAACAAACAAATAAATGATACAAGAGAGCTAAATGTGGAATAGAACCTAAAAATAATATTGATATGTAAACTGATAAATAAACTTGATAACACAATAAAAAGATCAATCCGTCAAGATAAAGAAAACCTATGGAGCATTTAGTAGTCGAATTGCAGAGAGGATAAACAATTTGGAATAGTGGTTAGTTTTACAAGCAGGTAATACATAACGGCGTCCGGATGTAGACTTGTTCCTCCCTATAGACTCTGTTCACCTTTTATTGTATTTTCTTTCCTTTTCATTTCTTTTTTTCTTTTTAACCCTCTGTAATTATACTCTAAACAGAAAACAATAAAGATAAAATTTAAAAAAAAAGATTCAACTCAAAATCCCAAAGTTTCCAAAGATGCAAATATGTCAGGATGAATTCTGGAAAAATGGGAAGAACATGATGCACAAAATATCTATAATATTTCAACTTAATGGTGGAGCCATAAAAAATCATGGCATCTCATGTTTGAATATTTCAGTCAGCATAAACACTATCTGACAGAGTATTTCTGTGTCTAATTTAAAGAACAAAATTTATGGTGAAATTTAATGTAAATATCAAGTGTTTAAGAGGTTCAGAGTGAACTATCCAGTGTAGGATTTTTCTTGTTATTGTTGTTATTTTTACTTGTTATTTTTCTTGAGCGCAACCACTGAAGAAGAAAATAGACTTTAGCATTAAGATACTCAGTGTAGATCAGTATAATATCAGCCTTATGTCTGCAGTTTAGTGTCACCACAACATTCATACACCTATTCATGTCAACACAGATTAATAACACGCTGCTGACCTCAGTCAAGTCTGTAATTAGAGGATCAATATCAAATCAGACATGTTGGACTAAAACACTGTTCATTATTTCATTTATTACAGGACCTTCTTCTGATTGTATTTGGTATCTTAGTAGGTAAATGTCATTAAAAGAAGAGGTCCACATTTGTTCAAGTCTGTCTTAAAACAACAGCCACATGCCATATGTACATTAAAAGAGTTACTGGTGGCAGTCATCATTCCTCCTGTCCGTACTGAGTGTGAAGTGGTCCCTTCCTAACACAACTACACTGTAAGAAATGACTTCATGAGTTCAGCTGAAAGTAATATGAAGCTTCAGCAGTCTTTGGTCTTTGGCCCAAGGCAAGTGACTGTCGTTTGTTCCAGCCTCCATCAAGCTGCTGAACTCTAATGCTAAACCTTAGTGCAATAAAGAAATGTGCAATAAATACATCAGCACTTTAGCCCTTAGCACTTTTGTATTTTAATTCTTAGAGTTTCTTCTTAAGCTGTCATGTTGTCAGTGTCAAGTGTCTCCTTTATGTTTTTGTGATGTTTTTCATGTGAAGCAACGGACTGTAGCACTGTGCCCAAGACAAATTTCCCCTCGGGGGCAATAAAGTTTATTTTATTCTATTCTATTTACACAGAAGCTTAAACGCTCTGCAGCCTGGTTTTATCTGCTATCATCAGATCTCCAACAACCTCGTTCAAATCCCTCACACACTCTACAGCCTCATCAGTACTGACATCATCTTCACTGACTGATGGACCACAATGTGAGCCTGTGGAAGCTGAAAAACTGTTCTATGGAAGCCTATAGGGGACTTTATTCAAATGATAATGTAAACTTAAAAATTGAAATGTAATTTCACAATTATATTATTATATTTATTTTTACAGTTTTCCATGTATGTATGCATTATCTGAGTAAAAATGAAAATGAAATTGCAATAATCCAATTTGCATTTTCATTCTCACATACTCATATGGCCATTCTAGGACCATATTAAAATGAAAATTTTCAGAAATTTTCTGTCTTTCCAAATGGCTGAACAATTGTTGTGAAAAATGAAAATACAATTTTCGAACAATTTGAAAATGAAAATGAAAACCAGTATTTGAAATGTCAAATACTGTTTTCATTTTCATTTTCAAAGACTTAACCTGCTCTACAGTGGACAATATTCAAATGCAATAAGCGAAACAGCGCCCCAGTCTATTGCATTTACATTTACATGTCACCACGTTCTTTTGATGTCACAGTGAAAATGCAATCTGTCAGTCCTCTCATCAAGGCGGGTCTTCAGTTAGGACGTCACTTCCTCGTTCAGTGACTTGGTTCAGTAACTCTTTCAGCCCCAGGCTTAAATTTGCATTTTTGTACTACCTCCATTTATCTGCCTCCAATCCCTCGTATTAGCTTCAAATATAGACATATTGCACCTCTTCTTTGTCAGGATAAACAGGGCTATTTGAAAATGAAGAAACATTTGATGTAAATAGTTCCACTGAAGATTTATGATGAGTTTCATATACATGTAGAATCAAGATTTGCCTGAAAAAATCCAGGTACAAAATGCGTTATGGAATTCTGGATGGGTCAAACATGACAGCTCCTTACAAAAGTGTAATCCAACTTATCAGTGACATTTGTGAGGATTTTGGTGAAACAGGCAGTAAATATGGGCTCAGAACAGTGTCATAAGCAATAAATAACACAGGGGAAATTTGAAAAAGTGCAACAAAAAACATTTGATAGAGCTTTTCTCCAAGTCAAACCAGCAACATCATAAACAATAAATAACATCGGCAAAAACTGACAAAGTGCAACAGAAACCTTTTGATTAATTTTTTTCTTCATGTCAAACTGTCACTAATCTTTCTGAATTCACAGGAATCAAGAGTCTACACACCCTGACTGTCAAGTCAGCAGTGTCCCTACTGATGCCACACCTGAAAACAGTTAGGATTTGATGGGATGTGAGGTGTTCTTCCTGGACAGAATAAGAAAAAAAACTGTCCTATCTGCAAAAGTCAAAAGTCAGATCCTTAAGTCAGCTAAAAAGCTCACTTTCAAACTAAACTGTCAGTAATGTTATCTTCCATTGGGTCGATTCCCTGAATGAACACGTTTGTCGCCACTAAAATGACCCATTCCGGATCCAACATTGTCCTCATTAGGGTTGGGCGATGGGGGGGCTGTAGACTAACTTTTTCACTGGCAGCACTGGTGTGACAAACTTTCTCAGTTGGTTGCACCAGCACATGATTTGGTCGCAGCAGAAAAAAGCAGATGTTTACATTTTCCCAGGCAAAGTTTGGCAGTGAGTAGTATGTGAGCCAGTTAAAAAGAAGCAGGGGGAGATTTTTCTTTAGATAATTTTATTTAAAAACCGATCCTGAATTGTCCCTCTTCCTCCTAGACCGGTCTGTAATATGTCTGTTTTATTTATGAAATACATTGCGAGATGTATATAACTTGCTGTTGGATCATTATTATCAAGACAGTGCTTCCCTACTTGCTCTACTTGGGCAGCCCGGCACAGCAGGCTGGTGGCCAGCGGCAGCGCTGGGTCTGACCTGTGTACCGAAAGTTTGCTGATCCGGCGGGGGAGTCGGGGCGGTCTGGGATCAGACCCCTAGCGCAACAGCTGCTGACTGAAAGTTCGTCTCGGAGCTGCCGCCCGCTCTCATCCCGGCAAAGTAGTCTCCCAGCGGCGGGGAGTGAAGCGGCGGGAACACATAACCTAACGTTGGCGTGTGAACGGGACTAAACCAAAGTTTACCTTGTTTCACCATCGTCATATTACAGTTATTAATCTTACAGAGCCACAAATAGATACATTACCTCATCACTATGCATCCTGCAAACAGCTGTTTAAAAAAGAAAAATAGTCGCTTCCAAAACAAACGCACATGATAGCCAGATCAAGATCTTTACGGCACAAGGCGCTGGTGAAACACTACCTTTAGTCCACAGGGACCAACAAAATCAACACAATATGACAGTTACATGTAGTTGTTCTGCTATATCTGCCACTTCATTTTGGGAACACGCTAACGGCTCAGTGGATTGTTGCCAGATTTGGCATATTTGAATGCGTACATGAATGCGACCATGTAAAATTTAAACTCACACCAACTCAAAAAACGGTCGCATATGCGTCCTTTTTGGCCGCAGTCTAGAGCTCTGATTATTAATTATTTGAAGTTGCTGAAGTCCGGCCAGGTAGTTTGCCTAAGCTAGGGTCGCTTCAAATGCAATGCGGAAACTTGGGATTTTAACAGCCAGGATGTGACAACAAGAGTTTCCTCTATTACAATATTAATAATTCATTGATTATATTTTTCCTAAACATGAAATATTCTCAGTTAAACGTGCAGGGCGAGATGATCAACAATTGGTTTATCCTACGTTGACATTAAGGTGATTTAACTATCTTACTATCAGAACTAAGATGTTATAAAATAATGTGTAGAATCTGTGCCCTGCTGTGCGTTTACAGATGTTTCTGGTGGAGCGGCATGTCCGCCTGCTGAGCCCCGTTAATCAGCACGAGTGAATTTTAAATCCTTCATTACAAACCAGTTTGCCGTCTCTTTTCCATGATCTGACACATCTCCGTTCTCCATCTGCCTGCTCATCAAAACTTTGCTCTGCACTCCAACAGAGTAGCTAATGTTCTGGATCTGATTTGGATTGTGATGTTAAAGATAAGATAATAATGTTAAACTGAACATGATGCTGTGATATATTGATATAGTGATATTGTCGCACCAAGCACAGACACAGAGGAGCGGAGCAGAATGGAACCGAGACGGTTGGGCGCAACCAAAGTTGCTGCTCAAAAGTTGTTAAGATCACCTTGCATGTGCAGAGGGTTTACAGCTAAACTTGATAGTTCAAAAAACTCGCAAGAAATTGGGCTTTTGACATGTTGATTGACAGCGAGATCAACCTGTCGGTTCATATGGTGGCCTCACTTAATGAACCAAGTCACTGAACAAACGAGGAAGTGACGTCCTAACTGAAGACCCGCCTTGATGAGAGGACTGACAGATTGCATTTTCACTGTGACATCAAAAGAGTGTGGTGACATGTAAATGTAAATGCAATAGACTGGGGCGCTGTTTTGCTTATTGGATTTAAATATTGTCCACTGTAGAGCAGGTTAAATCTTTGAAAATGAAATGTCAAATACTGTTTTCATTTTCATTTTCAAATTCAAATTCAAATTCAAATTCAAATTTTCACTGTGACTTAAATATTGCTTGCACAAATGGAAAATCAGATTATATTCTTTATATTGCATTTTAATTTTCAAATTTGAATTAACATTTAAATATTGTCCACTGTAGAGCGGGATATGACTTTGAAGATGAAATGTCAAACAGCTTTTCCATTTTCATTTTAATATGGTCATAGAACGCCCATACGAGTATGTGAAAACGTAAATGCAAATTGGATTATTACATTTTCATTTTTACTCAAATAACACATACATATGAGGAAAATTATAATGCTATTGTGGAACATTTTCATTTTGAAGTGTACATTAACAATTATTCAGCCATTTGGAAAGACAGAAAATTTCTGAAAACCTTGAAATTTCTTCACATTTGTGCTCAAATCCGGAAAATTTATGAACTTACCTCAGAGTCTCCAGTCTCCAGTTTGGACACTGCAGTCTAGCGGACAGCAGCTTCACTCCTGAACCCTGCAGGTCGTTGTGACTCAGGTCCAGCTCTCTCTGATGGGAGGGGTTGGACTTCAGAGCTGAGGCCACAACTTCACTCTTTGAGAGTTTACAGTCAGAAAGTCTGTCATGACACATAAATTACAAAATATGTTATTATGAAAAGACGACACTTACATCAGTGGTTCAGCTGATCTTATCTCACTGTGTTTGACAGGAAACAATAATTCTCTTCACTCTCTCTCATACCTGCAGACTTTTAATCTTTGTTTTACTTTAATCTTGCAGATGAGGGGAGAGAAAATGTAGTTACATTTAGGCTTCAATAATATCCACAGTCTGATCCCATGTCTGTCTCCACAAAGTCAGCATGAGACCATCTTGATTAAGAAAACCATTTTCACAACTCAGTGAACAATTACACTGGAAAGATGATCTCTCTTTTCTCGCTACCTGCTGCTGTCAGGTTCATGTCCATAAGTAGGAAAATTCAGTTACTGCTGCCAAACAGTTCAGAAATTAAACAAATCGCTTGACAATATTAGACCTGTACATAATTATAATTATAATATAATTTAATATTTTGATGACTTCATGACGTTTTGTCATCAACATTCTTTTCTGAGCATCTGAAAAACCTATTCAGCACACAAACACAATTAAAAAACCAATAAGGTTTCATTATTTTCAACATAATGTCCTCAGAAAGATGTTATCAGTGTATCAGCATTAAAAACAGAACATTGACCTTTGGTGTGTATAAGATCTCCTAAAAAGTCTGAATTCTACCATTCTGCTCTTATATATTCATCAGACCTCTGTTATTGGTGGAAGCTGTGCATTTCCTGCTACTACTCTTCTCTACGGAAGCACATTGCATTCACAAAAGAAAAAAAATTAGATACCTTATCTCATAATTACGAGATCAGGATCTCGTAAGTTCAAGATCAAAACTTGAACTTTAAGTTTCAAATTTTAGTTTTTCAATTACAAAACTGTTGGCCCGGATTTTGCTCCATATTATGACACAATTCAGAATCTTCCATGTGCCTTTTGTAGCGGGTTTGACATGTTTAAACAAAGAGGGGTGCCAGTCACGTCTGACAAATAATAATTATAAAACAGAAAGAAAATAGCTCCTTCAAACCATACAAAACAATAAAGCAAATAGCAATGAAATATATGTCACCAAAAGAGTCTGTTTTGGTTTCCCCACAATCCCAAAACAACAGAATACGAGTTATAATGGACCAGTCGGTGTGTACACAGGTGTGTGTTATTCTGTAGCAGCCAGGTGTTGTTTTCAGGTGATTTAATGAAGATAAACACAGTGACCAGTGTGTGTGATGTCACTCCTCCAATCAGAGGCAGCAGATTTATCAACATGTGTCCTGCTGCCTTCAGGTGTATGCAGGGATTTAATGAAGTGAAGAAGAAACTTTTCATACAGAATAAAGTAGCTGTGGACAACAGATACTGTTACAATCACTCAGATTCATTTAGAAATGAAGGGTTCATTTGCAAAAACAGATATCTCTGTTTTTATTTATTTCCCTAAATCAAGTTTTTTTTGTGCACGTAAGGAAATATCAGTCAAAATGGTGTTGGTTTATTCATTTCAGGGCATTTATTGAGAGACTCTTGCAGGACCACCTACCAAGATGGTTGTCCAGGACAACGCTCCCAAAAAGTCACCCATTTCCCCCTGGAATAGGTAAAATGCCTGATTTTGCCATCTAAAAGTGGTTGATTGCTTATGTAAATCATGTTGGCATCGTCAAAAACTTTCTTTTAATGGCTACTTCAGGTTTGAAGTCTAGAACAGCTCAGCAGGGGATCAGTTAGCATGGCCAGCGGGACGCCACCGAAAGCTGCAGGAATGGTGGATCCAAACTCGAAGGTTCCACAACAAATAACGTGGCAAGGCAGAAGAGGTTCCTTTTTCCCAGACTTGACCAAGGATGTGGCTGACAGGAGGAGGGGGTTTACCGAAGTTCGGAGGAAGCGGCACGCGATGGATACTCAGTTCACGCTGGTCTTCCTCCCCCCCCGTACTGCGGTTTTCATGGAAAGGGAAGAGGATGAGTTAGCAATAGAATTCATTACCAAGGTATCCACACACAGAGTGCATCCACTGTGTAGTAAGAGTGAAGTGGTATACTTAAGGGCACTGATTCTGATGGGGCAGTGACTTCTGAACTTGTCACTTGGGTTAAGGACTTTGACTGCTCTGGTTGGTGGTATAACCCTCCTTATCATATGGACAGCTCTGACCTCCTTCACATATTTTTCCATGTATTTTATTTGAGACTGTCTGGATCTAATTTAAGTGTTAAGACATAAAGTGCCTCACTTAGGGACCAGTATCGTTTAAGTTTTGTCAAGATGAGGATATAGAATCTAGGTGTAACTAGTATCTGAATACAGGTTTTGGTTCTTTTAAATATTATTTCACTAAGAGTTTCTATTATGGACATGCCTGAGTGAGCAGAAGTCTAAATGGATAAAACTACTGATGATGTGTGTTGGAGGATGAGGTGCATAGAACTACTTGGAGCACAACTGCCACAACTACCACCCCCTCTTTTCAAGGGTATTTTTTGCATTTTTGTACCCTAATTGTCATAATTAGTGGTATTTTTTTTCTTTTCGGTTTCTTATAATTTTTGCCTTCTGTGGTTTCTGTCTTATAGCAATTGATGTGAGAAGTTGTCATAAAAACATGCAAAATTAGGTATAGTTACATGCCAAGATTGGGGATTTGGGAGGTGTCTCGGGCAACTGCTGGAAGTGCTTCATGGACCAGATAGCGAGGGGGTCCTTCTTGACAACGGCGGGAAGAGAAACAGGGAGCACTGGTGGGTTTATATGTTTCCTTTATCCCATGTCAGAGGTAGATTTGTATTCTTACATGTTGTTTATAGGTAAACATGTCTGGGCACAAGATAAAACATCTTTTGAACAGAGGGGCAAAAGGATATAGTCTTTATGAAAGCAGGGAGCATGTGATAGAAAGAGCTGTAATACAATATGTAAACCGACAGCTTACCACTTATGGATATACCAAAAATATAAAGAAAGATTTAAAGATGATTTGATGGAATAATAATGGAGCTCAGAATCCTGTTAAGTTAAAAAAGTGGTTGCTTCTATCTTAAATCACGACAAGTAGATGTTGCATTTATACAAGAAACACATATGATACATTTGGAAACTGTCAAATTTAAAAAAGACTGTGTTGGCCAAGTATTTAGTCATTCATTTAATAGTAAGAAAAGAGGGGTAGCAATATTTAACCAAAATATTAGTATTAAATATTAATATTAAATATCAAAATTAACCAAGTCTTTAAATGTTTTACTCACTGTATACTTCAGGTTAGATGTTTTTCTGTTGAATATTATAAGAACTATGTTGATACACTGGCACCCATTTTAACACAGGTTTATTCTGAGGCTATGTTAACTGGTCAGTTGCCGAGTACACTCAATCAAGCAGTAATTTCAGTGATCCTCAAAAAGGAAGGAACCTGGTTGACCCAACCAGCTACAGGCCTATTAGTTTGCCACGTGTTGATTATAAGATATTAACTATGTACCTACAGGATATTCTGCCAGACGTTATACACCCAGATCAGGTTGGATTTATAAGTGGAGGGTCATCCTCTGATAACCTCAGAAGATTGCTTCACTTGATGTGGCAGAGTGTGTGGAGAAGGCTTTTGATCGGGTGGAGTGGGAGTTTTTATTACACACTCTGGAATCGTTTGGATTTGGAAACGGGTTCTTAAATTGGATTAGAGTGATATATGCAGAACCACAGGCGTCAGTCCTTACAAATGGGCTAATGTCACCCTTCTTTAAGCTGTCATGGGGCTCAGAACAGGAAGACCTGCTCTCTCCGTTATTGTTTACATTATACCTTGAACCACCTGCAGTGGCTGTTGGATCCAACCCGAGGATTTGTGGGGTACAGCTGGAGGAAGAGAACACAAGTTGTTTCTTTCTGCAGACGATATTTCGTGGTTATCCACAGACCCTGCTTCTTCAGCCCCTATATTATTAAATAATTAGTTCACTACAATTTAGATGGATAGATACAGGAATGTTATATCTTGGGGTGAAACTCTGCACAGATGTTACCACGACTACAAAAGACTAAAACAAATTTAGATAGATGAAAACTTGAGTTTATGGGGAAAGATAAGCATTATTAAAATGGTAGTTGCACCTCAGTTTAATTATATTTCAGTGATGACGCCAGTCAACATTCCTCCAGGGATTTTTAAACAGTTTAATCAGTTAGTTAGAGACTTTCTGTGGAACAAGAAGAAGCCTTGAATAAACATATGCAAACTATACACAACCAGGAATTTAGAGGGGTTGGCATCACCGACTGTAAAACTGTATGGAATATCAATTGAGAAAGTTGGCTAACCATTGGAATAATGGAAATGACAATCAACTTGCATGGACACAGATAGAAAATGAGCTTGCTGCCCCCTTTGGGCCAATAGAGGAATTGTCACATCAAAGTGTACCGAGCACAAATACCAACCAGATTCTGGAGCTTTCTAGAGAGACATAAGTTGTTACATGTCTCTAAATACAAGCAAAGATATTCTTCAATTTGGAACAATCCATCAATTCGAATAGGGGAAAAAACTATCCTGTGGGAACCATGGTGGATAAAAACATCAGGACAGTTAGTGATTTGTATAGCGTGGATATTTTATGATCCTTTCAAGAGCTTAAAGATGATTTTGGATTAATGGACAAGAGGGAATTTTGGTGAGCTCTACACATTAGGAGCTGCATTAAGAATTTGGGGGTTGTTTTACACTCCATACACTCTGTATGGTAACTGTGACCTTGCTCCTCCCTACATCAGAGACTTTCTTTCTTTTTATGTTCCAGCCAGATCACTAAGGTCCTCCACTACTTTTCCTTTAAATGTTCCTTATGTGTCCCATAAAAGTACCGCTGAGGGTGCCGTCTGTTTTTATGCCCCCAAACTGTGGAACTCACTCTGGATATTACAATGGCAAGCTCTCTCTGTATTTTTAAAAGGAAATTAAAGACATATCTTTTTAATCTGGCTTTTAAATAAGAGTAATGTTATTGCATTAGTTAAGTTTTAATCATTGGTTTTATTAGCTTTTATTTATTGATGTTCAGTGGCTGATGCCGGGTGGTCAGTTAGAGATGCAGTGGGCAAATGTATACACTACAGAACTATACACAGGTATTATTATTATAATGGGACTCATGGATGACAATTATTGTTGGGGGTGTCGAACTGAAGAAGGTACTTTTCTTTCTTTTGTTTCTCCTTTCTGGAAACAAGTAGTCAAAAGTATTGGAGAATGGCTGCATAAACTGTTGCCAGAATCCCCCCAGTTGTGTTCTTTAGGCGACAGGTCTGTCCTCCCACCAGGTGTTTCAGAAACTTGGACTTGCTTTGCAGGCTGTGTTGGCCCTTCAACAACTGTTCTCCGTCTTGGAGGAGTCCGACTGTTTTTGATGAATGGTTCAAATTAATGATGGACATCGTCTCTTATAATTACCAAGTCCAGTTTTTTTAACGTATGTAAAGAAAGAAACATAACGGAATGAAGATGTGCGACTTAATTTATGTTGTATTTATGTGGTATTTTATTTATTTTACTTGCTGACTGCATTTTAGACGTACCGGCTTTCACCACATTAAACGTTCATTTGTGACGCAGATTTTAAACACATCTACTAGCTGGAGAGTGTTTTATTAAAATGGTTTATTTATATTTAAAGCATTATTCTGTCATTGCCGCACATTTCCTCAAAGTATTTTGTTTGCTCTTGTTGGAAGAATCACCAACTCAGCAGCAGCTCAGCTGGAGGGTACATGTGGACTCCCCCCTAACTCCAGCTCATCGATGTAGTCTTTGACCAAACACACGCTGAGGTTCAGCTTCTACCCTCCAGCAGAAGGTACTGAACCTCTACACATACTCATTTATTCCCACATGTATCAGGACTTTAAACACCATGAGATGACAGATGCCACTGAACACTGGTGTATGTGTGATAGATAAACATGTGGGTGTGGAGTATACATGTCTTTATGCTGCATGTTTTATGTTTGAAACTGTCTCTTACTTTGTGTCTGAGGGTTCATCACTGAAGTCTGGAGGATCATCTTTGGACCAGTTACTCTTCTTAGACCCATAGCCGGATTCTGGAGACTCCGATCTGTCCCCTTTTTCCACATCAGTCATCTTCAGTCAGTCTAAAGCAGGAACAGCAGAGACACAGTGGACATCAGAGGAAGGTTAATAATCATTTTATAGAGTCCCTCAGAGCAAATAGTTAATCTAAACTGACTTTCTCTCCCTCCTGTTTGTTTCTTGGATTTATAAAGTTCTGAACATGTTTCAGGTGATCACCAGCCAGCAGCTCGTCTCTGTGAGGAAACTAACAACTCTTAATCTGAAGGTTCAACAGAGGAACTGAACCCTCCAAAGACTGGTTCTGAAAACGGTGACATGAGAGCGGAGCTGCAGATAATAAATCAACAGGACGGCAGGAAGGACGGAAACATGAAGGAATCTCCCAAACAGTGTTTTGTTATTGTTTAATGCTGCCGATAAAGATTTAAGTAAAAAAATGTAGTTTGTATAAAGAGTTTTAGTGAATCTGCGGACATCAAATCTGTAACGTGTAACCCACATTAAACTGACTCGTAGAGTTAATTCTGGTGGTCCCACACCTGGTCGCTAGAGGGAGCTATGACACAGTGTGGTGCTAATGAGCGGGACTGAGAGAAAGAGACCGCCCACAGGAGCGCTGCTCCAGGGAAGTCTAGCGGGAAGTTGGTAGGAGCTTTCATAAACACTGTGCCAGAAGTTTGTTAAGACACTTTGAGTTTCTTTCTTTTACCGCTTCATTGCTTGTGAGACCGAAGGATTATTTTGACCTGTAACCTGTTTTTGGATTAATCTGAATCTCCGGTCAGTTGACGTACTGAGTTAGCATAGTAAGCTAGCGGTTAGCCGTGTGTAAACGCCAGTATTGTGTTACCTTTTTAGACCACTGCATCATTTTATGTTACGTTTCTTTACTTTATCAACACCATAAACCAATCAGAGATATTTATATGTGAGTGTTTAAATGGTTTTCTGAGTTTTATTTTTGTTTCGCTGTAAAGGAGGATGTGAATCTGAGCGGTCTTTCGGTCGTAACGCCGTGAACTCCATTTTGTTTTCTCCGTCGTGCAGTGACGAGGCAGGTTTCTGACATTTTAGTGAGAAACTGGGTTCACTGTGGCGAGTATTCACAGGAGATCAACAGATGTAATGCATTTAAATTCATGTGAGATTATACAAGTGTCGTTTTCTGTGTGCTGTGTTTAAACACAGTTGATTCAGTTTATAAATGATTTGAGTGAAGTCACTGACACAGATAGAGAGTGAGAGAAATATGGTTACTAATGGTAACAACATTATTGTACAATAGTAATGAGAGATATTTTCCCTGCTGTGTGCAGGTTGTTTTTTTGAGTCTGAGACGAGGTGATCGAGTTTTGGGGAGCCAGGATCCTGCCAGGGGTGTAGGAAGAGTATCCAGCCTACCTGCCACCATACCTGGAGTGACAACAACCTTACTCCTGGACAGATAAGCACATGAGATCTCAACAAACACACTACCTGGATAGCAACGACATTCACACACCACACCCCTGAACTGAGGAGAACTGAAAAGAACCGTGATCTTTGGAAGACTTAACTATGTTTTTCCTGAGTGGAAACCCGGAGGCCCAAATATCATAAAAAGATCTTAGGTCGCTGTAAATTCATAAGCGATTGAGTACAGAGAGTTACAAACGCTGCAGAGACTCAGCAGTCAGTGGAAATAACTTCAACTGAACTTTCAGTTTCATGAAGAACAAACTGTCAAAAGTTCTTGAGACTTTATTTTACACTTTTTGTTTGGTCTCATGTCAGATTAAATTTGTGTTTGGTAGTTTTGAGAATATTTGGACTAAATGAATCTTTATAATTATCTGAACGTGTTTTCTTGCTTTAATAGTTTCATCAGTCTGTTGCTCTGTCTGTTCTCACTGAGGCAGCTTCCTGTTTGTTTTCATGTCAATAAAGTTCATTCAAACTCACACACAGTTTACAGTCTGACAGTTAATAACATT
>NTHP01000380.1:234634-247633 GCA_003416845.1 Oplegnathus fasciatus | reverse complement strand
CATGTAAACTGCAGTACAGACATGTAAAGTGTAATACAGACATGTTAACTGCAGTACAGACCATGTAAACTGTAGTACAGACCATGTAAACTGCAGTACAGACCATGTAAACTGTAGTACAGACCATGTAAACTGCAGTACAGACCATGTAAACTGCAGTACAGACATGTAAACACTGTGCTATCTGTTACCTGGTGGTGTGTTGAGGTAAAGGTCACCATCTCTCCAGACAGTCCTGGAGCCAAAGGGGATGAATCGGATCCTGCAGGCTGAGGAGTGAAGCTCTCCGCTGGGGCCTGGCTGAAGGGCTCGGGGGCATTCTGGGGCCGTGGCGTGGAGGGCTGCTGGGCGTAGGGGTCCGGCGAGGGTCGTGGTGTACAGACAGGCTGGGCGTAGGGGTCGGTGCTACGCTGACTCCCTGGTGATCGAGGGAAGCGCTCTGTGACAGAGGGACGGGGTGTCCCTGTGTTGGAGGAGTAGGGGTCGAGGTTTGGGTGGGAGGGGGACGGCCGACGGTTGGCAGACTGCTGGTTATACTGGTCCAGTCTCAGCGCAGGTGGTGTGGTGAGGTATGTGGGGTCAGAATGTGGCCGTGGTGTACCAGGGGTCTGAGGGTTGGTGTACGGGTCAGGCGAAGGCCGGGAGGTCAAGGATGACTGCTGGGTGAAGGGGTCAGTGATCTGCTGGCTGTAGTCAGGTCTAGGCGTGCCGGGCGTCTGGGCGTAGGGGCTGCGGTGGGGGGAGCCCAGTCCTGACAGCGGACTGGAGGGGAAGGTAGGGTCCTGCAACTGGGGAAGGGCAAAGCCCAGGTCTGTGGGTCTGGACAGGTCCCTCCTTCCTCCTCCTGTGCTGCCAAACAACTCCAGCTGAGGCTGTTGCTGGGGAGGCATGGGGGCTTTAAACAACCCGCCCTGGACCAGTTCACCAGTCCGACTGTACAATTCAGATGCCACTACACGTATGTTACTGCTGTTATGAGGAGTCCTCTGGTAGGTCTCAGCTGCTCGGACACCAACATGTCTGGCTAAATGGTCGGGGGCTGAGCCAGAGGGGGGGCTCATCATACCTGCTCTGCTCTGCTGCAGTCCTAGGAGGAGAAAACAAGGAGGAGACGGTTAATAGGAGGAGAAAACATGGAGGAGATAGTTACTAGGAGGAGAAAACAAGGAGGAGATGGTTAATAGGAGGAGAAAACATGGAGGAGGTGGTTACTAGGAGGAGAAAACAAGGAGGAGATGGTCACTATGAGTTACCTGGTTGGGGTCCGAGGGCCCTGGAGATGTCGGAGATTTTTGAGTCTGGGGACGGTGCAGGGGAACCAAAGGCATCATGGGCAGGGGAGGCGCTGAGGGAGTTGCGACGCTGCTGCTGGGGGGCAGGAGGGCCGCCGGCCTGGGAGGAGGTGGGGCGAGGAGTCCCTACTACTTTACTGTAGGGGTCCCAGGGTGAGGAAGGGCGGGAGGAGGGCGGGGAGAACATCTGGGGGGAGGAAGGGGGCTGGTGGAGAGGGGAGGAGGGGTGTGGGGAGTGAGGGAGCGAGGAGAAGCCGGACGGGGGAGGGGCTTGTGGTCTGAGGAAGACATCGTCAGCCAATCCTGAACTCTGGCCCCCCTGCAGGAGGAGGTGCTGTCTGGATTGACCCTCCCTGGACGCCAGTGGATGGAGAGGGGAAGAGTTGCCCCCGGCGACAGGCTGCTGGGTGGGCGTCATGGGGCTCCTGCTGCCGGTTTCTGGGGAGAGTCGCCCGGCGAGACGCTGGCCTGTTAACAGCTGCTGCTGCTGGCGCTGCTGCAGGAGCTGCTCGTTCTTCACCTGCTCCAACTTCTGCGTGGCCTCGATCTTTGCCTGCTGCTTACTCTTCTGACGCATTTGCTGAAACAAAAGAGAGAAACACAGGAAGACAAAGACGGACAGTAACACATGTCAGTGTGCTGATTGGTCTCTACATGTGGAGTTAAAACATGATGACATGGCAGCTAGTAATGCTCGCTTTCCCTCTCTCTCTCTCTCTCTCTCTCTCTCTCACTCAGTAAATGTGGGAGATCAGTGATGGATGAGTTTACAGCGTGCAGGGGGGGCAGCAGGAACCACAGGACTAAAACACCTCCATCATTAGATCCATTAAACATGTGCTTGGTATCAGACTAATGTGCTGGAGAATAATTCAGACTGTGTGTGATGTGCTGCAGACAGAACTGTTTTAGTCTGTGGTTCTGGTTCTGCTGGGATGGTAGAGGGGTCTGGGGGGGCTTTACAGTCACATCTTGTTTGAGCTGATCATTCGTCCTCCCTGCTGACTTGTCTTTTCCTGTCTGTCTCTCACCTGGTTAATCACACCTGCAGTGATACCTGCTCACAGTGAATGTGAAGCTGCTGTCGTCCTTCAGCACACAGACCACACACTGAGGGGGGAACAGTTCTAGACACTGGGCATGCTCTCAGACTGGGACACATCCTGGACTTCCTGTCACATGGTCTCAGAGCTCAGGTGTTGTCTGTTGATCACCTGCTTGTATCAGATGGTGGTCGGTGCTACAAAACATTTGGACTATTGAAATGTTCTTGATCTCCTTCCTACTCTCCAGAGGATGAACCCTTCTGATTCTAATGACTCCATATTCTTTCCTCTAGTGCCCCCTTCTGGATAAACTTCACATATGTAGCTCCGCTACAGGTAAGACTCTGGTAAGACCACCATCCTTTACTGTCTCTCTCCACATGTATCTGTATGATGAGGCCAGAAAAGCCTCAGAATAATCAGTAAAATATCTGGACAACTACTGTATGTGACAGGATGTATCCTTTGAGACCAGGACAATCTGAGAGCTGTTCTCAGATCAGTGTGAGGTGGATGTTGAAGGACGGCGGCAACCAACATTCAGAGCGAGGCAGCATCCCTTTAGAATAAAATCAGTCAGTTCTGAGACAGACTGAGGCCACGGACACCGACTCTGGGTCAACTCCATTTCAACTGTTCTCAAACTGCAGAGATTAATAAAGTTGTTTCTGTTATTGTAGTCAGATCAAAGTCCCCCCAGTGCCCCCAAAACCCTCCTTTTCTAATGTAAACTGTCCTTTGGCCCAGAGAAGATGACCGTGACCGATCCTGGGTCCATGTGTCTGAAATCCTCTTTGGTCTGGGAGAGTCTGCGTTGCCTCAGTCGCACTACAACACTTCTAGTTTCCAGCGTTTCTGTCCTGGAGGTCAGTGATGATTCAAATTACAGATACATGAGAGCACAAATCTGTTCTTTCTCCAGAGCTGCTGTCCAGAAGAATCTGTGTTTCTACCACCATCCCTCTTCCTGCTTCAGTGACACGGTGACATTTCCAAGCTTATTATCTGCAGGGCTAATGACTAAAGCTCAAGACTGCAGTTAAGAAAAGTGATTTTACCAAGTTACTTTTGGATTCTGGATTCTCTGTTCAGTAACTTCTGAACACATGAAACTGAAATTCAGAGCAGGGAATATACTTCAGGAACCAGCAGCTCCTCACAAAACTCTAAACTAAATGAAATAATGATTAACAGAAAAACTGTTCTGACAGTATCTGCTCATCAGGAGCTGCTGCTCTGCTCTCCAACAAAGGCTTTAAATGTATTTTACAGATGAACGATCTGGAACAGTCCAGAACCTAAAGATATTCACTTTGCTCTGTTCAAACAAGGAAAAACACATGTTCACATTGACCAGCTGGAACCAGAGATTTGTTCTGGTATTTTCTGCTCAAAAAGGGACTGAAATGATCAATTATCAAAATAGTTAATAGATTAATTTTCTGTCAATCGACTAATAAATGAATCGACTCAGCTGCAGCTCTCCTCTGGACTTTAGAGGTCGCTTCCTCCAAAGTAGACCAGAGCTGAGGTGGCTGATGAGAGGCTGCTGACCTCCAGGTGATCAGAGTGAAAACTGAAGTGTGTGTGGACCGGCACAGGAGCGACCCAGGGCAGGAAGAGGATTTCAGAGGGTCATGGATCCAGGAAGTCTGCCTCGAACAGGTTCGCCTTGAGATCTTACCAGAGCCTCTTTGCCACCTCCTGCTACAGATGCCTGGTAGGGACAATCTTTATCTGTTGGTGATTTTAGGACTTTGCTTTGGGGGAGATTTTCCTGCCTCTTCTTACCGGCTCCCCATCTGTCATTTACCTCTCCCTTTTCAATGACAATTACATCAGAGATATTAGTTGGAGTGAGTGAGGCTCAGCAGGCATGCACATCACAGCAGACTCATCACACCAATCATCTTCATCACTTATCTTCATCAATGACACAATGACAACAGCTCTTTATGCTTTTTACACTTTCATGCCCCCAGTAAAAGTCATCTGACCCCATCTGTCAGTCTGTCTCTGCATCCCCCTGACATGCAGCCTGGTGGTTACCATGGTTACTACTCAGAGCGGGAAACCAACACCATCCTGCCGCCGGGATTACATGGACTACATGAAGAAGAGATTTAGCACTTCCTGTTTGATGGAGGCTTCATTTCAGTTGTCACACCTGCTGCAGGTGGAAACAAGCTTTCTTCGAACAGAGGTAGAAAATGTTTTACAGGATGGTTAATGTGCACATTACAGACTCACACTGCCCTCTAAAGACTAAACACAGTCACTACATGTTGGTTCAAAGCTGATTAAAGAGCAAATCTGATGTTTTACTACAAAATCAACCCGAGTATAAAAAAGAAACGCCACAGAGAATGTAATTTAACACCTGATTCATCATCGTACCGGCCAAAGTGTGATGGAGAACCACTTTCAGCTGTATATAACACTAATTAACCCAGATCAGCAGCAGAAATTAGGTGATGGATTAACCAATTCACAATGAATTATTCAATTTAACTTCATGCTTTTGCTAAATTCTGATGAGCCTTCTGCTGTTGTACCTTTCTATCAGTTACCAGTCTGACCTGCAGACTTCTGTGTGTCTTTGTCGGCCGGCACAAATGTGATTATTTCTGAATCAGGATCATTTCAGATTAAATTCTGCGGTTTGTGACAGGAGTCTGGTGTTGATTTCTCTCTCTGCTTCTACTTCATGGGGGGATGATGTGTTAAAGACAAACACACTGAAGCTCTGCTCACCTGTCTGAACTTCCACTCCTGCTCCTGTTCTGACTCTTTGGGCCTCAGCGGGTCCTTGAACGCGCCCTCCGTCTCCATGGAAACGGGATCATAAGGTCCCGGCAGTGGCGGCGGCTGAGGCTGCTGCGAGGGCTGGTGGCGTTTGAGTGGGTCATTGGACAGTTGCACCTTGTTGATGCGCTGAGCCGCCCGGTTATCTCGAGCTTTTTGCTGCCAGAGAGAGAAACAACTGGTTCACACACACAGACACGCGAAAAGACGCCTGATACGGTTGATCACAGTAGTCTTCACGTAAACTGAGGGATCACATCCGACTGTCTGGAACTGTTTTAAACTATTTTGCCTCTTAACTTTTTGGTAAAGAATTCTTCGTAGCAATCAATTTCTCCAAACTCTCGAAAATAACTTGTGGGGTTCCCCAGGGATCGATTTTAGGGCCTCTACTTTTTAATCTATACATGTTCCCCCTTGGTGGTGTCATCAGGAGACACAGCATCTCTTTCCACATCTGTGCTGATGACACAGGACCAGCTGATGCTCTTTTTAGATATCATAACATCTTTACATATTAATGCCTGGATGTCACAAAACACCTCAACCAGAGAAAGGAAACTCACCACAAAGGGCGCTCTGTCCTGAGAGCTGGCTTTCCTCCACAGCTTGGCGATCTGCTTCACTCTGGTGGACCAGTCTGACACACACACATACACACACAAAGTAAAGTATTATAATAGTCTATTCATTAAACAGACTGTTGTCACCTGTGAGGTCGAGTACTGTTGACTGTACGTAACGAAGCCTTTTCCAAAGCTCGTTAGCACTTAAGATAAACACTGAAGTGTGATCTTGAGTTCTTACTGTGATATAACTGGATCCAGTTCAGCTGGTTTAGAATCAGTGGACACAGCAGGTACAGAGGATCAACCTCAACACTGATCCAAACACACTGAACTGTCTGTCATAAAGACCGTCGACCCAGACTTTTATTTTGTTTGAGATCTTTTTCTTTTCCTCCAAAACTATTTGTTGTTTTTTTGACTGTTGTACAAGAAATATTGTGGATCTTAAAAGACAAACTGAAGCTTGATGATGGGTGTGTGTGTATGTGTGTGTGTACCAGGATACTGCTCTCTCAGCTGGGGGAAGTTGGTGTTGCAGTAGAGGACCGGAGCGACAGTGGCCATCTCTCCCAGAATTTCTTCTTTCTCCCACTTCAACATGCTCCTCTGAGCCGTCGACATCACATCCTGCTCGCCATCTCCCCCTGACGCCTGATTGGCCGAGGCCAGTCTGGGGGCAGGGCCTTGGAGCGGAGCAGGGGCAGGGCACTCGGGAGGGGGCAACCTAAAGCCTGCTGGACCCTGAGCACCGCTGGGCGTCATGGGAGTGTTAGGAAAGTGAGGAGCAGCCCCCATCAGGCCGTTCATCAGCGGAAGACGAGGAAACACAGCAGCTGTTGAGACATTTGAATAATCTCATCTTTTCAGTTATTTATCCAGCAAAGTCTCCACTCATTCTGTGTCAGTTTCTCTCTTCTTCATCACAGTGAACCGAATCTCTTTGGGTTTTGTTGGTCAGACAAAACAAGATATTAGAAGACGTCACGTTGGACATTTTTCACTGTTTTCGGATGTTTTATATGAATGATGAAAGGCACATTAACTGACAATGAAAAAACAAGATTCTCGGTCCTTTGTATCGCTGCTCAGACATGAAGACTGTCTTGCAGGGCAGCACCTGAATCTGAAGTTTCAAAGCCAACTTTTAGTCGAATATTTGAATTGTTTTATTTTGATGCAACGACTTCTTACTGAAGAAATAATTTGGATGAAAACTGTAACACCAAATAAACATGAGCCGAATTACAAAGTTTCTGTTTGACCCTGTGAAATGTCTGTCAGGTATATCAGTGTGTGTGTGTGTGTGTATGTATGTACCTGCGGGGTGTGTGTTTGTCTTGCTCCCAGCAGCAGTGTGTTGGCTCTGCTCTGGTTGGTTGTTGCTTCTGTTTGGACTGAGAACAGCAGTGAACACCTCCTCGACGTCCTTCCCCTCCAGCTCTACACACACACACACACAAAAATAAAAATCACACAACGATTGATTTTGGCCAGTCACCTTTATTAACGGTAAAACTTCATCACCATCAGAGTTTGCTGATTTCCACACTGCAAAATGTCCCGAACACCACAGACCTGTCACTAATGTTTAATAAACACATTGAAGCGACTCCTGTAAAAGCTGGTATTCAAATAATGGCAGAGTCTCAAATCACAGCACGAACAAATGAAGGCCACTGAGGGGGAGAAGTGACCTGTCGCACAAGCAGCTCTCATAATGCATTTTATTTCCAGCTTTTCCACTTTTCTGTTTTTCCTGATCAATGTTAAGCTGCTGCCAATGACTTAGCACTTCCTGTAGATTTTTCACATTAAAAACATCAATAACAGGCAGTGTGGAATACTTTTAATGTGAAAAATCTGCTCAAGGTGTTGAGATGCATTGATGGTCGCTTAACACCAATAGGGACAAATGGAAAAGTGGAAAAACTGGAGTTAGTATGTGGATGGAAACAGAAACAGAGAGTGTGACATGACTGTTGCACTAATGAATAACTATACTGAATATATCAAGTCAACATGTGAACTTGATAAATTATATATTATACTCTCATACTGATTCAACCTCAGTATCAGTCAGGCTCTACTGGGGGGGATCATGATACAGTACTGATTGTGTTTTCGGTGATGCAGCTTCTGACAATAATCAATAACATGAAGGATTTTCTGTCTCGTGTAGTGGTGATTTCTGATTTCAGCAGGTGAGATGAGTGTGTTCAGTCTTACCTGGGATCTTGAAGAGTTTGCTGAGGATGGCACCTGAAGCACAACAACACAATACTGGTCAATCACAAATATTTGCACAATTGTCTTCTACAGTCTAAAGCACTGTAATGTGTATACCGGTATTGTATTATCGTTGATCGTTGGCCTGAGCTGACGGAGAAGGAAAGAACAAAAAAGGGAGGTAAAATGAAATAAATAAATAAATAAAAATAATCAAAAGGGGAACATGATTCTTTTCACTGCAAAGATCTAACAAAGGGCACATTTAACACTCACTGTCCCACAGTTACTATGCAGGCGCCTGAGGTGTATTACATAGAACCAGTTTGTGGGAGCTGGTTTAAATAAAATATCTTTAATCTGGGCCCCAGTGATTCATTGAAATCAATATCAGGATGTTTCCTCATATCAATACATCACATCCACTGTGACAATTTACACAAGGTTAAATTCTTCTTTTGTGTAAAACATTAAAACTTCAGTCAACAATCAAGTCAGATCAAAGTGGACTGAAATTAGAAGTCAATAATAAAACTTTAAAATCTAAACTCACCGTCAGTGACCATCTTGTCGAGCTCAGGACTCAAGATGGCGTCCAGAGGCTCCTCCTGCACAGTCCTCTGGCCACGCCCACAACTTCCTGTCAAAGAGGGGTCGTCAGCCATGGAGCTGATGTCCAGACCGGCTGAGAGACAGACAGACAGACAGACACAGAGAGAGAGAGAGAGAGAGAGAGAGAGAGACAGAGAGAGAGAGATTAAATAATGACCTGAATGGAAGAAGAGACACACAGACAGGAAGTGAGCAGGAAGCTGCAGGAGAAGAAGAAGAACCAGTCAGTGTTATCTGGAGAAGAAGGAGAAGCTGCAGAAATCTGAGAGGAGGATTGTTAGTTGGTTATGAAAAATCTCATCAGGATGCTTTCCACCAGCTGCTGACCACTGTGGAGTGCCACAGGGCTCAGGTTTAGGTCCTCTGCTGTGGAGTGCCAGGTTCAGGTTCTCTGCTGTTCTCTGTCTGTGTTTCCCTCACATTATTCACAAATAAACTTTTAGGCCAACGACACAGAGCTCTATGTTTCATTCTACTCACTCTCTACTAAAGGAGCAGTTCAACATTCAGTGAAATCTTCTTCTTCTCTTCCTCTCTGAGAGTCAAATGTTCAGATTGACTCCACTCTCACGTTTGTACGCTAAATATGAAGCTACAGCCAGCAGCTGGTCAGCTTAGCTTAGCATAAAGACTGGAAACAGGGGGAAACTGCTAGCCTGGCTCTGTCCAAAGGTAACAATCCACCTGACGCTCCACAGTCTATTCACGATACTCTGTGCGGTTTTTGAAGTATAAGAACTGGAAAATGTCAACTTGCAAAGAGAGACAGCAGAGTTCAAATGAGACTCCAAAGGTCTGCAGGAGGAAGAGGAGGAACAGGAGGAAGAGGAGGAGGAACAGGAGGAGGAAGAGAGTTGTCCTGTGGAGTCTTACCAAACGGAGAGAGGGAGCGCTCCACCTGGAACTGACCTGAAAACAAACACACAGTTATCGTCTGAACAAACATCTTCAATTCCATCAGAGCCGCAGCCTGTGAGAGAACACTCTTCTTCGTTGGTATCAATAGTTAGTTCTCCAGCAGTGACGGTGCTCCCTCTGTGATGTCACTGAGCATCCTGACTCCTTCCATAACGCTGCTGTCGAGTCTCAATAAAGGACATTTTACTGACCTTACTGGATCAGAGACATAAACATGAAAACACACTGGTGAGGGGATGGTGAGTGAGTAATGGGACCCAGTCAGCTGGCTGTGTGTGTGTGTGTGTGTGTGTGTGTGTGTGTATACCTGTGTGTCCTGTAGCCAGTATGTGAGGATCAGTGTTGAGAACGTCAGACAGATCCATTAGAGCTTCCTCCGACATGGCTGGATGGTAACGCACACACACACACACACACACACCATGATAACACACACACATGATTCACAAAGAGTATCAAACACAAATGATGAACAGATGTGCAAATATGATTTAAAAAAAAGAAATTAACATAAATAACTCACGCAGTGTTCCCTGCTTCTTGGTGGCGTTGGTTGCCATGGTGCCAACCGGCAGGCCTGAGGGGAAGGAGCCATGTAATCCAGGGGCGGGGCCTTTCATGTCGCCT
Organism: Oplegnathus fasciatus; assembly: GCA_003416845.1. Lineage (NCBI taxonomy): Eukaryota > Metazoa > Chordata > Actinopteri > Centrarchiformes > Oplegnathidae > Oplegnathus > Oplegnathus fasciatus. The sequence continues at coordinate 237,538 of NTHP01000380.1, read as the reverse complement.
GTCGCTGCTCCCGATTGGCTGGCACCTGGTGTCTCTGGCCCCGGCCTCCTGTCCACCTGCCGGCTCCGGTCCAGAAGATCCCGACCAAAGAACGCCTCCTGGTCAGGAAGGGAGAGCCAATCAGAACACTGGGATTTACAGAGAGAGCTGTGTGTGTGTGTGTGTGTGTGTGTATGTGTTACCTGGAGATAAGAAGGGAAAGCCTCCTCCAGCTTCGTCTTCTTTTTTCTGTACCTCTTCTTCACCTTCTCCATCGTCTGGTTGGCCGGGGGCACCGTCTCCATGGAAACGTCTACACATGTCACACATGATAAAAACATTCACCTTGAGGTCAAAATGTGTTCGAGTTTTGTCTCTGAGTGAAGTCTCACCTTCATCTCGACCCAGGAGCGTCTCTGTCGAATCCTTTCTGCACAGTTTGATTCTGCTCGGGCCGGCCTTCCCGCCACGCTGACGCACCATGAACCCCCCGATACCTGAGACACACGGAGACAGGTGGACATGAGACGGGTGGAGATGAAGACGGGTGGAGATGAAGACAGGTGGAGATGCTGAACTTGAACTTGTCACTTCACATCTCAACAGAAAGACGCTATTGCTGACTGGTCACGTGAAATAAAACCACAACGTTTCCATGGTGATTTAACTGAAGTCCGCTTCCCGTCCTTCCTCACCAGGCCTGTAGGGTTTCCTCTTCCTCTTCTTGTTGCCGTCAGTAACCTCAGGCCCCTTGGTGACATCATCGTCATGGGTGTGGTCTCGCTCTGGACTGGAGTCTGATTTCATCTCACACTCTAAGTCACCTGGAGAAAAGACAGAGAGAGCCAGACAGGGAGAGGTTTAAACACAGCTGGTCTTTTGTGTGTGTGTGTGTGTGCGTGTTCGTAGGCTTGCATTGTGACCTAATTTCAGTATTAAACCATCGTAGTGAGGACATTTCTGCATTGTGTTAGGGAATAGGGAATGCATTATATCAATGAGGGTCCTCACAAGTATAGAAGGACAAACATGAGTGTGCGTGTGACCTCTGACCTCTACTGTGGTCCTGCTCAGTGGGGGGGTCGGGGTCAGGTGGAGTCTGCAGGACAGACACACTGTTCTGGTTGATGATCCTCAGTTTCAGTTTGGGTTTACACCTGCAGGAGGCAGACAGGAAACAGCTGATATCTGATGAAGCTAAGCTAAGCTAAGCTAAGCGACAGTATTAAGTCACTTCATTATTAGCAGTTTGTGTAAATGTAAATTAAAATCTTCTCAGTTTACATCGTTATCAGAGTCAGGTCAGATGTGTCACCAATGTGACCTCTTTCTCCTCAGGCTGAAGGGCTCATGTATTAGCATGCTAACGTTAGCTTTGTCAGTTAGCTAACAGTATGTGTCAGCTACACCTGCAGTTAGTGGCTGTAAATATTTATCATCTCTACGTCTCATCTCTACAATTAGTGTGTGAGCTGCAGCCTGTTTTAATTTAGTGATGATAAAACTCCACTTAGTAACACTGACGTCAGCACCAGGCTAAGTTAGCAGCTGGCTAAGCAGCTGGAGAGAACAGCGTGTTTACCTGCGGTACCTGCGCGGTGACGTCAGAGGTTCAACCAGAGACTGCAGGTGAGAGAGGCCCGACTCCGTCAGACACACCCCGTCCTGAGTGTACGTTTTCGTGTCTGTGCGCACACACACACACACACACACATTTAATATTATGTAATATTTTGTAGCATTTAAAAATCATTATTTTCCTCACAGGTGTATATCCAACAGATTGATGCAGAAACATGCGTGTCAGAACATGTTTAACAATGATGTCATCAGGCTGTACACTACATGTTAGACTGACCCGGTTCTCTGATCCTGGAGATGATCTGAGCCATGTAGGGAGACTCAAAACTGTCTGACCTCCCTGAAACAAACAAACACACACCTTGTTATCATCAACACACACATTCTGCTCCACATTTCAGAATAAAACTGAAAGCATAAACAAACATGAATTGTGTGTGTGTGTGTTTACCGTATGTGCTGCGGCTGTTTGTTCGGCACAGTGAGCAGTCGAAACCTTCATCAGCAGCAACCTCCACCTCATCTTCAGTGGTCAGACCCTGACACACAGCGTGGACCCACCTGCACGCACACACACACACACACAGTAAAGCTTGAACTGATGAAAGTTTGGTTCACACTCACTGCGGCTCAGTTATTTCGTCTTTAAACGTCCGATAACAACACTGTCACAGGTGGGTCTACTTTACATGGACCTCTGGACGTCAACTTGATGAGTTTTAACAGCTGTGCTGACCAGAGGAACCGGACCTGTGGAGTGCCACAGGAACAAGAACCTGGCTGTCGTGACACTTTCAGTCTTTTTAGCTTTAACTGGTCAGTGTGACGGGTTTAAACACTGGTTCCTGGTCTGGACCCTGGTCCAGATATACCCTCAGACTTCAAGTCACACATGGAGAATATTTATAGTATCTCCCCACACGACTCAGCACAGGCTACAGGCTCCACAATGACCATAAAGCTGAATGTGTGTAATGTGTAGACTATCAGTGTGTGTGTGTGTGTGTGTGTGTGTTACCTGTCGCACTGCTGACACTGCAGTATGAGGTCGTCCTGTGTGTACTGTCTCTGACAGAGAGGACAGCGGCTCAGACTGCCACACGGTCCACAGCGACTGTAGTTACTCTGCCAATCACAGTGCAGCCCAGGGGAGGCGGAGCCACACTGGACACACCACACACACCTGAGGACAACACACACACTGTCAGAGAGAACACACACACACACACCTGAGGACAACACACACACTGTCAGAGAGGAGAACACACACACACACACACACACACACACACACACACAATCTCACATACAGACAGACAGGTGATTGACAGGTGACAGACAGGT
>NTHP01000380.1:195257-206996 GCA_003416845.1 Oplegnathus fasciatus | reverse complement strand
AACACATACTGAAGGTTTGATCCAGATCAAAACCAAGACTGGATTATGTGATCTGATCTGATTTCAGAATCCTTTTTTCCTTTGAACACCCCATTTTCAAGATTTGATCCAGTCCGATCAGATCACCTCTGAACAGCTGAGCCCAGCAGATTAATCAATAATGAAAATAATGTTTAGTTGCAGCAGAAGAACAGATTCGTAAAACGAGAACACATTATGAGTTTTTATAACAGAGCACAAGCAGAGTATGGAAGAGATAAAGAAATACTTTAATAATCCAAGTGGAAAAACATTTTACACATAAAACAATGTTCAACAGAAACACTGAACACTAAAGAGGTAAGAAAAAAAATACCCAAAAAACCATAAATAATAAACAATAAACTAGAATGGGGGTTGAATTGCCCTTCATGGTGCCAGCGTGCACCGCCGCCTCTCTGTGAGCATCAACCACAGGTCATCAAAGGTCATTAAAGGTCACCGATCGATAGCAAACCCCCGCGGGACACGGGTGCATGATTACAGCGTGTCTTCCATAGATACTGATTATTAGAGATATTGTTTTATATCTATGGTGTCTTCCTTCCACATTAGGGGTTAAATCTGCGCAAAATCTACCAGAACATTTCTTGGGAGACGATTTATAAGCCACAGACCATCATGCACAAAAAAGTCATTCCGGTCTCTGGAAATTCTCCCACTCAAAGCACCGTTTTCAACATCTTCCAATAATGCAAGAACAGCTGGTTACTTCTTTCTAATTTGACACACTATTTATAAAACATCACATCCTGTTTTTAATTCCTTGCATCTGACAATTAATTCCTCACACCTTTTAATTGATAATTCCTATCACACTGTTCATAAAGCTCATGCAAAGTTCACCACAGGTTTGGGTGCTTATGTGTCCCAAACTGTAATCCCCCTGCAGAACCAGCAGGAAAATCACTTACATCAAGTCTCGAGTTTGGTTAGAGATAAGATCATTTCCACGTCACAGTGAGGTTTTATAAATAACTACTCATACAAGTCATACGGTAGATCAAAACTGATCCTAAGTCCCTTTTATAAATGAGGCCCCTGGTCATCCTACAGAAGGTCAAAGGTAGAAATAAAACCCGCAGGCTGGTCTGAACTGTGGGTTTTTGTGGGTTTAAGGAACTTAATCTGGTCCAGATCAGGTTGGCCCTGCAGAACAGGTTACCATGGCAATCTTACCAGGTAAAATGTGAGCCAGCAAAGACAGTGAAGAAGACTGCGAGCCAGTAAACATGTAAACAACGCTGGACTTCAGTGACACAGACAGGAAACTCCACAGGTGGGCTCAGCTGTTCAGAGGTGATCTGATCGGACTGGATCAAATCTTGAAAATGGCGTCAAAATAAAAAAAGGATTCTGAAATCAGATCAGATCACATAATCCAGTCTTGGTTTTGATCTGGATCAAACCTTCAGTNNCACAAAAGTTAGATGGATCAGCTGATCCTGGATAGCAGAACATGAGATTTCCAAATCCAGATCCTTCTGATCCCAAACCTACTAAAAAGTTTTGAACAACACACACTGAAGGTTTGATCCAGATCAAAACCAAGACTGGATCACGTGATCTAATCTGATTTCAGAATCCCATTTTCAGTATTTGATCCAATCTGACAGCAGAAACCTGATCAGATTACGTCTGAACAGCTGAGCCCAGACTCTCTGGACTCAGTCTGGATATGCCAAAAAGCGGATCTGGGCTGGCAGTCTGAACAAAGCCTTAGAGCTCTGCTAATCCAGATTTGGTAACCTTGAAAAGCTTGTATCTGGATCAGGGTGATCCAGTCCGATGATGCTTTGAAAAAAACAGCACAAAGGTAAGATGGATCATCTGATCCTGGATAGCAGAACATGGGATTTCCAAATCTGGACCACTCTGACCCAGATTAAGGTTTCTGAAGGACTGGGCCCAGCTGGGGTCTGATGACTAAAACAGTTGTGGAGTCTCTCTGCTGCTGTTAATGCGGAACACAGTGGTTATTATATACAACCATCATCCTACAACATTAAAATGTGCATCCTTTAGTACAGTTCAGCTGAAAGGCCGGAGTCCTTCATCTGGTCTCCGGCCTGGCTCAGTGAGAGACCTCCACCTGCTCCGGTAAACTCCGCTCCGACAGAAACAGGCGGAAAAGTGACTTCACTGAGTCTGATGTGGTTCTCAACACAAAGTCCGGACGTGAACTTTTCCTGATAACTTTGTTCTTTCAGCGCAGAACCGGACGGGCCGCGCCCTGACCGCGTGGTCGCGCACCCACATTTTCCCCTGACCGCGGGAACGCGCTCTGACTGCGGGATTTGACGTTCACTCACCGCGTGCGCCGCGCGTATTGGACGCCCGAGCTGTCAATGATCCGTGGCGCGCGCTGCTCCGGGACTCGTGAGTCCAAGTTTTGTCGACCGGGACGACGAAACGAGGCGGTGTTGCCTGGGCCGCGCCGTGTGACGAAGCCTGAAAACATCCAACCTCCGCCCGAGCGGTCCACTCTGATGTTTGAATCAAACACACCGTGAAATGTGCCCGCCCATTTAGGAACCAGTAAAAAGGGAGGTTCACTTGTTCTGGCTGCTGATTCGCTAAAACGGGTGCCAATTAAACACTCCAGCGTTACCAATTGGCCCGCTGTGATTCTACACCGCCCACCGGCGTCTTATATAAAATTAATCCACATGCCTCCATCTTTTTCGGTTCCTTGTGGCCGCTCGTGTCTCCTCGCCGGAAAACCGCTCAGTTCACCCAACTGCTGAAATGGCCAAGCCGAGAGTCTTCTTCGACATCACCTCGGGCGGATCACCCATGGGCCGGGTTGTGATGGAGGTAAACCGGTCTCTGTAATGCTAACGGTAACTTAGCCGGGAGTAATGAGTGTGAAGCGGGTTGGTGTCGGGCTGCGGACCATTAGACGCGCCTGGATCTCAGATAACCACCTCTGCTTTTTGTCTTTATGGACTAAAAGTCGTTCTGGGCTGCAGAAAGTTGAACTCTGATGTCAACAGTTTAACGTAGTTTGCGTTTAGCATCCCGGAGCTAACGTTAGCCGAGCTGTCACGATCACATAAAGGACCGTGTGCACGTGTGTGTGGCTCCGAGCCAGCGCTGCTCGGTGCAGCTAACGGGACCGGGCAACGGAACTTCAGCTGCTCATCTTAGAGCCGATGGAGCTTTATTCGGCTGTAGTGAAGATTCTTCATATTTAAACTGTAGTTCATGTAACATTAAAGAGTCGGTCATGTGACGGTGATTAGCGCTGTTAAAACTGACCGACATGTTCAGCTGTAATCTGGGCAGTTTGTGTGAAAGAAAACGGCCAACAGAGCCGAACTGTAGCGAAGATTAGCGTTCGTCACGCTGAGGCCCAGAAAAGGCCCGCGGCCCTTGTTGGAGCCGTGGAGAGGCTCGCTGTCCGGGCAGTAGTTTCCCACCGCTGGCTAACGAGCCCAGCTAATGCTAACCGACACTGAGCGCGAGCTGCGCAGATAAAGAACGACTCGTGCGCAGCTCGCGCCGTTCTTTGTTGCAGCGTCTCGCGGCCTTCAGCCGAGCCCGGGAAAGCTCCGCGGCTGTCAGAAGTGAGCCCGCGGGCCGCGCGTCGTGTCGGTGTGACCGTGCGGTGGGTAAAGAGCTGTGACCACAGCTCGGGGGAATTACATAAAATGTTCTCTGGCGGCGTTTAGCCCGTTAGCCGCCGGAGCTAACTGCGCCGGTTCCTGTGGTCATGGACGGAGCGGCAGTTCTGGAAAGTTCCACGGTGCTGGCGCGGTCGGGAGGGGGAGGGAGGGGAGGGCGATCTGCGGGGTAAAAAATGCGGATGTAGGGAGATGACCGAAGCCACCGCGACTCCTTCAGTCCTTCAGTCCTTTGTGCTCACAGTGAATAAGCAGAATGTTACATAACAGAAAATGAGGATTATAACGGCTCCGTTGTCAGGCAGGTTATTTATATCCGCTCCTTTTTACGGCTGTTAGCATGTTAGCTAACGCGGCCAGCCATTTTGTGCGCATAGTATCTGTGCTCCATCATGGGCGTTCCCGTTATATGACGGGCCCCGAGCTGGATTTGCACCAAAGGTCCGTCTGCGCAAATGGCGCACAGCTCCAAGCCTCTGACGCGCCAACCAACGTTATTAATTTCTGTCCGTTGTGCTGAGGCGTTAAAGGTAATCAGACCCTCCTGGTCTCTCCAGCAGACAGCTCCTGAATTATGGAGGATCTGGTTTCTGTTACTGCTGAGCAGGTGGACGGCTGCTCAGAGCTGTTCTGAGATCAGCTGCAGCTCTACCAGCCTGTCTGCTGCAGCCCCCCCCCGCGCCCCCTCCCTCTGAACATACTTGCATGGTCGCGTCACTGCTGTGCAGGGCATGCAGATATTCCGGTATGGTGCAATGCTGCGTTCCTGTTTCACCGCGACATGACACAATTAGCTCCGTCTAACCACATAATAACCTGATCCTGTTTAATGGGCTGGAACTGCTGCACTCAGGCTACACAATTCTTGAACCTGATTTGACTTTGTGCTGCATTTGAATCTGTTAACTTGAATGTAATGCAGAGTCTAATGTACTTTCTGCGTTGAGTGCATTATAGTGTAACTCTGCAGAGATGATGCTTGCAGTTCTGTCATCTTAAAACGGCACATGTCCAACACTGCAGGATGATGTATGACGGATGTAGTGTGTTTTTCATGTCTGCAGGGAGGCTCCATTTACCTCCCTACAGTTGGACTATAACCAGCTGGTTTTTCCTTCCTAGATGTAGTTATAAAATCTCTTGCCACACAGAACAAAGTGCACAGTATCTGGTCAACCTGCTGCAGTTTTGGCTCTGGGCCTGGATGGCAACAAGCCAGATTGTATTCACCGTCTGATTTCACAACTTTTCCCTCCTTAAAAGAATTTTTTTCAGTCGTGGAAGTTAACAATAGACTTCACACCCTGTTTGCTCCGTAATAATTGACTGACTCTGGGTGTGTTATTTTTTTGTTTTTGCAGCTCGATGCCGACGTGGTGCCCAAGACTGCTGAGAACTTCCGTGCCCTCTGCACCGGCGAGAAGGGCTTCGGCTACAAGGGCTCCACCTTCCACCGCATCATCCCCCAGTTCATGTGCCAGGTGATACTTTTGCTTGATTTGATTGATCACAGGCTTGGTGGCAATATACACACTGAAGTCATCGACCAGCGTGCAACACTGAAGCATCTGAGAACAGTTTATCTGCCTCTTTAGTCAGTAGATGAATTTGAACACAGACTGTTGGCAGAGTCAGAGAGTTTAAGTTAAATTTGAAAATGATCCAGCTCGACCCGGAGATTTACACAAGACACGACTCAGACTTGATACGTGACCCCGTTGACGTGGACCCGTCTGGTTCGGGTCAGTTTGCTGAGCTCTGGCATTGAGGTCTTTGTGGTTTTAATTTGTTTGTTCAACACGCAGGGCGGTGACTTCACCAACCACAACGGAACTGGTGGAAAGTCCATCTACGGCAACAAGTTCGCCGATGAGAACTTCACTCTGAAGCACACCGGTCCCGGCATCCTGTCCATGGCCAACGCTGGAGCAAACACCAACGGATCCCAGTTCTTCATCTGCACAGCCAAGACAACGTGGTAAGAGCACATTCATAGTCATTGTCTATTTACGGACATGGTTTTAAAAAACGAACGGTAAAAAGATGAAGTCAAGCTAAACTGACTAACTAGGATCCAGTGAACTCTTGTTGACAGTGTATTTTGAGGACATCAAATCATTTACAACAACGGAGTGAGTCACGCACAAACAATGGAGATCAGTGATTGGTTGCTGGGGAGGCATGTTCACGTTTCTGTCTGGCTCATTGGTGGACTGAACCTGCTGCTCCTCCACTCGCTGAGCAGTCAGACCCACACGGAGGTCTGCCCCAGAAGTTGCTAGATTTGTCACTTCAAATGTAATTTCCAACAGTTGGTTGGTAAATCAAACGTTGGCTGCTTGGATGTGTAGTGATATCTGGACTGACAGTTTGAAGTAGGGGACGGGGTCCCTTTTAAACATGGCCTCCATGAAGCTCTACAGAAACTCTGCTTTATTTTACATCCACCAGCCTCTCACACACATCATGTGGACATCTGATTGGTTAGCGATGATTGATCAGTACTTTAACCTTTGGCAGTATGACGTGGTTGGTCATTCCTTGGAATACAATGCACCCCTCCTGCAGCATAATTCACTGCTAGTTGTGTCTCATGTGAATGATGTCTCTGCCTGCAGGCTCGATGGGAAGCACGTGGTGTTCGGGAGAGTGGTTGAGGGGATGGATGTCGTAGTGAAGATGGAGGCTTGCGGCAGCCAGAGCGGCAAAACCTCGTCCAAGATCGCCATCGCCGACTGTGGACAGCTCTGAGCTCCAGCGCTTAACCCTTTCTGCTCACCCTGTAGCCACACCCCTGTAGGCTCCACCCCCCTCACCCACCATTCAACATTCCTATTGATGGAGATTCAACCGATCCCCCTCCCCGTCCCCCCTTTTTTATTCTGTTGTTGAAATCATGTTGCTGCATTTGTGACTTTGCCTTTGAAAGTTTCTTTTGCATTAACGTTTTTTTCCACAAAGTCCCAACGGTTTTTTTGTTAAGTCAAAAAAATGAATAAGAAAATAAAACAGAAAAGTTGCCTTGACAATGGAAACGTGTGTGTGCTTTTGTTTTTGACTACATAAACTGGTTCTCTTCAGGGTGTTTTTCAGGGATTGTCTCAAAGTGATGCTGACGTGGTATTCAGCCTTTTGGAGCCATCATGGTGGCAGAGGATTGCATGTTACTAGTGATTAAATGTTGTAGTGAACGAGTCAGATAATCGTACCAGTGATGGAGAGTGAAACTTGATGAAGCACTGAACCATCATAGTGACCTCTGCTGGGAAACACGGGTACTGCATTTATGTAAAGGTTTAAATCCAACGCCATAATGAGTGAGTCAGAACACAGCTGGTGTCTGATTATTGGTATTTTGCCCAATATTTTTTAGATGAGACTAATTTTAATTACTGTTGGCTTGACAAGAACATCCAGTAAAACCAGTGGACACAGTGTGGTGCAACATGGCCTGTTTGTGGCGGTCATGTGACTTGTGGCATCGATACTTCTTGCCACAATACTTCTGCTTTGAAATGTGAATATTGTGTAGTATTTTTGTAGCACAGCATCACTAATTAAAAGGGACGAGGGAAAACAGGCCTTTGTAGATGTACCGTCAGACATGTGGTCGCCGTATTTCACAAAACTTATTTAGCTGCACCAACACTGACGATGTGGGTCAAACACATCTGTTCAGGGAGGCTGTTTGATGCAAGATAATTCTGCTAGTTGGGAACTGGCAGTGCTGAACCGCCTCCCAGAAACTCACATTAGTTAGAAGTTCAATTGTAGAAGTTGTCATTGGCCAAATGAGCATCTGCATCTTCTAGAAGAATGAATCAGTGAATGAGATATTTGGTGACAGCAGCACATGAAAGACTGAAAGCTGTTTAAACCAGCACATAAATGTTGGTCTGATGTTCCCACAGTGAGTCAGTGTCTATAAAACTGATCAAAATAAGATCCACAGGGGACACATTTGTGAAAAAATGTGAATAAAAACATGTGCTGAAACTACACTGATCACATGTTGAACACTAGATGTATCTGAAGTGATGCTGTGAGTATTTGCAGTCTCCAGCAGAGGGAGCTCTTTAGCTTCAGTGAAAAGCAGCAGTTGGAGTAGGTGAAACATTCAACAGTTCAAATCTGGTTCAACTTCTGATGCATTAATGGGTTTTAGTCCAAACTACAAACTGAAAAGATGTTTTAATTGTTTATTTCAAATGTAACATTAATTTATTAGGATGATAAATAGTTCTGATATCCAGAGGTGGAAAGATTCGCTCGAGTGTTGGTGAATTTCAGAAGGAAGTATTGTGCTTTGTACTCGAATACATTTATCTAATAACTGAAGTGTCTTCACTCGATAAACATACAGACACAACATGCTGAGCTCATGAAATATGATGCGTCACCGTACACCAGTGAAGATGTATCTTCCTCCTTTTCTGTAGTAAAACAATTAGAAGTGTTTCTTCCATAAATTCTGCTTTAATTAAATGTCAGTAAGTATCATCATAAAATGTTCTTCTTCTGAAAAATGTTTTCTTTCAGACTTTAGTTTGAAAGAAATGTTTTTCTGATTAGACCTTTGCTCAGGTTGAAGGTGAAAGTCACACGACTCCGTGAGGGAAGAAAAATGATAAAGGTGGAGTTTGTCCCGCCCAAACAGGTGCAGCAAAGCTGAGAGGAGCGTGAAGGAGCTGTCAATCAAACACAGTCTGCACACCTGCAGACCTGAGGAGCTCGAGTCACGTTGTGGGTTTATTTTGTTTCGATGACACTGACAGTGGTGGAGGATTTGCAGCCATTTCTCACAGGTTTGTTGAAACTTCTGCAGTTCTGTTAACCAAGTTGGAGAAATCATCGCTGACAGAAAACAATGAATGTTTTTTGCCCACTCAGGTGTTTGCAATCACAATATCTGAATGCAGCTTTAGATATGAGCAGATCTGTCCTGAGAGGAAGACCTGCAGCTCCGACTGTGATGAAGAAGGAGGAAGAGTGAACAGATTTCATGTGACTGGAACACATTTTATCAATATTCCTTAAAGACAGTTGGAGGAAGGAGTTTTATGGATGATATCAGTCTCATTTGTGTGTGTTCAGAGCAGAGCTGGAGTCAGGATGTGATTAGCTTAGCTTAGCATAAAGACTGGAAACAGGGGGAAACAGCTAGCCTGGCTCTGTCCAAAATTCAAGCAACACCTCTAAAACTCACTGATGAACTTGTAACTTTAATTTAATCTGTACAAAAACTGAGAACCTATAACACACACAGCTCAGTGCACAGAGAGCACATTTTTGCCCCACGTTACTCATTTATTCGTCCCAAACAGCCGACGTACAGGTGCTAGCTGCTAGCACCGATCATGTGTTCGTGGCAGGAGTCTTAAAACTTCGCAGTAAGCATCCATTTTTCCACCCGTCACAGGTGTGACTTCACCTGAACTCATGCTGCGCGAAGCGAATATGCGTCTGTTCACATCCACTCGGGTCTTTACGTTGATTTTGTGTCACCTCTGAAACTGTTGCTGTCACAGTCACATCGTGGCTAACCAACACGTATTCAGTCAGGTCTGTGTGCTACTTAGCTTATAGCTAATGCTACCAAGCTCATAAAGTCGTTGTTATATTATCATTATGTCATATATGTGTAGAGCTGTGAAGTGTGAGGAGCTGTTGGTTCCTGGAAGTGTTTTTCAGTCGGTGTTCCCGTTTCAGTTTGTTCTTTCAATGATCTCCTAATCTGCTAATCAGCTTTCTTCTGTGTAAATACTACAATACCCACGAGCCTCGGCTGCCTCTGCTATTCAAAAGAAGCCACTCAGTAATGAATTCAGAACACTTCGTCGTTGAATTTGCGAACAACACCATGTTTCCATGGTTACTCCGTAGAATTTTACATTTGCAGCTGGTTTTCTAAACGCTGCACATGATGAAGATGTTAAAGCGCTCTCTTCTTTAATTTGACTTTAAACAGAAACAGCAGTCAGAGTATAACAGTCAAACTCACTCTTTATTTTAAAATACTATGGTGACTTTTATTTACTAAAGTAACAGTAATGGAGAAGATATTTGTAACTTCTACTGAGGGCCCCACTGGAGGGCCCCGGCCCTCAGCATGGGAACCACTGACGAGCTCTCCGGTGACTCCATGTGGAGGAAGAAGTTTGACGACAGTCAGCGATGATCAGCAGATGTTATGTCAGCAAGACAACAAGCTAACGTGATGTAAACACCTCCGTCATGGCCGCCATGATGTAACCACGAGAGGACTCAACAGTTTCAAACACCAACCTTATTTTTCTACAAACTGAGCCAAAGTTTAAATTAAATGTGTACAAAAGCTACAGAGTTTATAAAGAATCTGTCAGCAGCTGCTCTCTGCCGTCCTCCTCTTCTTCCCAGAATGCCTTGTTTGCCTCTGGCCCTCTGTCTGGCGGGGCTGGCACACCCCCTGGCCCTTGGCTTTTCCTGACTCCGCCCGGCTGACGGCGGTGCAGGACAGCCCTGTGTCGCAGTCGCAGCGCCCCAGCTTCCTCCTCTGTTTGGACCCTCGCAGCAGACAGGCCTCGCCCTCCACCGGGATCCTCTGGCACCGTTTCCCGGTCAGATACCGGACGCAGCACAGACCGGCCGCGCAGTCGCCGGACCGCACGCAGCTCGACATCTCTGGAGCTGGAAGACACAGAGTTTACCACGGGTCCTCAAACGCCTCATTGGATGTGCACTCTGGGACTCGTAGTTGACTTCCAATCACTCACCTTTGGTCCTGTTGAAGCTGTCTGTGTTGATCTGTCTGTCTGTCTCTGTGTCTCGGAGTCTGTCCACCTGTCTGTCCTGCGGGGACGGTCTCCTCTGAGCTCTGTTGCTGCACTCCCCCGTCTGACAGACACACAGACGGACGGATGGACGGAGCATTAAAGGGGACAGTTCATTCATGGCTGAAGCAGTTTGACAAAATAATTCTCGAGTTCCTCCGACTGTCCATTTCTGGAGCTTTCAACTGCATCTCACAGTCTTCATCTCCATGACAACTGAGCAAACGTGAGATGTGGTTTAAAACTTCAGAAAAAAGCTGCAGATTATTAATGTTGATGATTGAATGTGTGTTTAAACCTCTGTGTCCAGGTGTTATCTGCCTGTCTGTCTCTCTACCTGTCTGTCTCTACCTGTCTGTCTGTCTGTCTGTCTCTCTGCCTGTCTGTCTGTCTGTCTGTCTGTCTCTCTGTCTGTCTGTCTCTCTACCTGTCTGTCTCTACCTGTCTGTCTCTCTGTCTGTGTGTCTCTCTACCTGTCTGTCTCTCTACCTGTCTGTCTGTCTCTCTACCTGTGTGTCTCTCTGCCTGTCTGTCTGTCTCTACCTGTCTGTCTATCTGTCTCTCTACCTGTCTGTCTGTCTCTCTACCTGTGTGTCTCTCTACCTGTCTGTCTCTACCTGCCTGTCTCTCTGTCTGTCTGTCTGTCTGTCTGTCTGTCTCTCTACCTGTCTGTCTCTACCTGTCTGTCTCTCTGCCTGTCTGTCTGTCTCTCTACCTGTCTCTCTACCTGTCTGTCTCTACCTGTCTGTCTGTCTCTCTACCTGTCTCTCTACCTGTCTATCTGTCTCTCTACCTGTCTGTCTCTCTGTCTGTCTGTCTGTCTCTCTACCTGTCTGTCTCTACCTGTCTGTCTGTCTCTCTACCTGTCTGTCTATCTGTCTCTCTACCTGTCTGTCTCTACCTGTCTGTCTACCTGTCTGTCTGTCTGTCTGTCTGTGTGTCTCTGACCTGAGGTACGTAGCAGTCAGGTGTAGAACACGGAGGTGTTGGTTCTCGATTTGAGTTGACATTCGTCTCCGTCTGGCGCCGTACAGGACGGTCCACCTGGTCGCCATGGGAACGATCCTGATGGACAGATCAGAGTGATGTCACAGATACTAAAGTACTACATCAGAACCAAAATCTGCTATTATTGGAATTAATAATTCTCTAATAATCAATCATTCACGAGCTCAGATCAATAAATCATCAAATTAATGACTTTATTCCATCAGTTTAACCAACAGTGTTAGCAGCAGGCTAACAGCTAACAGCAGGCTAACAGC
>NTHP01000380.1:144424-155627 GCA_003416845.1 Oplegnathus fasciatus | reverse complement strand
TGTAGTATTAATATAGTTCTCTGTAGTATTAATGTAGTTCTGTGTAGTATTAATATAGTTCAGAGCTTTTCTGTCTGTGTGTGATGTCCTGTTGAACCTGCAGAAGTGATTCGGAGCAGATCTGCAGGATGTTGAAGGTCTCATGAATTTAACAGAAGTTTACACGTGATTGTTTTCGAGGACATCCAGGACCTGACCTGGGAGGTCAAAACAAAACAAAGAGAAACTGAAGCAGCTGAAAGACTTTTTTCTTTTCCTGCTTCAGAGAAAATGAGCTGACTGACAGAAAGAAGCTTTTTACGTCCCAGAAAAGTTCTTCACTTTTATCACGTCTCTGATGTGATGATGATGTTGAGGAAGTGGACGCTGCTTTAAGTCACCTTTTAATTGACACGTGTGACGCATCATGTTGTGAAGTTTGGATGAGAAGAACTCGATCACTCTGATTAATCTGTTTCTCATCTTCATCTCTTCTTCCTCCTCTTCAGGATGGAGCTTTCATCTTTACTTCGTGACCTTCATCTCTCCCCCTCCTCCTCAGAGAAGCCCCTCCCCTGTCCCTCACTTCCTCCAATCACGGAGCTCCTGTCTCGGCTGCAGGAGAAGCTGATTGGTGCATCCACGGACTCTGAGACGAGCTCTCTGATTGGTCGTGTGGAACGGCTCTTCCAAACAGCAGATCCCCATTGGCTGTTCTCTCCAGTCTCAGCCAACCAGGATGACGGGTGGGCGGGGCTTCAGGCGGCGTACAGCTCTCTGATCAGCGCTCTGATTGGCTGTGCAGCTCTGCCGCTCTGTGAGGACGACTGCAGCTCTCTGCCCGCCGCAGCCTATCAGAGCGTCCCGACCCGAGCCGGACCAGTATGCTCCGCCCTCACCGCGCTGCTGAGAACTCTGGGAAACTGGGAGACAGGGGGCGGAGCCAGAGGAGGTCAGACTGCTCTGCTATTGGCTGTGGCTCCACCTGTCTGTGTGTTCGCCGTCACACATTTCCAGGTGAGTCTGACGGGAAAACTCTCAACATCTGAAACATCAATGTCTCTGCTGAGTTTCATTAAGTTTCTCTTTTTTATTACAGTGGCAATATTTAATATTAATATATTCATATTTAATATTTAATATTTAAAACATGTTGAGATGTAAAACATCCCGTCTCAAAGAGTCTGCAGCTGCTCAGAGGATCACCAAAGTTCTTACAGTTCATCCTGAACGTCTGAACCACGTTTCATCACAACCCATCCAACAGCTGTCGAGACATTTCAGTCTGAACAGAGAGGAGGACAGACAGACAGGCAGGCAGGCAGACAGGCAGGCAGGCAGGCAGGCAGGCAGGCAGGCAGACAGACTGATAGCTGCTAACGTGGCTAAAGAGGGTCTGCATTATGCTGTTCCAGGTACCAGCGAGACATAAAGATCCACCAGGTCCAGTTTGAGTAACAGATCTTTGACATTTTATCCTCCGTCAGCTCTTCA
The DNA here is from genome assembly GCA_003416845.1 of Oplegnathus fasciatus. Lineage (NCBI taxonomy): Eukaryota > Metazoa > Chordata > Actinopteri > Centrarchiformes > Oplegnathidae > Oplegnathus > Oplegnathus fasciatus. Next base: position 154,154 of record NTHP01000380.1, on the reverse strand, counting down.
TCCACCAGGAGTGTGAGCTCAAACACCAGAGGGGCTTTAAAGGATCATTCCAGTGTTTTAGTTTCTCAGCTACAAACCACGTGTACTTTTACTTTTCTCATGTGTTCTGAGCGAGTTTCACCAAGTCTGCATTAATGTTTAGTTTGAAAAGTTTCCTCTCCACAGTTACAGAAGGCTGATAAACACGTGAAGTTTCCTGAAACTCAAACAAGTTTCTGGATTTGATTTTCTTTCTGTACAGAAATAAACAGAAACCAAACCCCCAGCTGGTCACATGTAAACCAGAACACATCCATGAATAATATTCATGAAGGTAAAATGACATTTTGTTTTTCAATCTGCATGTGTGTGTGTGTGTGTGTGTGTGTGTTCAGGATCAGGCGTGGACCAGCTCTTCCTCCAGGGCGGCGGCTCAGAGCCTGCAGGAGGCGCTGCTGAGGGCAGGGGGCTGGAGGGACTCCCCCCACCTCCTGATGGGGGACCAGAGTCAGGATGAAGAGGGGGAGGGAGAGGAGGAGGAGGAGGAGGAAGGAGGGAAGAGCAGAGGAATTCTGGGAGGAGTCCTGGACGTCCTGCAGCCTCAACTGACCAAGTGAGAATGTCAGAGCGAGGAGGGGGGTCNNGGGGGGTCAGTGTCTCAGGTCTTCAGTCTCAGATGGGGGATTCAGATTAAGTCCAAACGCAGGTCAGACATGAAGAAGGATGATCCTCCCACAGATCCATAAATCTCCCATCTGATATTTTATATTTATATTTCTTCACATGAAAAAGTTTTATATATGTTTATATTTGTGTTGTTTGTTTGTTTGTTTACAAGGTCGAAGATTTCAAATGACGTCAAAGTAACTCGTTTCAGCAGACGCCACAACAAGAAAGTACTGATTGTGTGTGTGTGTGTGTGTGTGTGTGTGTGTGTTGCAGGGACTCGTGGCAGCGTTGTGAAGCAGTGAAGTTGGTGTTTGCTTGGACTCTCCTGCAGGTCAGTTTGACCTTTGACCTTCATTCAGTGATGATGTCATTAATGATTTAATAAGTTAAAAAAATAAAAGAACACACAAGATGTTGAAACTGCAGCGGACGTCTCCATGGCAACACAGTGAATTAACAACATAATTTAGTTGTGACAAAAACTTTGTGTTTTGGAGCTTCAGTCATGTGATGAAAACTTCTCATTTGGTTTGAAGCTCCAGAAGAAGCAGTAAGTGGACCTTTAGTGATGATTCTTCATGAACTTCATCAGTGATTCAAAATCATCGGCTCCAGACCTGATTATTAACTTTGTTACTAATCAATAAATGACTTCACTGTCAATGTGTTGTGCAGGTCACTCGCCCCTCTCTCTCCCCTCACCTGCCCCGCCTCCTGCCCCCCTCCCTCCTCCTCAATGACCACTACAGACCAGAGAACTGCATTCTGGGAGTTCGCTGTCTGCACCACATCGTGCGCAACACGGTGAGCGCACGCACACACACACACACACACACACACACACATTCTCTGGTGGAGCCGTGAGTCTGTCTGAGGAGTCGTTTCGTCCTCCATTCAGCGTCTGAGACGATGCTGCATCTTTTCATGGATCAATAAGTGCGTCACGTACATGTGACAGCTGCAGACAAACATCAGTGTAACAGACACGTTTGTTATAGTGCAAGATACCACATGGTGTTGGAGTAAAGGTGATGGAGGTGCAAAAGAAGACCAGCATGTTATGGTGATGATGGTGTGTGTGTGTGTGTGTGTGTGTGTGTGTGTGTGTGTGTTTTCAGCCTGCTGCAGATCTCCGTCAGTTCAACAAAGCAGAAGTTCTCTACCAGGCGTTATTCAAACACCTGTACACCACAGAAGCTGCTGTCATACAGGTAACACACACACACACACACACACACACACACACACGGTGGGTCCAGGTCTGGCTCTCAGTCGGAGTTCCAGTTCATCCCAAAGGTGTTGTATGGGGTTGAGGTCAGGACTCCGTGAACGCCGGTCCAGCAAACTGTGAAAACCAGTTTTTTTGTTGTTGTATCACTGGAACTAAAAACCAGGAAAAACAGACCCAGATCTGAAGTACCTTAAAGCAGCTACAGTGGATATTTTTTACCATCAGTGTCTGAACTGACAGTGTGTTATCAGCTGAATCTGCAGCTCCGCTCGGCTTCACAGAGCTTTGTAGTTTCAGCTCGTCGTTTATCTGTCCGGCCACAACTTCACTGTTCAGTCAGGCTACGTTCACACTGCAAGCCTCAGTGCTCAGTTCTGATTTTTTTGTTTGGCTGTTCACATTATTTTTTAAGTGTGGCCGATATCAGATTCCAGTGTGAACTGGTCCCGGTCCTGAACTGACCCACATGCACAAAAGAACAATAACAAAGACATCACATGCAGCACGCTGTAGTATGGTAGTAAACATGGAGGCCGCTGAAGTCAGCGTTTACGGATTCATTTATAAGTTGATGTGCAGCGGAAGCCAGCGAGGCCGTGAGCAGATGATGACGAGGACGAGGAGAAAGAGAGCCAAGTTTTTAATTATGGCTTTTTGTGGAGCAGCAGCTGCTACGTCTGTACGGAGGTGTGTGTGGATGCAGAGTCGGAGCCAGGAGTGGTGGGATGGTGACGTGAATGTCTTCACAGAAACAGATTTCATCCAAAATTGTGACAAATGTTGATCTAGAGTGACGTAAAAAGTGGCATGAATTCTGATCTGACTGTTCAGACTGAGGTCGCATCGCAAAAAATCAGACCTGTATCTGATTTAGGACCACATATGATCAGATTGTATGTGATCTGTGCTGTTCACACTGTGATGAAAAAAACAGATATGAGTCTGCAGTCTGAACGGAGCCATAGAGAGCAGCTGGTGAACACAGTGGAGCATTTAGCAGCTACAGAGACAGATGTTTCCCTCGGGAGGTGGTGGAGACCAAAAACAGAGCTAAAAGAGAGAGAATACTGGACTCACATTCAACAACAACATGCAGTAAACAGGAAGTGATTTCAGACCTCAGCTGGAGGGGAAATGTGTTCATGATGTTTCAGGGGCCTCTGAGCTCGTTAACAGAAACCTTCACTGAAGGCTCGTTTGATCAAAAGACTCTGGTTCTGTGTCTGCAGCCGGTCCTGTCGGCTCTGTTGGACCTGTTGTTGGTTTTGGAGAAGCCCCCCTCCTCGCTCGCCCCCTCCTCCTCCCGCAGGAAGCCTTGTCGCCATGATGACGTGCTGCGTCTGGTCCTGACACACATGGAGGCGGAGCACAAGGTGGCGCTGCGACACGTCTACGCCTCCGCTCTGCCTCTGTACATTGACAGGTAGGAGCGTTTGATATTTACTCCTGGTATAGAGGTTATATATACAGCAGCAGGCGGGTGGAGTCTGCTGTGTGGCAGCAGGGTTTCAGGGTGTGTTTGTTTTCTGTGCGTCAGGATGGGCGTGGCGGTGTGCAGACACCTGCAGCGGGTGGAGCGGGTGGTGCAGGGATACCTGGAGGTCAGAGATCCACCTGAGGAGACGAGTCGGCTGAAGATCCTGGAGGTGCTGCAGAAAACCACCAGAGCAGCCTGGCCACGGTCAGCACACAAACACACATTTGTATATTTGTGAGGACCCTCACTGACATAATGCTACACATAATAACGCACATCCTTTGAAGAGGGCTCACTGCCCCGGCCCTCCCCGGTCCTCAACATAAACCAGGTTCTATTGGGCGGTATCTATTTCTTCATCCAGGGGTGTAGTGCTGCCGGAGCGCACCGGAACGACGCTCCGGCAGACTGGTGGTGCATGCTGTGCACTACATCACCTCACTACAGCATCTCCATATCACTTCAATAGAAAGAGGAGTGTCTGTGTGTTTGACGGTATTGAAAATCATACCTTCGATTTCTAAATACCCTGCTATACCATAATAATTTAAACCAGGTCTGGACCCTCAAACAGCTCCTCCTCAGAGGTCGACAGGGTTTGATGACTGTTCAGAGTTCACAAAACATGTTTCAGTCCTCTGGAGGCCAAACACAGGAAGTGATACTGAACTGTCTGTCTCTCTCCTGCCTGTCTCTCCCCCTGCCCGTCTGTCTCCCCCCCTGCCCGTCTCTCCCCCTCTCTCTCCCCCTGCCCGTCTGTCTCTCAGGATGGCGTGTCGTGCTGACTCGTTGCTGTGCTGCTTGTTGAAGTTGCTGCTCGATGTGTCTTCAGACTCTCAGCTCAGCGACTCCGTCAGACAGCAGCTGATGAATCAAACGTCTCTCTGCATCAGACTGCTGGACGGCTGCTCACACGGAAACCTGCAGGTGTGTTTACCTGCTGACGGTCTCACCTGGACTGCCAGTTCTGCTGTAACTTTATGTAAACAGGTTGAACCGTACAGAGTTACAGCAAAGTGTGAACAGTGTTCACTTTTATTCTCTTCAGAATGAAACTAGAACAAACTTCATCCTGCTGCCAAGATGGAGGTTTTCAGAGACTTGGTTTTGACCAAAGTTGTGTGAGCTGCAGCCGTCTGCAGCTCCTTAAAAACAAGAACGAGATTACATTAACAAACAGTCAGTCTGTCTGTCTGTCTGTCTGTCTGTCTGCTCGTTAACATGAATGCTGGACGACACTCATCGTCTCTCTGTGATTATTGTAGACGTAGTTCTGGTGCAGCTGAATCAGGCGGAGAGTTTAGTGTGAAAGTAGTTTCAGCAGTTTGTGTCGACTTTAACTTCGGATCAAACTCACGTTCAGTTGTTGTTTCAGGCTGCAGATGTTGTTCTCACCTGTCTGTCTGTCTGTCTGTCTGTCTGTCTGTCTGTCTGTCTGTCTGCCTGTCTGTCTGCTCTGTCTGTCTGCCTGTCTGCCTGTCAGCCTCTCCTCCAGCAGGTCGACAGCAGCTGCTGCAGCTCGGAGGTGCTCAGTTGCCTAGCGACGGTAACTATGACGACAGAGAGGTGATGCAGCACAACTGGAACACCTGGAAGTCAGACTGTAACAGACACGGTGACAGCAGAGCAGCTGTTTCCTGTCAGACACAGCAGACGGCGAGAGAGGACGAGCTTGTTGTTCGGGACGTTTCAGTCGGAGACGTGAGAGCAAAGAAGCAGAAACAAAAGAAGATTCAACACTGAACTTTTAATTCAAAGATAAATAACAAATATAACAAAGTAGCTGTAAAAGTTTGAACAAAATGTGCTTCAAACATATTAAATATCATTTAATAATCGAATATTTCATTCAGATGTGAAGTGCTTCACGTTCACCTCACTGTTGCAGAAATATTCAGTCATAGTAATTTATGTCTTTGGCTCCACGTCACAAACAGTAATGCTAACGCTGCATTCATGTCACGTGGGAGTTACTGTAAATACCAGTTTCTGACTTGTATAAAGTCTCAGTTTTAACATTTCTGGCTCAGAGTTAAATAATACAGAAGTCTCTGCTGTTGATCAGACGTCCATTAACCAAACTCATCTGTAAAGGATCTGAGCTGACACTAAATATGTCCTGTAGTTTTACAGTTATATGATCTACATTTCTTCATGAACTTTTCTGTGTCATTTAGTCGACTTTTAACAGAGACGGAGAAATCTTAAATGAGCCGATGAGGTCGGAATCTTCCACTGCTTCATTCTGACTCATTACTGCCCTCCTGTGCTGACCTTCGTGACGAGGACTTCATGTTCAGTCGGGTCAGCGTACGTCTGGGTAACTTCCTGTCTGATTAACGCTTTACTGTGATCAGCTGATTCTTGTGATGTGATGTCAGCATTCTGATTGGCTGTTGCATAATTCAAGATGCATAAAGTTGACCTTAGAGACAAACTCACCACAAGGTTGATTTAGCAGCTGTTCTGGAACTTTTGATCCCAACACACCATCTTCATCAGCAGATGGAGTTTTCCCAGTGATGTTCAAACTTCCATTTTTTCTGAGCAATTTCACGACTTTTCATCCACGTTGGCTTAAAACTTCAAACTGACTGTTTCCAAGATCAAGAATGAACTTTTAACCAAACGTGGACGAGACGTTCTCATGAGAAAAGAGAAATTTGAAGGTCTGCGACAACAGAGCCACTCCATGTGATACGGCTGAAAGCTCCAGAACTGCTACTAAATGGACTTTGTGTTGAGATTGTTAACGAGATGCATAAAGTGAAGACAGTTTGACATCGGTGCAGGTGGAGCTGCATATATTTTACAGTTAATAACAACCTGAATGTTTGGATCTCTTTGGTGTCACATCAGTGAGCTTTGACCTGTGAATACACTGCACAGTCTAACATCAGTGTGTGAGCAGTGAGTCCAGCTGGTCCAGTCTGTGTTTCAGTCCCAGTAAACTCTCTTCGGTCTCCAGTCGTCTCACCTTCAGAGTCTCCTGCTGAGTCCACAAACTGCAGCGCAGACGAGCCTCAACAACAGAACCACAAACACTCAGTCAGGTTTCAGGTAAATCCTCTTGACCTCGGTCTTCAGAGTCACATGTTTCACCTCAGTGTGTCCAGTACTGAGATAGAGCCAGGATGTGTTTAGCCTAGCTTAGCACAAAGACTGGAAGCAGGGGGAAACGGTTAGCCTAGCATCAAAAGAAACAAAATCCACCTTCCAGCTCAAAGTCCGTCTGATTTACACGTTGTTTATGGAGCAGGTATAGGAACAGAAATGTAAAAATGAGACCTTGTGTTTCGGCAGCGTTGGAGCCTCTGGGCGCAGCGACAGCAGGCGGCATCTTTAAAGTAACTTAGTTTGATTCTTTCAGTAACTCGACTGTCAACCACTTAGTCTGCCGTCCCTCCTGTAGTCAGCAGGTTTAGTTAAGTAACATGAACAACATGTCAGTCAGACTTGGAGCTGCTGGAAGGTGGATTTTGTCTCCTCTGATGGAGCTACACTAACAGTCTCCACTTGCTTCCAGTCTTTCAGTGAACTGAAACATGTGACTCTGAGGCAGACAGTCAAGAAATAGTCGGACATTTAGGTAAATCCTCTTGTTGTGTATGTAATTCAGCACAGCTATGTTAGACTATGTCTATATAAACTGGACCATCTGGATTTCATCAGCTCTGAAGTTTGGACATTATACTGTTTTGTTAGAACAAATGTAGCAATTAGTTGATTTATTATTTCAGTAATTTCTTTAATAAACACTCAAAAACAATCAAAATCAGGATTTTCTGCTTTTCTCTGTTTGATGTTATTAAATCTGAATCTCTGAGTGTTTCTAAACTGTTGGTTGGACTGAATCACCAGTCTGAAGATTCATTTTGGACGTTTGTTAATGTTTCTAATGAAAATGAATAATAAAATCTTGTCTACCTTCAGTCGGTCCTCTTGTTGTCTCAGTTTTTCTCTCTGCAGCTCCACCTTCCACCTCTCCTCCTGAAAACACACACAGCCAGCTACATGGTTAACTGCACACCTGAACCTCTTTACCTGTTGACACAAAGTTGGAAGAACTCTGTTGTCTTAAATATAAAGAGCCGCCAAAGCCCCCCAGGACAGGGCTGTCCACATACTTTTGAACATAAAGTTAAAATATATAAATATGTTAATAAATATATGCATTAAAACTATTAACTGTAGAAATTAATTAAGAACTACATGGATAAATGTGTGAATAAATATTCCTTTGTTTCTGTAAATGTAACTGTGTGTAAATGTATTTTATACGTTGATGTCTTCGGCTCAGAGTCGACTTACCCAGAATACAGACTAATTAGTAAGCAAATGTAATTATACAGGTAAATTACTATTATTCATTTATTTAAATGTAGTTGACCAGTCAGTTTTGTATTACTCTATCTGCTCATTTTAATGAATAGTATTAAAGGACATGTTTCATCCTCCAGTGATGAGAGCTGTGGACAGTCAATAAAATCAGTGAATGTTTTTGTTATTAATCTGATCACTTTGATATAAAGGACACAACAGTTAAATATAAGTGTTAACATGTCTGCAGAAACCTGCGTTCAGACCGTTTGTCTGTCATGTTTCTGTCAGGACTCACCTCAGTACTGAAGGCTGATCTCAGACCAGCTGTAGACAGGTAGAAAGACTCGTCCTCCTCCTCTGGCTCCTCCCTGCTGTCCTCCTACAGTCACGCACACGCACATTAAACAGGATGTTAACGGTAGGTTTACAAAAAAATTCAAAACCTGTATTTATTACTGATGAATTAATCACCTCCTTTTCTTTCTTGTGAAGTTCGTCCTCTTTCAAACGAAGCTCTTCATGTTTCTTTTGTAGCCCCTCCTCTGTCTGAACTAGCTGCTCCTCTTTCAGCTGTAGCTCCTCCTCCTGCTGTTTTAGCCCCTCCTCCTTGTGGATCAGCTGTTTCTCTCTCTCCCACAGCTCCTCCTCTGATCATCACAAAGAATCAAACACAAACATTTATTTTTTTTCTTAATGCCTTATGTAAAATATAAAACATTAAAACTGGGAGAGATATCGTCTATTCAGAATGAATGATTGATGATTGATAGAGAGATTTCTGTGTTGACTGACTGAGCTGGTTGAGCTGCAGCTGCTGGTCGGTCAGACGGCGCCCCCTGTCCTCCAACTGACACACTGCAGCTTTAACATCCTCCAACCCAACACACACCGCCTGGGAGAGAGAGAGCACCAGAGAGGATTTGACTGAAGTACAGCTGAAACAATTAGTCAATCAATTGATTAGCAGATTGTCATAAAATAATTCTGATAATCTATTTAGTCTTCACATCAAAAACACCAAACTTCTCTGGTTCCAGCTCCTGAAATGTGAATATATGCTGGTTTTCTTGATATTTTATGATAGTAAATTAATATCTTTGCAATCTGGATTGTTGGTCGGACAAAACCAGAAATTTAAAGACTTCACCTTTGACCTTCGTCAAACTACTGAGTCCAAAACAGAAGAAGGTATTGTTTTAGCAACAGTACTTCTTTGATGTATCCAGTACTATGTGTTATAAACATGCAAGGTAGCAGGTGTGTTAGCAGGCTGGCTAATGCTGCTTCTGGTGCTGCGGTACCATCATCACAATAAGTTATGAAGATGCAGCTCTGAGTGAAATTTAAGCATAACTCAGATTTTAATTCAATATTTAAGAGCACAGACAAGAGTTCCTTCGTCATGTTGCACACCTGAAAATTTAGAAGTTGTTTTTTATTCATGTGCTGACAGAATTGTATACGGAACATTGTTTGGTCCTAATATTTGTATTTGATCATGTTATCTTATATATTTGTATTGTTATATTGAAGTCCACAAACTATCAAGTATCCCAGATCTGTTTCTTGTCAATATGTTTTCATTTTTGTCCCCTTAGTTTTCAACACTGAAGTTCAGTTTCTGTGTGAGTGTGTTAGTGAGGATTTAAACTGTGTATGTTTGTTGTACCTGTTTGTGCTCTATCTGTCTGTCCAGCTCCTTCAGTTCTTCTGCTCTCTGCTGCTGCTGTTGACTGGACTCATTCAGCTCCTACAGGACACAAATACACTCATCAGTAAAAACCCTTCACACAGTTCAGACAGAGGACATCCTGTGTGTGTGTTTTTACCTGTTCCAGAGTCTGCAGGTGTTTCTTCGTCTCCTCCACCCGTTCACTGAGCAGAGACAGCAGCTCAGAGTTCTCTGAAACACAGTTTGCATTTCTTCTTACATCTTTGAGCTATTTTCCTCCTTGAGTTGGTCAAGTATCACCTTCACATTTTAAAGTCATTCTATGTTTCATCATCAGCACAGAATGCACTGATAATACATCTGTTAATACTCTGTATGT
>NTHP01000380.1:42436-53584 GCA_003416845.1 Oplegnathus fasciatus | reverse complement strand
GCAGTTTGAGTGAGTGGAGAAAAATGACTGATGAACAGCTTCATTTAGTTGTCACTATAATAATAATTATAATTAAACATTTGGTCTCCTCCTCTCCTCACATGCTACTTTACTGTGTCGTAAAGATCTTGATCTGGTCAGCGTGCTTTTGTTTTGGAAGCGAGTGAAAGAAAGACGCAACTTATTTTTAATCCTATTTTTCTTTTTTAAACAGCTGTTTGCAGGATGCACAGTGATGAGGTAATGTATCTGTTAGTGGCTCTGTAAGATTAATAACTGTAATATGACGATGGTGAAACAAAGTCTACTTTGTTTTAGTCCCGTTCATACACCAGCGTTAGGTTACATGTAAGCCTACAACTAACAGATTAGGTCGCTCTGTAACAGTAATTTTGTTGAGAACGTTAAAGTTATCAACATTCCCTCGTAATGTTCTGTCTTCATAATAAGAAGCCAACAGCAAGGTATGGCTCTGTAGCAAGGCCAACACAAAATGTTCTGTTATAAGCCAGCTGTATTCTGAATCCTTTCAAATCCCACAATTCTCTCCATCTGTTGAATGAGTGACCAAGGTTGACTCGTGTTTTGGCCCGTGCTCTATCACCGTCCCTTTGAGCTTTTCTTTGTTCTTCGGTCAGTTCTTTTCTTTCCTGCCCCAGTATCAGCCACAAAATGTAACATCAAAAATAAAATTCTCCTCCTGCCTCCTTTTAACTGGCTAACGTACTACTCACTGACAAACTTTTCCTGGAACATGTAAACAGGCTCTTCTGCTCTGCTGCCGGAAATCGTTTTGTCTGATTTCGTGGGGAATCAGACCCGGTGGCAGGCATTAAGAATAACTATTAGAAACTAATAGAAAGAGCCAATCTTCTCTCTGTTGGTCTCGTTTGCTAATGTAGGTCATATAGAGGCATCAGTATTAAACTGAGACTGTTTCATAACCAGGTAAAAACTCCTTGTAGTAACTTTAAAAATGTACATAGATGAATGTGTGAGTCTGCTGGAACTGGACACTGAAACAGGAAACGTATTCTTGAATGAATGAGCCACACTGGCTTCACAGGTGAACGTGCAGCCCAGAGAAATGACTGACAGGTGCAGTCTTACCTTTCTTCGTCTTCTCCTCATCAGTCAGAGCTCGTTTTGGACGCACTACTGCTGTGCACGCTTCATCTGCACACAGACAAAAGAATTAAATCACACTTCGTTTCATCTTTAAAACCACCCAGTTTGTAGTCAGTGATTGACTGACTGACTGATTGATGTACCGCTGGTTGATGGGTGGGCGTTGGCATTGGTGATGAAGGTGAGGCCGGCCAATCGGAAGACATCTGCGCTGTCTCTGCCGCCGCCTCCACCGCAGCCCTGGTCGCTGTGCTCGATTTGACGCAGAACCTGCAGGCCACCGTACTTCCTGTTACTGTTGTTTCATAGCACTTTAAATACAATTCACTAATATTGTTTGAATAGAAAAGACAAACAAATGTCCTCTGAGGTGAAAGAGGATGTTTTCTGTGTTACCATGGTGACGGGGTCCCTGTAGTTGGGTCGTAGTGTGAAGAGGGCAGTGTCTACAGCAGACAGAGCCACCAGACCCTCCTTATTGGTCTGGATGTCCAACTGGAGGTTTTCCTTCGGTTTATAGTCCCGCCTACGATATGACAGGTCAGTCTGACACACACACACACACACACACACACACAAAACATGCTTTTACATACTGCACATGTGGAAATGTTCACTAGAATTAACATGATTTATCTCCTTGAGTCTTCTTGTAAGTAAAGTTACTGATGGAATAGAATTAAAGATTGATACGGCCTGATCACGCACATAAATGTATATAAATATTTATATATCGCTTTTATGCTTTTATCTAAAGCGCTTTACAATTCGCCTCTCATTCACACACACACACACACACACACACACACACACTGACGGCAGTGAGCTACCATGCAAGGTGCTGGTCTGACCTGGTTCAGTGTCTTGCTCTTTTTGTTACTTCACACCTGCCTGACATCATTTCTTTCCACCATATAAGTCGATAAAAAGATCTGTGACTGAAATGTCCAAGCTCTGGGAGATGCTGGACCATGATACACAGCAGGACGGTCCTGGATCAGGACTGTGACTAATGAATATAAATGTAAACAGTGAGAGTTCTGTCTGAGTTGTGGACTGACCTGCTGTCCGTCTGTGTGCTGATGTCTACAGAACAAAAGACATTCGTGTCTTGTCGTACCTGGAGTCCGTTGACACATTTGTCTTTGACGTCCAGCCAGACGGAGTCGGCCACCAGCTCGGACGTCCCCTCTCCGTACAGGATGTAGTAGACCAGCAGTCTGATGGACGGGACCATGGAGGTCGTCACCTCGAAGCTCAGAGTCTGTTTGTTATCGGAGGTGGAGACAAACTTCCTACTGCCGAAATCTACCACCTTCCCTTTAGAGAGCACCTGCACACAGGAGTGATGTCATCAGTAACTATGGAAACAGGACAAACACTGCATCATCATCATCGCTGTTTTCTCACCAGGTAGCTGAGGGCTCTGACGGGCACATAGGCGGGCGTGGCCGAATACACCTTGATGTTGGAGTAGCGTCCCACCTCCAGGCTGCGACTGGGCAGCGGGGGGTCGATGTAAAGGTAACGCTGGTTTGGGGAGTGATAGGCCACCGCCTCCAGGCTCAGACTGGCCTGACTGGCTGCTGGGAGGTTGGGGTCCGCCGTCTCAAACTGTGTCAATAACAGGAAGACAACAAGTTAACAAAACATAGACAACAAATAAACAAAATATAAACAGGTAAACCACGTAAACAAGTAAACAACAACAATAACGACCACCATGAATGTCAACTACAAAAACAAGATGGGAGCAGAAACACCAATAAAACACCAGATCTACCTCCTCCTCTTCCTCCTCCTCCTCCTCCTCCTCACCTTCAGTACCGCCTTGATTCCTTCACTCGGTGTGTTGCAGATGAAGACAGCGAGGCCGTCTGATTGGCTGTTGGCGCTGTCAGGACAGGGGATCTCCTCGTTCTCCCTCCCCTGTCTGATCAGTTGTCGCTCCACCAGACGAACCCGAACCTGGTTCACCGGTTTGTCCAGGTGATCCTTCACCAACACCTGCACAGAAATTACTTTGAAACACAGCTTGACCAAACAGTCTCACCCTGAGGTCCACTTAGTAGCTGTCAGTCTTCCTCATGTCGGGTTAACAGCTGATTGATTTGTCAACAGAGGTAATATTTCTACTGCTGATTATGGAAAAGAAAAAGTATTTAGTTATTTATTCATTTAGTATAGTTTGGAGTATTTTTTTGTCATTTCTAACTGGCAGAAATCCACAGCAGACAGTCACTGAAGTTCACTGGTGTAAAGTCCTGACACACACCTGGATGTTATAAGGAAGTCCAGGTTTGATGAAGGGGGGCGTGGACACCAGACTCAGACTGTAAGGTGATTTGACGAACTTCACTGCAGCAAACTCCGCCTCCTGAGTGATGCCACCTGAGAGACAGAGAGGAGGGTTGAGGATACCCGCGAGTGTGAACGTGTGTTACAGATGTAAATGATGTGCAGATGTGTGTGTGTGTGTGTGTGTGTGTGTGTATACCTGTGTCCTCCTGCACCAGCACAGTGATGTACAGGTACTTCCCTATCAGACTGTTGAGGTTTTTTGGTCCGTCGTGTTTGGACAGGACCTTCGTCATGTTAATAGTCACGTCCACTTCACCTGACGAGGACAACTGAAGAACACAGACACTGCTAACACTGAGCTGAAGGTAAAACTATATGTACACATGCTGTTTATGAGTGGGAAATAAGTTCGTGCCACTGTCAAACTTTTGAGTAAAATCATATTTCAGTAAAGAAATAACCCAGAGCGGGTTAAAGTTCAATATTTCTTTTTTTAATACTGACTGAAATCTGTCTGTAGCATCAAGTATCAGAAAGTGTCAAATATCGAGAGTTAGCGACTCTTCACTGACTCTTCGATCAGATGTTTCCACACACAAGTCGGGAAACTTTTCTCATTTTATATTATTTAGACAAAGTTCTCTAACACTGTAGCACTGAGCAGTTTGTATGTTCGGTTTCAGAAGTGCAGGCGGGGTAAACAAAGTCAGTGGTTTCTCAACTGAAAAAAAACTGGTGCAATGACTGCTGTTACCTGCATTTACAGGTGTTTATATCAACTGAGCTCACAGAACACATTGTGATAGAACTGGTGCTTGTGCCCTCCCTGATAATGAAATGAGTTAGAAATGTTGTGTTAATGTCAGTGTTATTAACCCTTCTGAACATTACGTTGAGATTCACGGGTGCAGACAGATGTATTTACATCTTTAACCAAATATCAAGTTTTGAATTAAGAACATTATCTTTTACAGCCTTTTCTTTGTTTGATGATTAAATCTGGCATTTTTAAGAAAATATCATATCACACAATTTCACCTGAAAACCCAAACTTTGATAATATTTCTTAGAAACACTTTTCTTTTGGCCCTGAGGACTCTCTTTAGAGCTGTCTTCAGGCAGCTCCAATAGTCAGGACAGCCTGTATGTAGCCTGAGAGGTGGAACCCAGGGCAGCAAAAAGTCCACAAAGTACTATTAAAAGCACAATTATTATATTATACAAAATACTATTATTACTTGAACTCTGTAACAAGGAAAACCAGATGAACACAACAACATTTGATCAGCTCCTCTCTTCTGGACAGTTTACAAAGTCAGAGCTTTTTAAAGGCGAGGTTACAACAGGTTTATATTCCCCAAACTAAGATATCAGAAAAGAATTGTACTGAAGGGTACTGTATTCGCACAGATATTGAAAACTCACAAATGACTAATATTTCCCAGCTATCTGATGTGTATATGAACAGTGAGTCTTACTCTCTCTCTGGAAACGGAGCTGGGGATGAGAACCGGAGGGCTCTTCCCGCTGATGTAGCCGTAGCGCAGAAACACCTCGCCATCAGCCACCGGAGCGCCGCGAAGATACCTGAGACAAACACACAGGTGGTCTAATTCACAGCTAAACATGTTTTCATTGAAATAGTTTGTGTTCTTGAAGTGTGAACATGACATCAGCAGGTTTATTCACCTGGCAGAGATTTTGAAGTTGAAATGGTCAAAGCTTCCGTAGCTAATGAAGTTTACTTCTGGTTCCACAAGGATGGAGAAACTGGGCAGAACTAACACAGAACAGCTAATAATTTACATTTGACACTTTATTTACGCATAACTTGATACAACCATAACACCAGCTCTTTGGTTGGAAGTATATCTGATAAAGTACAGAAAGTCTTGTGGTGTTACCATATTCTTTAACTTCAAAGTCTGTTTTCGCTGACGTGGTGAAATCATCAGAGTAGGAGGCTTCAATGGACCAAATCCCCAACCTGGAATCACATTAACATCATTACAGACAGCCTGGAATCACACTGACGACATTACAGACAGCCTGGAATCACATTGACAACATTACAGACAGCCTGGAATCACATTGACAACATTACAGACAGCCTGGAATCACATTAACATCATTACACACAGCCTGGAATCACATGAACATCATTACAGACAGCCTGGAGTCAGAATGTGTACAGATAAAAAAACTTACTTTGGTTTAATGGGGATCTTGAAGGGGTTTTGCATGGACGGGATTCCGTTGTTGACATCAAACATCTCCACAATGTCCACTGTCGTATGATCCGGGTCCTGTGGGGGACGAGGTCACTGATCTGAGATCACTTCGCCGTGAAAGATTTCAACATGTTGTTGTGTTGCTGCACCCTGCTGGTCGTGCAGGTCATTACACTCACCTTGAAGGTCAGGAAGACGCTGCGATTGGCCGGCCTCAGTTCCTGGTTCAGANAATCCCCAACCTGGAATCACATTAACAACATTACACACAGCCTGGAATCACATTAACAACATTACACACAGCCTGGAATCACACTAACATCATTACAGACAGCCTGGAATCACATTAACAACATTACAGACAGCCTGGAATCACACTGACAACATTACACACAGCCTGGAATCACACGAACAACATTACACACAGCCTGGAGTCAGAATGTGTACAGATAAAAAAACTTACTTTGGTTTAATGGGGATCTTGAAGGGGTTTTGCATGGACGGGATTCCGTTGTTGACATCAAACATCTCCACAATGTCCACTGTCGTATGATCCGGGTCCTGTGGGGGACGAGGTCACTGATCTGAGATCACTTCGCCGTGAAAGATTTCAACATGTTGTTGTGTTGCTGCACCCTGCTGGTCGTGCAGGTCATTACACTCACCTTGAAGGTCAGGAAGACGCTGCGATTGGCCGGCCTCAGTTCCTGGTTCAGAGAAAACGCCCTCACTTTGACTGGACACACACACACACACACACACACACACACAGATATTTATGTACTGTGTTTTATATTCTACCATCCGTGATGTTTAAGAGGCTCCATTTGACGTGACANACAGCCTGGAGTCAGAATGTGTACAGATAAAAAAACTTACTTTGGTTTAATGGGGATCTTGAAGGGGTTTTGCATGGACGGGATTCCGTTGTTGACATCAAACATCTCCACAATGTCCACTGTCGTATGATCCGGGTCCTGTGGGGGACGAGGTCACTGATCTGAGATCACTTCGCCGTGAAAGATTTCAACATGTTGTTGTGTTGCTGCACCCTGCTGGTCGTGCAGGTCATTACACTCACCTTGAAGGTCAGGAAGACGCTGCGATTGGCCGGCCTCAGTTCCTGGTTCAGAGAAAACGCCCTCACTTTGACTGGACACACACACACACACACACACACACACACACAGATATTTATGTACTGTGTTTTATATTCTACCATCCGTGATGTTTAAGAGGCTCCATTTGACGTGACACATTAAGGGTTTTACCATTAATGTGTAAAAATGTTTAATTTCTGACATTTACATGCTGTATATGATATTTGACATATATGGATATAGTGCTCGCTTGTTTTGGCTCTAAACATACCGTAAGTATATGTATCACAATTACACGTGAGCCACAGGGCTGAGCATCCATTTCTTTGTTGTGACTCTGTTTCTTGGTCCAAACAAAGATGGCAGCCAGCGGCCACACGGATAAGAAACCTTGTGAGGGCATCAGGTGTTTATCTCTGAGAGAAAAGGATGCTCAGCTCGAATAGAATAATACTAATAACAGTACTAATAATCTGAGTATCTAGTAAACCCGCGGCTCCCCTTTGATGTATGACGAGTACTCCCCCCACTGACCATGTTGAGAGCAGAGCAGATGGTGCGTTCAGGTTCACCTCCTCAACTTGTGAAGTCCAGCTGAGAAACTGACAAACTCATAACTGAGAAGCTGGAACCACTCAGTCAGTTTTGGGCATTTTTGCTTGAAAAATGACTGAAATTAATCAAATATCAGAATAAATGATTCATTTTCTGTTGATCAACTTTCAGCTCTGGATCAATTTATGACTTTCTGAGCTGACGCTGTAGAGCTGAGCCTGACAAGCTGAGTCTGACTTAACGATTGCTTGATGACCACCTGAACACACCTGGGGTGCAATGCATTGTGGGACACTGAGGATCTCTTATGATATACAGTATGTCTGTATGTCAGGAGCTGTGCACTTGTTTTATGGCGGTCTCACCGCTCTGATGAGGGGTGTACAGCGGTTTGTCGGTCTGGATGAACAGGAAGCCGTTGGAGCGGCTGACAGCGATTGACAGGTGCTGGTTGATCTCTGGCGATTGGACGTGGAGGATCACATGACTCACACTCTTACCCAGCCGACCTGGGTGCAGCTGGAGAGAGAAACAGAAAAGAAAGAGACATCACAGTTAATATAATATATACTGTGTATACATACATACATATGTATATATGTAATAAATTACTGTGTCTGACCCGGACTTGGGCAGCAGCCTGGTGGTTGTTCTGGGTGTTCAGGGTCACGACTTCCTGAGCCAGAACCACATGATCCGGAGCCATGGAGGTCTTCAAGTATACGTAGGCCCTCACCTCCTCCGTAAAACCAAACAACTGCAGCAACACCGTCTCCACAGCGTCCAACCGCAGAGAGAGAGGAGCTGTTATCAGATACCTGAGGGGGAGGAACACGGCGGCTTCACGTCATTAATGTGATGTGTTTCCTGATGAAACAGGAAGTGGTGGGACATGACAGCGAAGGATCATTCTTTAATCCGATCACAGATCAATTACAGAAAGAAAGACTGTTAAAGGCGGGCCTTGTCATTGTGAGCATGTTAGCATGCTGATGCTAGCTGATGCTAACTTTTTTCTTTCTCTAAATACTACAATACCCATGAGCCTCAGCTGCTATAAAACAAGATACCGGACTTCAACATGGCATCATTAAAACATGTTTCTGTTCCGGTGGCGTCCATCGTTTTTACAGCCTGCTGCAGAGTGATGGGACAGGTTCATTCAGAACGACTGTGAGCGAACAGTCTGAGCCAGTAGAGGCTGTATCATGTGTATTATTATCAGGCAGCTGACACATCTCTTCATGAGGTTAGGGTTAATAACTTTAGCCTTTACAGCTAACTAGCTGTTAAAGTGACAGGAAGTGTCCTCCTTTCTGAGCTTATAACAGTCAGTTCCCGTACTGAGAAAAATGTGTTTGAGAAGCGAGAATCACCGTTAGACTGTTCGATGTTGTTTAACTTAAACCAGTAACAGATCAATAACCTCGGCTCTGACTAACTGTGATCATCAGTCATCTTTGAAAAGCGCTATTTTACGAGCTACTGTAGCTGTCATCGTTCGTAGGACCCGTGTGAGCGCGGTTTCCGTGGGAACGCAGTCGTCAAGGCTGTCATCATACAGAAGTGGGCGTGGTTTCATCTAAAGTAGGTGGGAGGGACCTGGATGCAGACAAAATGGCGGACACGGAGGCAGACATCTTGGACGTCCACGAGGGGCATCTCTGTGGTAGAAGTCGGTCTCCTTCGTGTTGTTTTTACGTGAACATCTGCGTCGCACGTGTGCGTAGTCCACTTCTGGCAGGACCCAGCGAGCGCAGGTGTACCGATACGGAGAAAACACTTCTGAAAATGCAAAATGGCTCCGATCATTTAACGGTAGAAATTCTTGTGTCGCTGTTGCAGGTCATGTAAACACTTGATTTTAAACAGATACCGGACTGTTGAGTACAAACTGCTGACTATTAGCACAACTAACCATCTGTAGCGTAACATGATTCACAGTTTGGACCCAACAGTACGGTATCTGTTTTAAACTCATTTAAACTCTACGCTCGCTGGGTTCTTCCATATATTAACATTGAATAAAACCTTAGAAAAGCCAACAAACTTTTTAAAAGCTCTTTAATATGTCTCTTACTGCTGTAAAGTTCTCCTGTTGCTGTCGTCATTTTGACCTCAAACATAAAAGCCGTCTGTTTATTTGAACATAAGAGCTGATTCATTTTGATTTTGACAGAAGATGCAATAAAAGTGCTGAAGCTCGCCGTCTTTCATCAGCAGCTCACAGCGTCGTCCAGTCCAGCCTTCTCATTGGTTAATAAATTGTTTATAAGAAATTGTTTAATAAATAAATGTAAACGTTACATAAAACATTTAAAGAATCGGCGACTTTTTAAAGACTTATTGAATGAACTTTTTTTAATCTGTACTAATTGCAAACTTCTCAATTTAAAATATTGTATAAAGCCTTTAAGAGAGTCATCTGGCTACTTCACGGGGAAAAACGTCAAGAAGACCAACTTCTGCTGCTGAGGTCACGTGATTTCCTGTCAACTGCGGTCCGCCATTTTGTCTGCAGCTAGGTACTGTTGAAGTAGGTTGGACAAACGATAGACGCTTCCTGGTCGTCTTTGTCACTGTGCAGCATTCAAGGCTCAAACTGTTCAGTTCAGTCGGGGCTGAAAAACAAACATTAAGTCTTCATGGAGGAAACTGCTTTTTGTGCTGCACTTCGTTTGTTTATGGTGTGGCGAGGATCTGAGATCATTTTCTTTCCTTTTTTTATCAGCCCAACAGGTTTCGGCCTGCTGTGCTCGTTGGCTGATGTGAGACTCTCTGTGAACTACGAATGGAGGAGGTGCCCCAGTTTCATTTTCACCCCCTGACCCCCCCACAGTCTGTGCACCACGAACGAACGCTGCACGAGTGTTTAACTGCTGAAGCAACAGAACGTTTTACACAAAAAAAGACAGAATCCACAAGAGTCCTGCTGTAACAGCCACAGTCCTCCACACGGTTTCAGCTGGTTTTGTCACTGATGCACGACCTCTGCACGTGTGACAAGATCATTAAGCTGCTAATAATGAATCAAAGGTGAAAAGAAGTTGACTTACGATCTGGGGTCGGCCTCCGTCCTCCAACAGAGACAACACACACACATCAGGAGGACGCACACCTTCATCCTGACGTGAGGAGAAAACACACACTGACTGAGAAAACTGACTGACGGTGACAAAGAGCTAGATTTTATTAGTTATTGATCAACTCAACTATTGGCAAATACCTGCGAGTCATCAGAAATGTGTGTGTGTGTGTGTGTGTGTGTGTCGAAGGTGAGTTTACTCAGCCTGTGTTTTCTGTTCTTGCCCAACAGTGTTGACTTTGAGGTTCCCTGATATCAGCGAGCAAAGCAACAAGAAAGCAAACATTCAGATTTTGGTGTATTTGTTGTATTTTCTCTGCAGTAAAAACAGAAATGTGTTTCTGGGACATTTTTAAGTCCTCACAGTTATTACAGACCACTGCAAGTCAAACTAGTCCTGCCAGCGCCCCCTACAGGCTGCAGTGCTCACTACCGCCACAATAAGAGTCTTACCAGCAGTGGAGCTGAACATGTACAGTTTGTCCTCCAGGGGGCAGCAGAGCAAACTGTCAACACAACACCTGACATATTATCAGCTTATAAAGCAGGTGATGCTAACATGTTAGCACAGCTGCCTACAGACACAAAGCAAGGCGAGGGTCACGTGACTGACAGGGGTAGCCGAGCTAGCGAGCTAATCTGTATACTATACACTATACACAGTATATATGTACATGTACACAGTATATATGTATATGTACACAGTATATGTATATGTACACAGTATATATATATATATATATTTTTT
>NTHP01000380.1:11166-21500 GCA_003416845.1 Oplegnathus fasciatus | reverse complement strand
AGACACAGACACAGACACACACACAGACACACACACACACACACACACGTTTTCAACGGTTTACTTGCAGTAAGTCAACGTGTCTGTTCTGAAACGCACCCAGCAGGTTGCTCGGGTGTTTCTGGAGGAGTCTAAAGTTAAACTATGTGTTAAACAGAGAAAGTCAATATTTTAGAGTTAATTAACATCAGTATTTAAACAAGTGACCAATCAGAGAAGAGAAAAAGCAGTCATCTAGTTGAACCAGCCGAGGATATGAGGAGCAGAAGTGGAACATGTTTGCACAAATTAATTAACATCCCGTATCGAGCAGCGCTACTAGAAGCATGTAAACAGTCACACAGTCTCACCAGCAGCAATCTGGATCTTGCAGCCAGACTCCAACTGGATCCTGGTGATCTGTTCACCTCCTCTTCCAATAACTGGAGAAGGAGCAGAGGAGAGAAATGAATCTTTCTGTGATATCTTGAAGATGCAAACACCAGCTCATGGTCAGGGTGTCTGTTGGTTCTTTCCCTGTCAACATTACAGATAAACTTTTACTGTGCTTAACTCTAGTTGGAGTTGGAATCTAGGTCAGGTGAAGGTTTTGGGTCAGGAGTAAATGTTCTTAATCAGGTAGAAGGCTCAAGGATCTAGGTAAAGTAAAAGGTTCTGGATCAGGTGGAAGGGTTTCGGTCAGATTAATGGGTTCTAGCTCAGGTTAAAGGTTCTAGATCAGTATGAGAAAGGCTCCAGGATCCAGGAAAGGTTTGAAAAGGGTCCAAGTCTGATAAGGCTCAGGTTAAAAGTTATAGGCCAGGTGGAAGGGTCTATGTTAGGTGAAAAAGTTCTACATCTATGATTTTAGGTCAAGTAAAACGCTCTAGCCCAGGTGTGATATGGTTCTAGCTCAAGTTAAATGTTTTAGGTTAGGTTAAACGTTCTAGCTTAGTTGGAAGGGTTTAGGGTCAGGTAAAATGTTCTAGCACAGGTAAAAGTAAAAAGGTTCTCAGGTTCAAGCGTAGGTCGTGTATAAAGTTTTAAGTCACCTGGAAGATTCTAGCTCAGTTGAACACTGTTTGTCAGTATAAAGATTCTACTTCATGTTACAATATTGCAGCTCAGGTGAAAATGTTCTAGGTTACGTAAGAATAGGTTCTAGATAAGCTGGAAAGCTAGTCGGTCAAGTGAGACACAAGATTTTCTCTCAGCCAAAAAGGTTCTCCTCAGCTTAAAAATGCTGGAATAGACGGGTCGAGTCATGTGAAAGCTTCTACCTCAGGTAAAAAAGTTCTAAGTAAAATAGAAAGTTCTAGGTAAGCTGAAAATGTTCTGAGTCAAATGTAAGGTTCTAGGTCTGGTGCAAACATTTCTGATTTCTGGCTCAGGTTGAAGGATCGAGGTCAAGTGAAACAGGTCATGTGAAATGGTTCTGGGTCAGATTTAAAGGTGCTATATGACATAAAGGTGCTCTAGATCAGAGAGAAGGTTCTATGTCAGCCGAAAAGGTTTTAGGTCCAATAGGAAGGCTCCAGTTTAGGATTAAGAGTCCAGGCTCGGTGAAAAGGTCCCAGATTGGGTTAAAATGTTTCACCTCAAGAAAAAATGTTCTAGCTAAGACGAGACAAAGTTCTAGGTCTAGGTGACACGGTTCTAGCTGAAGTTAAGAATCAAGGGTAGGTGGAAGGTTCTAAAGCAAGTTAAAGGTTCTAGCACAACCGGTAAGACTCCACCTCAGGTTAAAGGTTCTAGGTTTTATGGAAGATTGTAGGTCATGTGAAAAGGTATTAAGTCAGGTGGAAAGGCTCTAGCTGGATAAAGGTTCTAGGCTCTGTGAAAAAGTTCTAAATCGGGCTAGAGGCTTTAGATCAGGTTGAAGGTTCTAGCTCATGTAAGCTGTCCAAGGTCAAGTTAAAGGTGTTCCATCAAATTAAAGGTGAACAGTTGTAGGTCAGGTGAAAAGGTTCTACGTCAGGTTCTGGATTAAATGCAACAGTCAGAATTGACACAAAAGGGATGAAAATGATAAAAAAATGAAGATAAACTGAGAATCAGACTGGAACGTAGTGTCGGACCAGACCTCAGATCAGCTGACGGAGCCTTCAGACACATGACCAGCAGGAAGGACTGGAAGGTCAGAAGTCATACTCACTGAAGCCAACCATCCTGTCGGGGACCTTGTAATCCTCTGTGATTACCCTGCTGCAACACACACACACACAAACCCACATTAACATCCTGGTCACACAAGTGTGTGTGTGCGTGTGTGTGTGTGTGCGTGTGTGTGTGCGCGTGTCAATAAGTGATTATGATTATGACTGTAGGAGGACAGATCTATAAACACTTATCTACTGTTACACACTGATGTCTATTTGCAAACAAGACTATGATGTTGACCACACATCATTATGTGCCCTGCCTGCTGTGTGTGTGTGTGTGTGTGTGTGTGTGTGTGTAATCAATATGAACTGCTGCTCGTACCTTTGATGCCCCATGGCTGCTAGCTGGTTACCTACTGAGAGACAGAGACAGACATTAGACATGAATGCATTTTGTGCTCCAGTATAAGTGATCTGATGGATCCAACAGCTGGACAGACAGAAGAAGAAGAAACTGCAGCAGAAATGCAAGAAAGAATAAGGCAGGAATTACTTTTACTTCACAGCATTTTTACTTGTGTCAACAAATCCCATAAAAAGACCAAAACCAACAAGTGTTAGAATAATGAAGTCAGGAAGTACTGAGATATGAACTGTCTGAGGCTCTCAGCTCAAAGCTCAGTTTAAAGGTTTTAGATCAGGTGACAGGCCTGAAGATCTGGTAGATGCTCATGGATTATCGACTGTTAATCGGCACATTAAATAGTATTTCTGATCATTTCGTGAATGAACTGATTTCCCCCTTCCTGCCCCCCACCCCCCACCCCCTCCTCCTCACCTCCGTCCTCTCCTGGTCGTTTCTGGCCGGGGTAGTACAGCGAGGGCTCGACACTTCCTGAGGAGCTGTTGAGGTGGGACATGGCTTCTCCGCCCATCTTACCCACCATCTGACAGACACACAGACGGACAGAAACAGCTGTAACATCTGGATATTAGAACAAGCAGCTCTGTGCTCAAGCCTTGGCTATGAAGTCCCAAGTCCAGATCACCAAGTCCCAAAACAAGTCCAAGTCCTACACTAGTCATTATGTGGCCTTCACAAAATGTACTGAAGATGTTTGTCTGAGGCCAACAGGAGGAAGCAGTCAGTGTTTTTAACACTGAACCTGAAGAGAGTTTCTACAGTAACGCTGTGCTTCTGTTCATGCTGTTCTGGCTGATGTTCCAGCAGAGCTCATGATGAGTCTGAATCAACTGCTGTCAGAGTGTTTTCTTCCTCGCTCCCGACCAGGAAGCTTCCTAATAAGGTTCCTTGTTTGGCTGCAGAGTTCCTCTGCACATGCTCAGTCTGTCAGACATGTTTAAAACGCCCTGTGTGATGGATTAACCAATAAATACTACAGATGTCCCCTGTACTGCGTTTCTCTACTGTTCTCTACTGCGTTTCTTTACTGTCCTCTACTGCGTTTCTTCTTTACTGTCCTCTACTGCGTTTCTCCTTTACTGTCCTCTACTGCGTTTCTCTACTGCGTTTCTTCTTTACTGTCCTCTACTGCGTTTCTTCATTACTGTCCTCTACTGCGTTTCTTCTTTACTGTTCTCTACTGCGTTTCTTTACTGTCCTCTACTGCGTTTCTTCTTTACTGTCCTCTACTGCGTTTCTTCTTTACTGTTCTCTACTGCGTTTCTTTACTGTCCTCTACTGCGTTTCTTTACTGTCCTCTACTGCGTTTCTTCTTTACTGTCCTCTGCGGTGTTTCTTTACTGTCCTCTACTGCGTTTCTTCTTTACTGTCCTCTACCGCGTTTCTTTACTGTCCTCTACTGCGTTTCTTTACTGTCCTCTACTGCGTTTCTTTCCTGTCCTCTACCGCGTTTCTTTCCTGTCCTCTACCGTGTTTCTTTACTGTCCTCTACCGTGTTTCTTTACTGTCCTCTACCGTGTTTCTTTACTNCACACACACACACACACACACACACACACACACACACACACCTGTTCACTCTGCAGCCTCACTCTGACGACATGACTGCAGGATTCACCATATAAAAATCTCAGGATCTCAATTCATCTACGCCATATTTGAATCAGCAGGGAGATCCTTTGCATCAAAACAGGCGCTCCCAATTTCTCCATAATCTATAAACAAATGACAGTTGTGACCTGCTGCTCTGATTAACGACTGAAGTGAACGTATGCTTTGACCGATCAATCAGTCACCAGCTGGGCTGAATCAGATCAATATATTTACTGATGCTGGTTTGAATCTCTTCACTCTGCTCGTTTTCTCTGAAGCTCAATAAAACTAATAATATATTTCATTAAACGTTAGTGGGGACTGAAGCTGAAACGATTAGCCAATTAATCAATTAGGCGATCAACAGAAAAATTATTGGCAACTATTTTGATGACTGATTGATCGTTTCAGTCATTCTCAAGCAAAATAGTGAGAACATTTCTCAGGTTGGTTTTCTGAAGACGTCATCTCTGGGATGTCGTGATCGACGCTTCTTTTTCACTATTACTTGACATTTCATAGACAAAACAATTAAACAATTAATCGAAAAAAGAACTGTTTGATTACTCAATAATGAAAATAATCATTAGTAGCTACAGTAGAGGTGTAACGGTACGAGTGGTCGTCCTGAACCGTTCAGTACAGAACGTCTCTTTACGCCACCACTCGCACGGCCGAACAGAAATTCTAGAGCGTGAGTTTTACCCAGAACGTTTTGGCAGCACACCAGTTGTTGTCTATTCTGTGCTCGTTACTTCGACGCGGCCGTGTGATCTGATGCTCCACCAGGTTTTCTGTCAAATGTGCGGCTGCTAACATCATTAGTGACACGACTGATGCTGACGATAATGTAAAAATAATATGAATATATTTTGAATCCTTTTATCTACGGAGGGGCTGCAACATAATTTAACTCTCCTCAATTTAACCCCTTCAGACAACATTTGTTTCTTAGCCAATCAGGTATTCATAACCATACCTTTATTCAATGAACATACTACACCCAATCCTGGACCATGTGTTGCCATCAAGAAAAACGAAGCGTTACAGAGCTGTAGGCTATAAGATCACAAAATTGGCAAAATGATTTAAAATTTAAGCATTTCAGTTAAAATAACATTTGTTATTTCATCTCAGGAAAACGCTCTGCTCATTATCTTAACGTATGGAGTCATCAACAGGTCCGAGTCTTACGCTGGAGCATTACTGACATTCATCTCATCAACATATTATCAGTGTCTGAGTGTCTTAACCGTTACACCCCTAGTAGTAGCAGTCCTAGTGGAGGTGGTCTTTATTCCAGGAGCGGCAGGACGCCTCGCTATGAAACCCTGCTGTCGCCAGAACATTCGTTACTTTGCAAACACTGCCAACGTCACAAAAATGTCAATATGATGAAGCTATCAATGCCAGAAAACTGTATCACGAATCGCTGTTGGCCAACCACACAACCGTCCAGTCAGCAGATCCTGATCCAGTTCTCCTCAACATGAGGCTGCGAACCAGACACAACTCTGATCCTTTATGTTGAGCGACCTGCTCTGATGCTACACAGTGTAAGCTGATAAACTTCACAGTTTTGAACCAGGACCAGCATTTGAATCAATGAGCTGGTGAACAATAATTAGTGTCTCCAGCTGTTATTTCAGTGAGTCAGATACACATTTAATCCACATTCAGGTCAACAGAAGTATCGGCAGATGATCAATATTAAAGAATTCTGATCAGGGCCCAAAATAACTCTTTCGAGACATCCCTACTTTGATAGACTTCAACAACTACAACTCCCATGAGTCTTTGATATCACGTCTGTGGCTAAGACTCATGGGATATGTTGTAGTTAAATACTAGTTTTTAAATGGCTTAAACGCCTGCAGACATTTTAACATGTGACAGGAAGAAAATCACAGGTGTATTCAGGTTCAGGGTTCATGTTTACAGCAACACCTGAGATGTTCTACAAAGACAAATCAAAATGTAGTTTCAGCTCAAATGTAGTTTTTAAAATGTTTTGGTTTCATCACTCAACCTGTCTGCTGTGCTAGCCACGCAGAGCTAACATATAGCCATGGCTAGCCCCACTAGCTTAGCTACCGCTAACCATTTTTTTAAATTTAATCTTTATTTAACGAGGAAGCTTCAGTGAGTAAAAATGTCTTTTTCAAAAGAAGTGAAGTGATGCAGCAATAACAGAGTTACAAACAGCATACGACACAACATGTGAAATCATCAATAAAATTACAAATCAATAATCTGACGGTCACGGTAATCTGTGGTTGTGCCTGAACAGAGACCAGAACCAAACCCTGAGCTCGCCGTCGGACCCGCTTCGAATCGGCCGACTGACTTTACACACAAAAAACTTGGAGACAAATTTCCACCATCGGGTTGTTCAGTTTGCTGGCGGTCTCAACACCTGATCAACTGTCTGAACGATCAATAATCAGGTGATTTCTGTCCGGTCAGACATTTTGGTCGTCTGTCTGCAGTCTGAGCTGCTCTGAGGTCTGATTTCCCAACATGGCTGCTGTCTGCAGACCCGCTGCAGCGAGCCGGTGTTATAATATTATTTTACACGTCCAGACTCAGACTGAGCGGCGGCAGAAAGACGTGTTCTGGTCGCGCTGAGCGGACGATTAAAAAGATGACACGTCGTACGAGATGACCTGAATCACGTCTGTGGTGGGTGCATGTTTGAACTCCGGACAGGGCCACGCTAGCAGTTTCCCCCTGCTTCCAGTCTTTATGCTAAGCTACGCTAACCAGGTCTCACCTCCAGCTCAGTACTGAACCACCTCTGCAGAAACGTGACATCATGGAGCAAGACGCTGCTTTGGCCAATCACATGCATGTAAGCTGGTGGATTCATTTGTAACGTATTTATACTGTTAACCTCGCCGCCGTGGTGACGAAAGATAAAATAATTATCGCCGTGGTAACTTAGGTCCTGCTGAAGTCTGATAAACCTCCATGTTCACAGACCTGTTACTCAAACTGGACTTGCTGGTTGTGTTTCGTGTGTCACCCTGCGTGGTTTTAACTGCGGGCCGATTTCGACAAAGACTAGTTCCCAAAATGTTGAACGGTGAGCAAATTAAAGTCAAACAAACGGTCGCAGGCGGCAGGATTTTAGGAGCGTGAAGTTTAATCTGGTTTCTGAGCCGGTCCAGCTGCACAGGTCCAGCCGGGCGGACCTGCAGCCTGTCAGAGACATTATCTCTGTTTATATGAGATACTGAGAGACTCAAACACCTGCACCAAACCAACTTCACCTCAGAGGTGGCTCCAGGTAGTCCTGTCTGTCTGACTACCTGTCTGTCTGTCTATAGGAGGCAGACACACCTCCACTCTGGCTGTATATGGCTGTGGGGCTGTTGCATAACGCAGCCTAGTTTCTAACCAACTTACAGTAAACAGCAGCCTATAAGGGGGGGTGGGGGTGAGGGGTGAGGGGGGGTCCAACTCTCATATGAAGTGCTGGAAAGCGGATGAGGCTTTAACACAGCCTGAACCCCCCCGTGTCCCTGCTCCCCCCCGGCCTGCTCACACAGTTTGCGGGTGGTTAAAGTAGAAAGAGCGGAGCAGTCGTGCTCTCGGAGGGTTTTCACCGTGTTTCTGTCTCAGCCCAACAGGTTGTCTCTGCCTCAGTGACACGTGTGGCCAAACTTCTGTCCTGCTCCCCCCCGGTCCCACCGCGCTCCCCTCCGGGTGACAGCTCCACAAACTCCCCCTAAACTACCTCCCGGACCGTGTCAGCCCGGACAAAGTGTGCCGAACCGGCCACAAGTCCAACTCTGAACTGCTTTCCGAGCTAGTTAGCATGCTAGTGTGTGTGTGTGTGTGAGTGTGTGTGTGAGTGTGTGTTGAGAAGTTATGAGCAGCAGCAGCACAACAAGGCGAATCCGAATAAAAGTGCTTTGGCTCGATCTAAACGGCCCGGTTCGGCCCGGAACGGGTGTGTGCTGAGTCCCAGTGGAGTTGTTACCTGCCGGGCCCTCTGTAAAACATCGGCTAGGCCGTCTGACTTCAGCCCCGGCTGGTTCATCGAGGCCTGTCCCTGCACCAGCTCCGCCATCATAGCGCCACTAGCTAGCCGTTAGCTGTTAGCTGTTAGCCGGATTAGCTCGGGCTGCTAACTGAGCTGAAGCTGCCGTCAGAGAGCGGTGAGGCGCGAGAGGCGTCACTCTGAAGGCTTTTCCAGAAACCAAAAGGAAGTAGATCTCTGAAAACATGTTCTCAGAACAAAGATATGAAGTGTGAATACAAAGAGATGTTGATGTGAATTAATCACACAGAGGGTCACGGTGTTATTAACAATATTAATATATATATTCATATATATATACATATTTATATATATATATATATATATATATATATTTATATATATATATAGATAGATAGATAGATAGATAGATCTATATAAAATATATATATTAGAGTTTAACCGTCCACAGACACATTTTAATCATCCAGTTTTTAGTTTTTTTTTGTTTTCTTATAAATAAACTTTATTGTAGGACTGCTTTGACCATGAAATATAAACATGCATCAGTTCTGACAGGAAAACAACAAACACAAATGAGTCCATCATTGATTTTGTCAAGAAAATGTATCAAATGTAGTCAAATATTTCTCAAAAAACTGAACCAGCCTAATAAATGATGACGTAATTAAATCAATAAATCAATAAATAATAAAGAAAAAAAGGCTGAAATCCAACCAGGAATTAAAACACGTAGTTTTGTGATAAACACACTGATAAGATTTGATTTTAAGAACTTCAATAACTCAACAAACCTGAAAACAGGTTTCAGTTTTCTCCTAGTCACCATGGTAACTGTGTGACAGTCACCATGGTAACTGTGTGACAGGTGACTTATTCTCTCTAATATTAGCAGGGAGAGGAACATGGTCAGGTGAGGCGTTTTTTTGCAGACCGACTGTTTCGAGGTGTTTTTTTAACTACAGAGTGGTTCATCCTGTCCATAGAGGATCTCTGCCGCTGCTCAGCTGTTGGCATCTCGCTGCTCTGTTTCCGCTTCCGCGTTCAGTCACGTGCTTCAACCAGCTCCACAGGTGGAGAGCCGAGTGAACTTTAAGAAGAAGAAGAAGAAGAAGAAGAAGAAGAAGAAGAGTCTGATCAGTCTGATCGATCAGAGCTGAAATCAGCTGACGTCAGTCAGAAACTGCTCTGTTCTCTCTGAGGTCACTGTAGTGTTTGTTTCTGTGACCTCTGACCTTTGACCTCTGTGTGTTGGGCTGTAGTGTTGCTGCAGAAGCAGGTTTTAAAACTACAAACTGATTCTATACTGAGTACACTGTGTACTGACGCTTACTGTAAAATATATAAAAGTATAAATATATAAATATAAATATATAAAGTATAAATATATATAAATATATATAAAGTCACTTCTGTAACAAACTGACTTGCCTTGGACACAAAGTGTTGATGAAACTGAAATCAAACCAGTCATCCAGATATGAAATATAAGAATATATTAAATATATAAAAAGTACCAAATATATAAAATCAAATTTAACAAAAAAGAAAATTAGACACTGTTAAATTATAAATACCAATCTGTAAATATTTAGATGATGTAGCAGATAAATATTTAATTAATATTATGTATACAGAGTGGAATCAAACTGGGACTCTTCATTACTTCATATATAATTTAAATTAGGAGATAAGGGAGCACGTGTTCAGTCTGTCCTGAAGACCTCAGTGCAGTAACTCTGAAGAGGAGTCCTGATGCCTTCCAGCCGGCTCACAGGTAGAACTTAACATTTTATTGTTGACTTATAAAGGAAACCATTCGTGGTCGTGTTCCTTCATTAGTGACCTTTTGACCCCGCATGAACCTGTTCAGAGCCTGAGATCCTCCATGGTGGCCTCTGAGGTCAGGGAGTAACCTGCCCAACCCACCTGGTCTCAGGTGAGCAGCTCTGAGTCTGAATCCTTTTTGAAAACTTACTTTGATTTTTTTTTTAAAGCCTTTTGTTGGGTGATATTTTTATGTGTTTTAGTGTATTTTTATTTCTCTCATTTCTATTATTATAGTAACTTCCTGCTGTTACTCTGTTGTTGTTCTTTATGTTGTTGTTTTCACTCGAGCAACACCTTTTAACCTAGTTAAGAAAAGTTCTATAATAATAACAATTATTATTATTATTATTATCATTATTATTATTGTTATTGTCTTGTCAGGTTGATTTCAGTTGATATA
>NTHP01000379.1:556590-610377 GCA_003416845.1 Oplegnathus fasciatus | reverse complement strand
CCCCCCCCCCCGCGAGCGGACAAACAACGCAGCGAAGTGTAATGGATGAGCTGTAGGCGACTTGTTGCGATGTTTCCCGGGGAGCTTCAGCCTCGTCTCCGTACATGTTAAAAGTTGGTTTTAATGCAGCACCGAGTCAGCGAACAATCTCCAACTTTAAAGTGTGAGGTCAGCACTCTGGACCAGACCTGGATGTGATGGACAATCCGTCCTCAGTGATCACCCAAGTCAGCCGGGATGAAGAGGGGAATAAAGCCGCAGCAGAGAGGGGTAAGTCTTTTATTTTTGTCCCTCTTGACTTCTGCACTCATGTCAAAAAAGTTTTGCAGCTCCGTGGTCAGAGTTCACGATCCTCAACTCAAGACACCACACAGTAATCCGCTTCGCTGCAACAACACATTAAAAGTCTGCTGCACGATTATAAATACCGCTGTTGGGAGAGAGGGCTGAAAACAAGCCACGGCACTAAAAGTGTCACCGTTTCTCTGCTCTGCATAGATTATGGCTGCGGCCCTTTGGCCTGTGATGAAAGTAAAGGAAATGACGTACTAATTCTTGATTAAGATAGCGATAATCATTTAATAAAAGCTTTAAAAATGTCTTACAGTCACCACAAATCCACTTTAAATCCTTGCAGAGTATTATAGTGATATCATTTGGTTATAAAAAAGCAAATGCAGCACTTTAGCTCTGTAAAAAATCTCAAAAATATGCATAATATTGGCCTCAGGATGTAAATCAAGCAAATATCTAATGTTGCAATGACATTTTGATACTGAGAATGTAAAAAATAATGTATTTTATCTCTTCTATCTTGCTGTCATGACTCTTAGTGCTGTTTATCCTGTGACAATGCTGCTCTGTTTCCCTGTTAGCTAAAAGAAAAGGCCTGTGAAATTCAGATTTCTGCCGTGTAACACTAACTTTATCAGCTCTAACATGGACTTCTGTACACAAACCACAGAGATGTAAGTGCAGGTTACTGAATAATCAAGTGGCCTGTCGGTCATCATCCCCGAGAAAACACTGCCTGTCCTTCCTGTAAAGGCCATAATCTCACATGTGTCACTCCCAGCCCGCGTACTGTCACATTTAATGCACATAAAAGAGATATTTAAATTGTTAAAGATGCACAAAGATATGGTCGTGCATAATTTGACTACAAAGGATAAGGTGAGTGAAGCAGCAGCCTTCTTGTAAATGTGTAGTAGCCTAATCTATTACATAACCATGTCCCCACACTTTGTGAACATATTCGCTCACTGCCGCTGTCTCGAACAGCACTGTTTACTCTGTCCCGCCTAAAGAGATTGTGACAGTATGAAAACCATAGTTTGTGGGCTTCATCAAAGCAAAAGAAAGCCTTTAGTTTCAGTTTCACTGTCGTTTCAGGTTGCAGTTAGAGGATCTTTGCAGTTTTGTTTTCGTAGTTCCCCCCTAAACGGCTGTAAAAAGCACCTAACAAAACCGTGTGGTCCACAAAAGTACTTTCTCAATTGAAGCGCTGTTACTGTAGCGTGTGCACCTCGAGGATGCAGCGATAGTTGTAAAATAAAAGTCTACAAATGAATATCTTGTCATGCAAGGTCATCTCTGATGTAGTAAGTAAGTGTTTCTCAACTTCTAGGTCAGGACTGAACGAGCTGTTGCTCAATATGCTGACAGAGAATTGGAAATCACTATGACTGATTATGGCTATGTATGTGCATTTTTTCACAAATAAGCAGCGTTGAAATGCAACCTTATTTCTACAGATCCATCCTTTAAACACAGAATACAGACCTGTGCTGCCTCACATGACTACCCTCTAACTGCATTGCGAGATGATGGGAATTTCTGGGCCTAAAAATGAGATCAAAGGCCAGAAAAGGTTGAAAAACCGTGTACCAGCGATGTTCACTGTTTTTATTCGACAGCTGCTTTTTCAGACTGGTGGAGACCCTCCGAATGCTGGTAAAACAGATTTATTAAGCTCGTACACTGGGTCAGAGTATACGTGTTATTGAGATCTGTCTTGGTGTCTCAGAGTGATAAATAAGTGATGGATAAAATGCGTAATATACTTGAACAGCCATTAAGATACAAATCCAGCATTTGGTTTGTTGGTCATTTCCCCACTCATCTATAAAAAGGCAGCGCCATTCTATCTGCTGTCAGGTCAATTCATCATTTACCACTAATTATGGCGTTTTAGCTCCTGTAACCCGGCCTCAAACCATGCTGGTGCATTCTCGTATATCAGATTGTCAGTCCAACAGGCTGATATCGACTCCTCAGTCACAATCTGCTTGAAACTGTTCCTTCTTTGCACATTTTATTTAATTCTTTCGGTAAATACAGTGTTTCTTCTTCACTTGAAAGTCAGGTTGATGACTCTAACTTCACGCACCAATCTAAAAAGTTTCATCAGTCTGTTTTATTGGAGAGTTATATTGTTACATGAAGTCTAACAGCTGTTTCAGAGGCTGCTCAGTTCAAAGAATTACTTTGAATTCTTGTCACTGATTAAAATGAAAGTCAGTGAGGCAGAGAAGCATAGTGGAAAAATAACTTCATGAGTTGTTAGTGGTTTCCATACAGAGATCGTAGCAGCCGCGGATAACGGCCAATGACGAAAGCTCAGCTGTCAGAGAGGCAGAGATGATCCGGAATGGGAGTGAAAGCGTCGTTTACAGGAAACTATTGACATTGTCAGGCCTTAAAATGGATCCTGGGCTGATCAAATGATCTGATAAGGTAAGAATTATTCCACGCTGATGGCATGCAGTGATACGGTGGGATCTCAATAATTCATTTTCAGTAAATGATGGGACAGGAGATGACATGTCGAGGTCGGCGTTTCTGCCTAATTCACAGGTGATGTTTAGGAAGAAGGTAGAGCTGCATTAAATCTTCATAATTTGACAAATCAGAGTTTGTCTCATAAGTTCTTACTTTTGTCGGTGATGTGACAACAAACAGTCTAATTCATAGAGATTACCTCCAGTAAGGTTTGTATTTGCTTGCTGGGCTGGCAACACACTGATGACACTATAATTCAACTGATGGTGTTTCTCACGCTTGGAGGTAGCTGCTTTATTTAAGTTAATACTGGTATAGTCAAAATGAAAAGCAGCTTCAAATATGAGCTGATAAAGGATTTAAGACTTTACAGAGACTTTACAGAGCTTTAACATCAGACGATTGTTTCATCTTTGTTTGAAGCCAGATGTGTTGGAGGGATGTTTAACACAACGTTAAAAACCACAACTTAAAATACTGCAAAATGAGATGCTGCTTCTTAAATAACTTTATATTTCTGACACTTTTATTTGTTGAATTGAAACAATATAAATAATTTCTTTGCAGCATTTGCACATTGTGCTCTTCTTTTTTAAAAAGAATGGTGTCGTTTCATCTTCAGTTGAAGGATATAATAGTAAGAATTCAGCAGTTTGAAGCCATTTAATGCCCCAAATCTGATACTAATACTGAAGATGGGTACAGTGTCTTTCACTGTACAGCATGTGGTAATGTTGTGATGTTATGTTAAGAGGAAATTTGAATATATCTGAAAAGGTTTGATATGCACAGTTTCCCTCAAGACTAAATCGATTGACAGAAAATGAATCAGACAACTTCTTTGATTCATCGTTCCAGTAATTTTTCAAGCAAAAATGCCAAATATTGTGTGGTTCCAGCTTCTAAAATGTGAGGATTTGCTGCTTAATGATACTAAATAACATAAGTAAATGAATAATTGAATAAAAATGCACACAAATCTCTCCTCAAATGTAATGTTTCTGTGGCTCTCTTTATGCAATCTGCATTAGAAACCTAATTTAAGAACGACACAATTGCCTGAACATTGTTTTGGCTGAGAGGAGTGAAATGCTTGGGGGAACTGGTTGGATGGGGCTGTAAACACAATATAAACTTTTGAGGAAAAAAATGACTCCTCCTAACACTTTCATTAGGGTGACACGCCAACATGGCTCATACTCTCTGATGATTCAGGTTCAGGGAGCAGTCAGGGGATATTTTCTTAGCAGACTGCCTCCAGTTTGTTCCACTCCACTCCATAAATGAGCTCCTTCCTTGTCATCGTCATAATGCCCCTTTTTATGAATTAATGCGCTCTCTGTGTTTTGTGGTCAGCCCCCAGTTAGTCATTTTTCCTGGTGAAAGGCGTGTGATAAAAGACATGAATATTAATGCTAACGGAGACTCGAGGGAGCAAATAAGGACATGGGAGTGAACGCTGGAAATTATAAGGACGCAAGGGAAGGGAGTGTGAGCTGAAGGGAGTGAAAAACGAAACAAAGGAGTGAAGAGCATAATGAATAAGGGCATAAGGGAGTAAATAATGGCACAAGGGACTGAATAAGATCCCTTAAATTCTGGTTTATTAATTTCACAGCTAAGACAAATTTACACATTTCTTCTTCCTATTGCTTAAGATCATAGTTTTTGTTGGTCTCTGGAAAGTTAGGCTACATTATCTGGCACAAATTGGGATAACTTTTTCTTATTTGAGGTTAAAGTTCTCTATAACAATTCAAATACATGAACGAATTGAAAACATGCCCATTAAAAACCTGATTTGACATAAAATGGACTCGGTATGAAACTCAGCAAGAAACCACATGGCTAATGGAATCGCAAGCCGTCTCCTGCTACGCTAAAACATGATGGCAAGTAGCTTCCTCCACTGATACCCGTCTGTTTCCTCTTCCTGTTTTGGCCTGAGCGCGGCAGAGGCCAGCGGAGGGTCAGACGGGGTTTGAATCCACAAATGGAGTAGGAGGGAATGGCAGAGAGGGACTGAAAGAGGCGTGAGAGATGCACAACAGAGGCTTGTGTGTTTGTAACACAGTCACGTCCGGACGGACAGAGAGAGGGGGTATGGTGCATAAAGAGACCGAAACAAAGTCTAATGTGAGACAGAAAAGTGAGAAGGAGTGTTGGTCAGAGATTTATGGGACACTGAAATTAACAGATTGGAGTTTTTGCTTTGACAAACATTTGTGAGAGCAGAAATAATCTCAGTGACTGACTAAAGAACCACAGGTTGTGTTGCTATGGTGCCTAAAACCCCCAATACCACCGTAAAAGTTCTCTTGGTGAGCCAGTTAGGCCGCTGACCTTTCAAGATGACGTCATGAAGATGACGTCATGAATGAAGGACCAAAATGACTCATTGCCACAACAATTCATACACACAAGAGCTAACGTTTGGGTTTTTCATATCTGCCTGTCTCAAACCAGTGCAGTTCTGCTTTTCTGTGTAGTATTTATTAGTCATATTCCAAAATTTTGTAAGCTAAATAAATTTCATTGTGCAAGTTATACAAAGCTACAGTCACTTCAAGTATCATCATCACAGGGTTATACCAGATTACATGAATGGATTACAATGGTTTCTACTGGTTTTGAACCCCTTAACATCCAGTTCTCCCCTTTGTTTCCCCTTAAGTAGCGTTTAAGGTTGAAACAGTCATCTTCCTCCACACTGTCTGACAGTATTATACACAGTATATCATATATCCGCTTGTTCCAGCTCTTCATTGAAGCACTGAGTGAAATATTTAAACCCTAGACTCCACGTTTTTCATGGCTGCACCATTGCAGCAAATGCTAATAACCTACATGTTTTGTGCATCATTTTATACACATTTCCCCCCAACTTAGTCTGACTAATTTGGTATCTTTGGGAACTTTAGGATCTCCACTTGTTTTTAAAGTAAAGTTGTGCAGGATTCAGCAGTGTTTGATTGCACAGCAGGAGTTTTTGATGAGGTTTACACTGGAGCTTTACCTTTGCATATTGACAGTACAAAATGCTTTAAAGATACGTAAAAAAAACCCACCACATTCAACAAAAAGTTAATGATTAAATAAATTGAAGAAAACAGCACAACCGAACACTGTAAGGAATGAGCTTTCTCCCTGTTGAGCTGCACAGGTGCACAGTTCCTCCTCTGTCATACCACAGTGATTGACAGAGATAAGCGTGTGAGACTAAACCCTCATTCACCATTTGCCAAGTTTGTCATCTGTTTGGCAGGGATTAGCTGGAACTTTTGTTATGTTGTTTAAAAAAAGAGGTCAGAGGCTGAAAAATCTAAGTCTGATGCTTTTAGTCTTACTCGTTTAAAACCACCTGAAGAAAGGAAATAATCGTCCTCCTTTAATTTGTTAAACTTTAACAACACACTTTGGTTTAAAAAGTTAGAGCATGTTGTTGCTTGACGTACACGGATTGTACTGAACCTGAGTCAACGTTTGTTATTGTTTGAGCAGTTTGGTTGCATAGTATTGAGGTTACATTTTCATACCAAGCACATTCATTACAAGTGTCGTCATTGGGCATGTATTTTTATAGCATTTTATTGTTTTAATTTGTTTTTAATGGTCAACTTTTATTTTGTTGTACATAGGTATTTAAAATGACCTGTTATGGTTATATTATATGCAAATAAGGCTAATTTTAAAAAGACGTACCTTTTGAATTTACAAAAACGAAAAGGAGATACGAAATAAAGTGGATAAAAACATACATAAAAGTTAGGGACATGTAGTGTTACATGCATCGTCAGTATTTGTGAATGGTCATGTGACATCTGCCATGTGCTGATTGGCATTCCATAATATACTCATGATGTGCTTATGATGCCTTTTATAATGCCTGCTTGGCAACTCTTTTAAGTGTCAAAGTGCTGAATGTTCATTGGTGGTGGCTGAGGCTGTTTGCTGCTGACATCAGAGAAGCGGTTACGCAAGAGCTCCTGGCAGGGACGCGTGTCTCCAGGAGGGTTTGTGCACATGACAAAAGTATGAGGAAAGCTGCTGGGTGTGCTTTTTACTGTTTTCATACGTTCACTGACAAGATGGAGTCAGCAGTTAGGTGGCACCGTGTAAGAACTAGGCCTAAAATATGTTTCTTTATTTTTTTAAAGGCTGAAATCTGAGTCTTAGTTTCACATTTTGGGGTACTTTTTATTTGGTTTTTAACAGTTTATTTTAATGTATTTTGAGGGTTTTGCTGCTGATTGTTAGACACATTTTAGAGGGTTTAACTGCTCTGTAAAAACAACAAACTGGTATTTTATTGAAATGAAATAGGGCTTGAAACAAGAATTATTATATATCATTAATACTTGATTATTTTTTAGATAATCGATGACTCGTTTCGTCTATAAAACGCCACAAATTTGTACATTTGGAATAAAAAAAGCTCATCACAATTTTCCTCAGTCCAAGGCGACGTCTTCAGGTGTTTTGTCCGACCAACAGTCTAAAACCTAAAGATATTCAGTTTATAATGATAGAAAAAAAATCTGCAAATAGTCTCATTGGAGAGGCTTCAACCGCAGAATGTTTTTTGATGACATTTTGCTTAATTTAATAACTTGGATGATTCATTAATTATCAAAATCGTTTTGATTTTCTCTCAGTCGACTAAACTAATAGACAAAGTATTTCAGCTCTAAAATAATTTTGCACGTGGTGACAATTAGTCGATTTTCATCAAGCGGTCGTTCGCCAGAAATGACTTCGACAGTAATTTTTCAGGTATTCTCAAAGAAAATGTTTTCCTGAGTTTTATTACAAAATGGTCAAATTTATTACATTCCCCTTCTTCTTCTTCTTATTTCCATAATTTCCAAGAATAGCTATTTCGTTGGCAAAATAGCGCTCCAGACATTACAGACTGGTTCCATATCAGAAGTTATGAATGTTGTTCACGTCATTCATTCATCAGTGTGGTGACTCTCCTCTTCTTCCCCTGCAGGGTCTTCACCCTCTCTGTCCTCCAAGAAGCCCAGGAGCAGAGGCCTCTTCTCCAGCCTTTTCTGCTGCCTGTGCCGGGACCAGCCTGAACCCCCACCAGTCAACAACAATGCCCCTCTGCTGGTTGAAGAGAACGGGACCGTCTCCAAGGTGTGTTTACCTTTTGTCTCGCCGGTTGCATTTTTTTCTTGTTTTGACAGCAAATGGAAAGATAATATCTGGGTCAGACAGTTAAGGAAAAAAAAGACAGATTTCAGCTGCATGTTACGTCTAATTTGTACTTTGTCATCTTTCAAATATTCATTTTGTGGTTTTGTTTTTTTATACCCAGGTGAAGCCACTGCTGCCTCCAGTCAAGTCAAAAGACTCTGGAAAGATCTGTGTGGTGATAGACTTGGATGAGACGTTAGTTCACAGCTCTTTTAAGGTAAGAATGGTGAAGAAAAGCACTGGTGCATTAATTACAAGCAGCTATGAGCCATTTCCTCAAGGATGCGGGAACTTCACGAGATAGTTATGTTTAATAGTAAAAAAAACACTGTGTAAGGTCGACATTTTCCCCCATCTGGTTGTTGTTGGCTCTGACAGTGACATTTCTGTCATCGCTGGCAAATGCCAAACCAAAACTAGCTGCTTCTCAAACCCAAATAAACACCGCCGCTCCTCCATGTACACACAAACTGCAGACTGTTTGTCTCTACCTGCATCTGTCCTACAATAATACCAGTTATATTTGATATGGTAAAATATGGTTTTAAAACAAGCCTGCAGCGTCTCCATTCCTTGTAGTACACTTTCTTGTGACTTTATGTTGTTGTTCAGCCATTCCTGCCGTAGAAAAACTTCATCTTCTGTCTTCTTTGTGTGGAAATATCCATATCTTGTTTGTTAAAATCAAGTTTCTTGTCATTCCAACAGCCTGTGAACAATGCAGATTTCATCATTCCTGTGGAAATCGATGGAACAGTCCACCAGGTAACGGTGGCATCACAATCCCACTACATAAACTCAGAAAAAACATTCATTCTGTGACTTGTTGTCATCTGCCGTCCTCTAACATGACAGAGCCTTGCCGTCCTTGTGGTTGTGTGATAGCAGTGCTTTCAAGATTAAATTGCTGAGTATAGGAGTTGCTGTCGGCGTTTAAAAGGATTTGAAGATGGCTGCTCGGAGATGGATGACATACCGTGGGTCTGGGCCTGATTCAAGTAATCCAGGATAGGTTTGTTCAGACAAGCACAGCCTATTCCGGATGACTTGGTTCAGGAACGCTGCCCTCAGCTGCCGACACCGCAGAAAGAAGAAAAAATGGAGGAGGAACTTCAAGGAAACAAGTCCTGGATTTTACTTGTGGAGCCAAATGCTTGTCTGTCTGTGATCTATGGAGTATCTTATCTTCCTATGCAAAACCTTCAAATTGTCCAGTCTTCATTTGGCATAGATTATATTTAATACCAAAAGAAAGCATCATAGTTCCTCAGGCAGTTACAGTTTGTAGAAACATGTTGTATTTTGAAATGGAAGCTGTGGAGGAACCTGGTTTATAAAATTCCTGTGTGTTCCAGGTGTATGTCCTGAAGCGGCCCCATGTCGACGAGTTCCTGAAGAGAATGGGAGAACTGTTTGAGTGTGTCCTGTTCACTGCCAGTTTAGCCAAGGTGAGAAACTACTGCACCGCAGCCAAGTGTAAATTAATATGGAATCACATGTTTGTCTACATTACATTCAATTTTTGTTTTGTAACGGTACAAGTTGTATTAACTTGATGATTAAATCCCAGAGGGAGATTGGGTCACTGCAGCCAGTGATGAAGTCAGACACAGCAGAGCAAAACTTGAATATGTACAAAAAATTCAATTATTAACACTTTCACATTTTGTATAACTGAAAATCAGAGGTTGAACATAAGAACATAACTTTGAGAACTGCTTTAATCCATCCATTTCATGTTTTTTGGTATGGTTGCAGTATGCAGACCCCGTCTCTGATCTCCTGGACAAGTGGGGCGCTTTCCGCTGCCGCCTGTTCCGGGAGTCCTGCGTCTTCCACCGAGGTAATTACGTCAAGGACCTGAGTCGCCTGGGTCGCGACCTGAACAAGGTCATCATCGTGGACAACTCCCCTGCCTCCTATGTCTTCCACCCCGACAACGCGGTGAGTATCCTTGGATGACACACAGCACCCGAGTCATGACAGTGACAGTAAGAGCAAATTGTGCTATTATTCACCTGCCCAAGAAAGTCCCTGTCATCAAGTGTTTATCTTTTTACTGGGCTTTTTCTGCTTTTACTGGACTTTCCAGCCTTTGCCATATTGCTGTAGCCATAAATTATTATCTATATTTTACCTCTTTTTAAGTATAAACTTGAATTTCAAGCATACTTAAGTCAGTATAAGGTCCTTCTTATCTATTCTAGATCGTGTCTTGCAAAAGGTACAATCACTGCTTTTCTACTTTTTCCTTCACTCTGTTCTGTTTTGTTGATTGATTACAAGCTCAACTGTCATGTTGCGTAATATGTGAGGGAAAACCCTGAATGTCACCATATCCATTTGAGCTGCATTCTTAGTTACTGCAGAAATCATTCTTGCAGAAATCTGACTGTTGATTTCGACAACAAAATTGTGCTTCTTGATCCACAATATAAAAAAAAATAGACAGTAAAGGACGAATAATGTTGTTGGTGTGGTTTGCTGATAATTTGTGTTTTCCTCCAGGTGCCTGTGGCCTCGTGGTTCGACGACATGTCCGACACCGAGCTGCTGGACCTCATCCCCTTCTTCGAGAGGCTGAGCAAAGTGGATAACATCTACACAGTCCTCAAGCAGCAAGAGACCGCAAGCTAACAGCGTTCGACTTCTCATCTCAGCTCTGAACAAAAACGGCGTACAAAACGGAAATGCACACACCAGCGAGGCTCCAGCACCAGCTCCAGCTATCACTGCCCACCAGAACACAGACTGCTTCACAGCTGACAGAGCCTTCACCTTCCCAGTATCAAACCCAGATCATGTTTGGGAGTCTTCAGTGACTTTGACGGCGTCATCACTGCCACCTCCTGGTCAAACAGAAAACTGCCTGAAATCTGCCCTGTAACTTTCTCCTTATCGGCCTACCATGATCCAGCTGATGTGAGTGAGTGAATGGATGGATGAATGTTTAAGG
The DNA here is from genome assembly GCA_003416845.1 of Oplegnathus fasciatus. NCBI lineage: Eukaryota > Metazoa > Chordata > Actinopteri > Centrarchiformes > Oplegnathidae > Oplegnathus > Oplegnathus fasciatus. Next base: position 599,438 of record NTHP01000379.1, on the reverse strand, counting down.
ACATTTCTGCGGTGTCACTGAACTTGCAGTAGAATTAACAAAGCAGAGGTCTGTAGCCATGAATCCTCTGGACACAGTCTGGGTACTGGACATAGACTTCTCTCATGGATTCAGCCGTCTGATCCTGCAAAAGATGCAGGATTTGGTAAGCAGGAATCAAGTGGAAAGGAATTTTTGGAAAGGTTTACGTGCAAATAAACTTGATCAGTCTTGTCATTGAAAGAACAGATAGTGTATACGTACTGTATATGTCTTTTAAACATATTGGAATAGCATTATTATTAGCATCGCCCTAATTTCGTCAGTTATCACACTATTTGTCTGCAGTCAAAAGCATGTGATCCTCGGGTGTCATTTTAGAGTTTTTAGAGGGATGTCATCAGGTATTTTTGAATAATCGTGACAGTGTTATGGATGGATATGATCAAAAAACGTTTCTTCTTTAAAACCTGAAGTGGGGTTGTAATGTTAAATATAATCAGGAGTTGTTAAATTACATAACAAAATGATTGGACAGCACTTTACAAGTACAGTTTATAGTCTATAGTACAGTCCTCCCTTTCACCGCAGTGTAGAAATTTATTTTGGCACAATTTGTAGATTAAACCCAGCTTAAAAAACAGCATTGCGTAGTAAATGGGGTTCATTATTTTGAATTTTTGATATTTACTTCTCGTATCAAAACAGAATTGTCCTTTTGTAGCAAGAAGCAATACAATTTATTGATCTGTGGGAACATAAATCAGTGGGAAAACACCACTCTAATCAAATTGCAAATTGGTATATACAAAAAACCAGCCCCATTAAACAATATGAACACTAATATGAACATCAAACCATCTGCACATGACTGCTTCGTTTATGAGAAGAGGATTTCCAAATGTGGTTTCGAGATTGATGGACAGCCAGAATGCAATGTATCTGCACACGTGTGTCAGTAGATGTCATTAACAGTTGACTCCAGAGACGAGAGGACCAGGATCGGTTCAGTTCCTTGTTCTAAAGCCACACACAAAACTTGAATCTCTCACAGCATTTACAGACTGTATTTGAATGGTAAGAAAACGTACAGTTTGGCTTGTCAGTTTGGTTCTCATGAGCTTCAAAGTACAACGTTTTCTGTTTTTTTTGTCCTAAGCGGTACACATAGGCTGGAAACAATTTCAGGACTTTGTAATAAAATGTGTGTCAAGGGGGGAGCTGCCATGAGGACTCAAGGGTATGTGAGGTGCTGTGCCTGGTGAGCAGGCACACCTTTGAACACAAAAAGTGGTTTAATTCAGTCCAGATTTAAAGGAGAAATCCACCCTGAAACACTTCAACACTGTTAATAAACCGCTATTGGTGATTTGTCTTGCACCTCTGGGTCCTATCTGTGATTTGGCTGGCTTATCCTGTTGGACTGACATGACGTAATGCTGAGATCATTCTAGTGCAGCTTCGATGGAGTTTAATAGATCTAAAACAAGAACAGTAAATGTCAAGTTCTGTGTTTTTCATGGAGAAATAAATCACAGAAGAGGCGGAGATAGTCACAGTAGTTTAAAGTTGCTAAAAGGGCATTCTGGGAAATGTAGAAAATCACTAACAGAAGAAGAAGTTTGATGTTTAGCAGTGTGAGATGATTTAAGGATGGAATTTTCCTTTAAAGTGACCACATGGGGTCTTGCACGTTGAATCTGTATTGCTTTTTTTGGCTCTACATGATGACGTGAGTTGCTCAGTCTCTCGAGCGATTCAAACCTCTTTGTCCGGACAGTTTTAAGGAGCAGCGTGGCCTCTAGCAGGCCTTTCAGACTCTTGTTATCTCCCTCATATGCGTTGACAATACCATGTGTTGACACTGATGAATGAAATGTTGGATTTGACTAAGAGCCTCCATAGCAGGCTTGTGATGTGACTTTACCTAGATGGGGCAGGGATGACAATTAAATCCACCATATTAAGAGCTATTGCATTATTTTTCTATGTTTAACAAATTATTGTCAATCAAATTAGCCTGTTTCTTTTCGAAATAATTACTGATTCTTTCATTTTTTTGCCCAGGAGTGGTCCTCTGATACAATATTTGTGGTTTGTTTTTGTTGTTTTCATGCAATACCTGGTTGTTACCTCATATATTAATAGGTAATATATGGATCAGAAACACCAGCAAATGACTAAAATGATAGTATATTACTGTTGTAGGCACATAACAGGGTAATTATTTTGATAGGTGTGTTTCATGTAAGCCATCATCACATGTCTCAATTAGGTTCAATGCTGATAACTGTTGTTGTTTTTTGAAAATTCATTGGCAAACAGGAGTATTTATAGGAACGTTCAGTCATTTGATTGCATGTAAAGCAAGTGTTGTGTCACTACGGGGGCCCATTCACTGATACTGTACTTCTTACACATTCAGTAGATATGTATATTTTGTTTTGCACAGTAATAAAGCAAACAAATTTTCATTAATATATGGAATATTCATGTTACTGTACTCATGATTGAATAGATGTAACCTAATTTTTTGACCTATTGTTTTATCATACCAAATTATATATGGACTCTATGTAATAATGCCTTTTTTTTTTCCATAAATGCTAAATGAAAGATGGTCCAAGTGCTGTTTTGTTGAGCATTCCTTCTTTCCAAAACAAAATTATAGAGGAAAAAGTAGCGTCTGTGCAAGTTTGGCAAATCCTCGGACACAATCAGGGAATTGGATATATTATGTAGTGCAAAACACTTATGTTGTTACCATAAAATAGTAATAAACCAGAAACATATTTTTTAGTTAATAGTGGAATAATCTAATGTGATATATTTCCCACTAATTTAACAATTCCCTTCCTCTAATTCAACAACCTTATTCCCATTAATCACATAATTGACAGAAATTAGATAATTAATGTTATACTGTTTCTGCTAAGGCTGAAACCTCCCAGCTCATTGCTGTTTTGACAGTCAGTAATTTAGTTTCAACACTTTAGTTTCAACCAGGAAAAATTTAGATAGTGCTAGTGCATTTTATAAAAACTCTGTATGGAAGCCCATTTCTATCAGTGTGATGAAAAAAAAAAAGATCCGGTAAGTCATTAAAATGAGAAACTTTCTCAAAATAATGACTTAGTACCTCAGAATAAAGATTTATGTCAGCTTCTCATTATTCTGAGATATTAATTCATTATTTTGAGATACTGAGTCATTATTCTGAGATAAGTATGTCATTATTTTGAGAAGGTTTAGCATTTTGACATACTAAGTCATTATTTTGAGATACTAAGTCATTTTGAGGTTTCTCATTATTTTGAGAAAGTTTCTCATTTTGTGATACTAACAGATTATTTTGAGATATTAAGTCATTATTTTGAGATACTAACTCACTACTTTGAGAAGGTTTCTCATTATTTTGATAAAGTTTCTCATTATTGTGATGAAGTTTCTCATTATTTTGAGAAGGCTTTTCATTATTTTGAGAAAGTTTCTCATTATTGTGATGAAGTTTCTCATTGTTTTGAGATACTAAGTCATTATTTTGAGATACTAACTCACTACTTTGAGAAGGTTTCTCATTATTTTTATAAAGTTCTCATTATAATGACTTACATTATTTTGAGATAAGTAAGTCATTATTTTGATAGTTTCTCATTATTTTGATAAAGTTTCTCATTGTGATGAAGTTTCTCATTGTTTTGAGATACTAAGTCATTATTTTGAGAAGGCTTTTCATTATTTTGAGAAAGTTTCTCATTATTTTGTGATAGTAACTCATTATTTTGTGATAGTAACTCATTATTTTGAGATACTAACTCACTACTTTGAGAAGGTTTCTCATTATTTTGAGAAAGTTTCTCATTATAATGACTTACAGGATTTTTGTTTTTTTCATCACAATGGCGGAAATGGGCTTCCATAGATTTGTGTATTATGCTAATATCAAAATGTTGCTATATATGTTATTTTTTGGTCAATTGGGGGCAGCAACAAGCTACAAACACAACATTGTCATATATAGCACTGTTAACTAGCTGTTGGCTAACCTGTTAGCAAACAGTTGCCCAGTTAGCTACACAGCCAGCATACACATAGCAACATTAGCATTCATTTGGAGTCGTGTTTCTGGCCACGTCATTAATGTAAGTCCAATATTTACTCTAATTTTAGCTCTGTTGAAGTCTCTACCAACACCTGAGAAAAACATTTGTCTCTTAAAGCTGCTAAATTCTAGTCACAAGTTAGCTAGTAGCATGTATTATGGTAAGAGGGGTGGCGCAAACTGGGGCTAACTGGCTAGCTAGTAACTTAGCTAACTTTATCTGCTGGGCAGGTAGAGAATAAACGGTTTATTTTCAACTAGTATGCGTCTTATTTTTAATTAATACAGATAAGTGCGGTTTAAAACATTGTAACATGGATAATCATAGATGTATTAACACCACTAGCTTTAATTATCACTTATGGTGGGACATTATGATTAGCTAAATTACCATAAACAAACCAAACCATCACAGAGACACTGCAGTTTTTATCCCCAGGGTAGGATTTGGTGTGAAATTAACTGTGTTTATTCGTGGCACAAGAGAAGAGGGTGATTTTCTCCAGCAGCACTATAACAAGCAGCATTGTTCTCCTTGCAATGAAACAATGAGGTTATAGAAAAGTGTGAATATTAGGGCTGCAACAGTACTTTCATCATCGAATAATCTGGGGATTATTTCCTGGATTAGCCAAGAATCCATGGACACTTCTTCATATATCTTGTTTCATCCAACAACAGTCCAAAACCCCAAGATACTCTGTTTACAGTGACAAAAGACGAGTTGCAACCAAATAAAGTTTCTTGTTTTTACTTTAAAAATGATTGAAACGATTAGTTGATTAACCAAAAAGTTGCTGATTAATTTTCTGTCAGTCGACTAATCAATTAAAGGACTAATCCTTTCAGCCCTAACATTACCTCTAGGTGACAGCTGGTGCCAGCCGTGGTCTCATGATAATTAATATGCAAAAGTACCACAGTTTATTTGGCATTGATATATTACAAAGTTGTGTGCGAGTGCATTTTCATGGACTTCTCCTTAGTCAGAAAACATTAAGGATATGTATTTGACACCATGTAATTAATCACAGTTACTTTGTGTTTTATTTTGGGGGATTTTCATCAGAATACAAGAACGTAAAGTCAATTAGAAATCTTAATCAGGCAAATAAATATAATCTACACTGTAAAAAAAAAAAGGAATAACTTGAAAGTAGTAACATATCTCGGGTTTAAAATGCTTAGTGTGTCTAACTTCACTGAATACCCTCAATTTGAAATAAAATCAGAACAGGGAAATGCAGGCCATCCAATGCAATTTCCATTTTTGCAGTCAGTTTCTTTCTTTCTCTCAGAGTCACTTGCTTTTCTCTCTCTTCCTCTACTTTGCCGCTACACTGAGCGTGGCGCTGCTCTTGGCCTTGCCCATGGTAAACTTCACCACCCCGCTCATGTCCACGCTGGTGTTTTTCAGGGTGAGTTTGTGGACCGTCCCGTGGTATTCCAGGCGGACAGAGGGACCAGACTGAAGGGTCTCTCCGTTCAGAGTCCAAAGGGGAGGCTTGTTTATGTCGACAGACACCTCACACTGGAAAGATGCGGGCTCAGGCTCAGTCACCTCCTCATCCTCTAGCTCTTTGACCATTACAAGGGCCTGGGCTGCAGCAACACAGAGAGAAAGGAGTGTTATTATTGTAGGAGGCAACATAAGAAAGAAGTCATTTTTTACCCATCCAACTACACTTAGTCATTGTGAGTTGGAGCAGTAAAGGTAATGTAAAATTACCTTTAATTTGTGGCTCTGTCAGGGACATTTGACACACATCCTTAGCTGTCCACCCAACTTACCTTCCACCATCAGTTTGGCTTTGGATGTGTGCTCCCCAACCTCGATGCTGTAGGTGCCCTCATCCTCCACAGCCACCTGCTGGATCACCAGTTTAAGGGAGCAGCCGTCGGCCAGGATCTCCACTCGATCCGAGGAAACCAGCTCCTCCCTGCCCTTGTACCAGGTGGCGCTGCAGCGAGGCGAGGAAACGGTGCATTCAAGGATCACGCGGTGTTTCTCCAGGGCTGTCCGATCTCGCAGGGGTTTAACAATGGAAACAGGGAGCTCTAAAGTGAGAGGAAACATTTTGAGATTTGGTATGGAACATTTTTAAGCTGTTCACCTGCCCAAAAAAGAAGGAAGATATTCTAGAGGTAAAAATGGACTTACCTTCTACCTCAAGGTATGCTGTAGATTCAACATCCCTGGCTGCAAAGCGGATTTCCCCAGCATCTTCGGCTTTGACGTTACACATCAGTAGGAAGTGTTTGGTCCCTGAGGGAGAACAACAAACTTATAGAATCTGTCTACATTGAAGCTGTTTTCTTCTATTCATAAAGGGTATATACTGTATCATTGCTCTCTGCTCCTTGCCAGGTCTTGCTGTTCACTATTTGCTCACCAGAGGTCGTCCTTCGTCCTAGTGTCACTAGTTTAGCAGCAGCTTCTTATTCACACAACTTATTTATTATTATCTGATGCCGTGTAATGCTAATCTTCTATATTTCTAAGTCTACATGCTGTCACCTTTTACTTTGAATTTTGCTCCGTTTGCACCTGATTCCACCTGCCCATCTAAAAGAGGTTGGACTGCGACAGTTACTGAGCTTGCACACTGAGGAAGGCATTTGCTGTCTTACTGTTCCTACCACGTCTATACATTCAACATAACAGATGTGCTGCATGTTTTCACACCTTTAGTACATTTGTTACTGAGCCAGGTACCATTTAACTGATCAAATTTATTGTGGGAATTTAATAATCAGTGTTATCAGAATCACTCAGTCCCATCAATGACCTCCTTTTCTGACCTTCAGTGCGGATCTTGATGGTGCTAGTGGGCCGGATCTTGTGGCCGTCTTTGTACCACTCCGCAGTAACATCCTCCAGAGAAACCTCACACATGAAGACAGCATTCTGGTCCTCCTGAATGTACAGGTCCTCCAGATCCTGCACTATCTCCAACTTATGCTCTGTGATGTTAGTAAAGAGAATTTAGATAAACAATATTAGAAGCCAAAAACAGAAACATTATAAGCAACTTCCCTCGAAGATTTGTTGACACATTATGCTATTTCAGTACACCACTCTCTCATTACTGCCTCTAGGTGGAGATATATAATAGCTCAACACACTGTTTCAGCATCAGCACACACAACATAACATACAACTGAGCCCTGAAATCATAAATATCAGCAAAAATGTTAATTTTTATGTGCTGACTTTGTTGTTTGAAATAGTTTTCAATATTTAATGTGTTGTGTGTTGTAGCAGCTCGTGTTCGGACACCTACCATAAACCTCCAGTGAACAGGAAGTGTTTATTTCCCCTGTGTCACATGTGTAGGTGCCAGAGTCAGCCAGGGAGCACTGCATGATCTGACAGAACCGCTTCCGGCCCATGGAGTAGATCCGACAGTTCTTCCCCGGCTTCAGCTCTGTCCCGTTCTGATTCACAGAAGCAGAGGGACAGAGGTGTTCCTCATGAGTCTAAAACCTGTTGCCATCAAATCTTGCATTTTTCTACAATGAGCCAAAACACAGGCAGGAGCAATGAGAGCGTTTATTGGCTTGTTTTACCTTAAGCCATCTGACTTCGATGTTTTGTCTGGAGAATTCACATTCCAGAGTGGCAGGAAATTCCTCCTCCACACGGACATCAGCTAGTGTTCTCAGGATAGATACCGGAGTCTCTGTCAATTTAGCAAATCCCACCAATGAGTCAATGAACCAACAAATCAACAACCTAATGAATCAATCACTCATATGGTTTTATTTCTCTGTCTATATGCCTAAAACATATAAAATGAATTTCCAGAAGCCCAGAGTCCAAAATGAGGTCCATGGCCCTCCAAAGGTATTAAAGGGGTTTCCCATTGGTCCACAGCAAAATGAATAAGGATTTAATACCATTATGATTTAATTTAATAGAAATAACTCACATTACACAATGTTTTGGTTTCATTCTCACCACCATTATCTCCCTTATGTAGAATAGTTTTAAAATGCAAAATCAAACTACCAACACTTGATAAGGGAGTCCACAGTCAAAATCTTCCAAATGGAGACCAGTGGCCTAAAAAGGGTCTACTTGTATTTGATGGCTCTCTATCTGATGGTATTTGGTGGCTTTTCCATGCCACACTGCCCCCACTGAGCTCCACAGGCTGGTATTTACCTTGGACAGTGAGCCTGGCAGTGGTGCGCACCCCTTCAGCTGAGAAGACGATAGTGCCCGTGTCCTCCAGGGTGAGGTTGGACAGGGTGAGGCCGTGGACTAGTCCATTGGTGCTCACACGCCACTGGTTGTTTGGTTTCACCCGGATGCCGTCCTTCTGCCAAATTCCCTCCACATCTGTGTGGGACAGCTCCACCTCGAAGGAGGCAGTCTCTCGTTCGAAGGTTTCTTGATCAGTTAGGCCTTTACGGATGGAGATTTTACGGGCTGGATTGGAAGAGATGAGGGAGAGGAGTGTTTTATAAAAACATACAATAATGTACTTCCTAGGAATGGTATCAGTATTAAATGATACCATCCAGATATTCAGAAAAGATGCATGTGAAGAATAATTCCTAAATCCTGGGAAAAATATTAAAAACCTGGGTAAAATTTTGGGAATGCAACATTTTAACAAAATTGTACTTTGAATCTCATAATTGCATTTTAAATATAATCACACTTCTTTAAGGCATAACTAACACTTTCACTGTACATTCAAAGAACACTGTCTTTCAAGGACAACAAAAGGTGGTTCAAATATAGACCCAGCTCAGTTTATCGCATTACAAAAACAACGCCTACCGGAGCTTCATGGTCCATTGTCACAGTGTCATTCAGCACACTATTGTATAACAACATGGCTGTGTTTCAAAAACCTTTTCACACATACAGGTCTAGCCGTGCTATTCTTAGTATCTTTTTGCACAGTGACATACTGTGAAAAACACCTGCAATCTGTACTGTTCTTCAGTTTCCCAGAACTCATCTGTGTCAGTTGATATGACAGTCACAAAGAGATACACTACACTGACTCCTGAATAATTCCTGCTTACTTTAATGTTCTGTTTGGAGAAGTCTCCAAACATTAGAAAGTATTCGAAAATAGTATTTGAATAGTATGTCTGTAAGTGCTGAAACAATTAGTTGATCTGTTTGTTGGTCCACAGAAAATGAATAACCCACTGGACATTTTGCCACTCATGCAAGAGGCTTCATAGATTCTTCATCAGTTGTGAAGAGTAAATAATTTCAGTCTGAGAATAGCTAGAGATTCTCTTGGGGTCAAATGAAAATGAGCCAAACATTTATCTAATGTCATTAAGGAATGTAGTGTATAGCACAGATAGGTTATTGGATGTCTGAGCATGTAAACATGTAAGTGTACGAGTTAGAGAAAACCCTCAAAATGAAGTCTTCAGCCTGTACAGAACACTTACGTTCTACATTGAGTTTGACCTGCGTCCGGTCATGCAGAGTCTCGCAGCGATAGGTTCCCCGGTCTGACAGAGTCAGGTTGTGGATTGTCAGACTGCGTTTACAGCCGTTCTGGGCCAGCGTGTGACGGGGACCAGGCTGGATGACCACCCCTTGCCTCATCCACTGGACCTCTCCCGTCTCAAGGTTGATCTCTGTCTCCATAGTGGCGTCGCCAAACTCTTCTGCCATGACAGCCTCCATTTTCTTAGTAAACATGACCTGAGCCTCTGAGCATAATAAGGAGAGACAGAAATAAAGGTTACAAGGAACTGCTGGTAATTCTGGTAAACCATCATATCCTCTCTTTTCCCCTCATTTAATGGTCTTACCCTGAACTTTGAGGCTGGCTTTGCTTATTTGTCCCTCGGCCTCTGCTGTAATCTTCGAACAGTCCAACATCTGGCACTTCTTGATCACCAAGGTGTGGCACAGGCCGTTCTGGTTTGCCTGGAAGCGATCACCCAGGGTGATAGCCTCATTGTCCATGAGCCAGACCAACTGAACATCCTCAGGGGAAACCACACACTTGAAGGTGGCATCTTCTCCTTCAAGCACAGTGGTGTTGTGGAGCTCTGTAAGGAACTCCACCACTCGAGGCACTGAAGAGACATAAGAAAGTTCACGAACCTGCTACTTCAAATAAGAAAAGACAGAAAATCTGAGTCCAGGTATACATACTCTCTACTCTCAGCATTGCCACAGTCCGATCATCTCTGGACTCGCAGATGTACTCCCCAGCATCCTCTCTGGTTAAACGGTGGATGGTCAAGCTTCGCTCAACTCCATCCGCCCGAATCGAGAACCTCCTGCTTGGAACCACCTCCACACCATTCTTCAGCCACTGGACGTCTGCTTTTGGCTTGCATACCTCACAGCGAAGGGTCACCATACCGTCAGCATGGGCCACAGTGTCTCGGAGTGGCCTCACAAACTTGATTCTCATTTCTGTCATGCAAAAAAACAAAGTTAATATGACTTTTCAGTCCAAACTGAAGTGTTCATCGGATGACAAGATGAAACTGAAATTTTGACCTTTCACCAGCAAGCTGAAGTGGATCTGGTCCGTGTTGACATCGCAGCTGTACTCGCCAGCATCAGAGCGCCTCAAAGGCTCAATGGTAAGGGTGCGCTCATGGCCATCCATGAGCGCTCGGAAACGTTCGCCTTCAACAGGCGTCCAGTCTTTCAGCCAACGCACTTGAGCGCTTTCTTTGGACACAAAGCTTGTCAAGGTCACGCTCTCTGCTTCGTAACCAGTCACAACAATGTCATCCTCCTTGTTCACAAACGTAACTGGAGTCTCTTTGATGGAAAAGGACAGAGAGCCAAATGTTAGGTAATCTTGTGATCATATTCATATCTCTGAAGACATAACTGTGAGTTTTTACCTTGAATCCTGACAACACTGATCATCTTGTCGTCCACGGCATCACACACATACTTCCCAGAATCTGAGGGCTGGATATTTGAGATGATAATTTTCCTCAGAGTGCCGTAGCTTTCAATGTAGGTACGGGAGTCATTTTCAAGCAGCCTGTCATTGCAGTACCATTGGACGGGGGCATTGGCACGGGACACTTCACAGGCGAGGATCAGGTCATCCCCTGCTACCATTTCCTGGTAGTCAGGGTCATTTGAGTTGCCCACGATTGTCACTGGAGGCTCTAAGGCCAAGGGGAAGAGAGAGATGATTTATTGATGGAACCGTTTTTAAACCAAATAATTTAATAAATAAAATTCACAAAATTAATTCTACCTTCTACCGTAACCTGGAAGCTGATATTGTCATCTCCGGCATCCAGGAAGTACTGTCCTGAGTCTCCGAGTTCAGCATTGAGGATGACCAGCGAGCGGAAAGCGCCTTCTTCCTCTTCACAGAACCTTTCATCGTCCACAACACGACAGTTATCTTTGTACCATTTGGCGACGGCATTGGCTCTGGAGAGTTCACACTCCAGCACAATGTCATCAGAAATCAGGGATTTAAGATTTGTCTTAATCTCTGACTTTCTTAGGATCTTCACTGGAGGCTCTGATGATGTAGAATTACATATTGACACTCAATATGACATTATGATGTCTTTAAAATTGCATTTTGGGGCAGATATCTTCTCCAAAGCTGACCTGACATTGCTTCTTACCTGAAACTTTGACCTGGAAGTCAACTTTATCATCAACAGCATCACAAGTGTATTTCCCAGAATCCTCTGGGGTGGGAGAGTGGATGGTCAGACGATGCATGAGCCCGTCCTCTGTGATGGTGACATTACTGCCCTCCTCTATTTCTCTGCCATTTAGCCACCATTTGACTTCAGCACTTGGCCGGGACACCTCGATCTCCAGCACGATTGGTTTGCCAGCTAAACTTTCCAGTTTGTCAGGCGTGTTTTTGGGACGAGTAAGTGTCACTGGTGGCTCTAAATTAAAAGGAGGAATAAAGTCATTCAAAAGGAAAGAGGAAAGAGTCATAAATCACAGAAATACTATCAAAATGATATACAGTTTTTGAATATTTGTTTATCATGATGCTAAATAGTCCCCATATGTCCTCATTCTTACCTGTAATAGTCACCAAAAAGGCCACAGAGTCATCTTCAGTGTCACATACATACTCCCCTGTGTCATCCACAGTGGTTAGGGGTATAACCAGCCAGCGTTGGGCCCCGTCCACCTCCAGGATCAAGTTTGGACCCTCCTCTACCTCCAGGCCGTCTCTGTACCACCGTACAGGGGCATCTGCATCGGAGATCTCACAGCTGAGCTCCAGTCTCTCAGAGGCCAAATGGGTAAGTTCCAACTCTGATTCACTGGGGGAAATGATTCTTACTGGTGGCTCTGGTGCAGGAGGGAGATAGTTAAATGTAACATTTCAAATACCTTAGAGATTCCGTACATTTGTGTTAGATGTATGGTATAATCAGAAGTGAGCACTAAGGAAAATTCCCGTCTTACCCTTGACAGTAAGCTGGAAAAAGACAGAGTCTCCATCTGTTTCGCAGACATACTCCCCGCCATCCTCCACCGAGCCGTTGAGGATGGTCAGAATCCTGTAAGGACCCTCAGATATCAGCTGGACATTGTCTCTTTCCTCCACCCTCTGGCCGTCCTTGAACCACCGCACCTTCCCACTGGAACGAGACAACTCGCACTGCAGGCGGATCTCCTCTGAGACATAGCTCTCCATCACAATATCATCCTTAGGTTCCACAATCATCACTGGAGGCTCTGTGTTTGTAGTTAGAGGAAACAGAGTGAGGTTAGAGTGTAAAAGTGCCACCTTTAATCTGTCTGTGTGTCTTTAAAGACTGCTCGGACCAGCAGAAGTCAAAAAGGTCCCTGTACCTCTGATATTGACCGTGAACTCCATGCTATTGTTTCCTGCCTGGCAGGTGTAGCTGCCAGCATCTGAGGTTTCTGCAGAGCGGATAATCAGCCTCCTCATGGTTCCCTCTGCCTGTAGAGTGATGTTGTCACTGGGCTGGATCTCACAGCCGTCCTTATACCTGGGAGACACCAAATCAGCCACAGATAACTGTAAAACACAGGGTCTCAAATAACAAACTAGATACAGAAGAATAAAATTCAAAACCGCCTATTTAAGTTTATATGAATTAAAAACCCTGTGCCCTGTCCAGTGCACTGTACGAGCAGAAGTACACAGAAGCAGTAAACATCCAAGTAGAACAACCCCACATGCAGCTTATGGTACAGTAGGTGATAGGGTAATTGTACACTAGAAATACACCAATTGTAACACAACACAATTGAGTCAGATTTCTCTGGCTTTATAGGATATTCATGTTCAGATTTCACGAATCTGATCATGAATCTTACCAAAACACAAAGTTTGATTCAGTGGTTAATAATTCAAATAAACAAATGATCCTTTTCATGTAATTTACCATTTCAAGCAATGCAGGGATCAGTGATACTACATGTGAAAAACAACACTTCAAATAACAGAATCATTCAAAAACACAGTTTGAACATAGAGCATAAATAGAGGCATCAGTTGATAATTTTTCATATTCATTTTTCTGACAGGAATTCACCCCTCATTGTCTTACCACACGACTTCAGCATCATCTGTGGAGACGTGGCAGAGCAGCACCACGGGGTCCAGCTCCATGCTGCTCTTATGGAGTTCCTCATCTGGGACCGGACTGAACTCCACAGGAGGACCTGAAAAAACAGGAAGAGGGGGATGGATGTGAACAGCCGGCACACAAGGTACTAGAGGAGGAACATTTGCCTCCTGAAAATTAGAAATATTCTTACTACAATTTGGTTAAATCATAAAACATGGATTAACTAGTTGATGTGAATAACTGTGAGGATTTGTTTTAAACAACTAAACAAAGAAGTATCAGTTAGTGCTGCAACCAGTGTTTATTTCCATTGTCAATTAATCTATCAATATTTTTATTTCAATTAATCTACTAACTGTTTATTCTAGAAAACGTAAACTTAAAAAAATAGTAAGAAATATTCTCGAAAATGTAAAAAAAAAAGTAAGAAATGTGATTACAAGATGGTCACAATTTCATCCATCCATCCATCCATTATCTATACCGCTTATCCTTTTACAGGGTCGCGGGGGTGCTGGAGCCAATCCCAGCTGGCATTGGGCGAGAGGCAGGGTACACCCTGGACAGGTCGCCAGTCAATCACAGGGCTGACATATAGAGACAGACAACCACTCACACTCACATTCACACCAACGGGCAATTTAGAATCACTCATCATTAACCTAACCTGCATTGGGTTGTGGGAGGAAGCCGGAGTACCTGGAGAAAACCCACGCAGGCACAGGGAGAACATGCAAACTCCACACAGAAGGGTGGGTTTGAACCCAGTTCGAACCTCTTACTGTGAGGCGACAGTGCTAGCCACTGCACCACCATGCTGCCCCTCACAATTTCATATTTCTTATTAAATTTTAAAATGGCAGAAAAATAAAAAAAAACACATTTGAGATGTTGGAAATTGCAAATGTGCAGCTGTAACTTAATTCATTGTGAAAACTATAAAAATAAGTCAGTACATTTTAGTTGATTGACTAAAAAATGTACTAATTTAACTAATTTGAATTATGCGTTTTTATATAGTTAAACGATATGAATGAGCAACTGAGTTCTTGGATATATCCAAAGGCCTGAAATTTATCAGCTTTTCAAAAACCTTTTACCTGCAACGTCCACGTTGAATTTGATGACATCTCCTGAAGTTTCACATGTATAAACTCCAGAGTGAGATGCATCAGCTGATTGAATCACAATCCTCCTCATGTTCCCATCTGATTGGATGTTGAGGCCATCAGTCACCTGGAGCTCCTTGCCGTCTTTGAACCAGGATACTTTTGCGAAGGGGTGGGAGACTTCACAGTAGAGCACAATGGCGTCACCAATGTCCACCCTCTTATTGCTGTCTAAGTCTGACAGAGGACTGAATTTTACCACAGCAGCTGCAAAGAAATAAACACAAAAAAATAAACTCCAAAGAAATGCATTCATCACATGCTAAATTTGACAGAAATAACAGATTTTACACCTACGTTTAACATTGAGCACAGCTGAATCCCGGACTCCGTTGGCTATGAACGTGACTTCTGCTGTGTCCTCTGTAGTGCGAGTTTCACGGATAACCAATGAGTGTTGTGTTTGGGACTGTTTTATTGAATATCGTCCACCATGCTGCAGTTGAGCGCTATTCAGAAACCAGGTTCCAACCATAGTGGCAGACAATTCGATGGAGAAGTGAGCGTCTTCTCCTTCCACAACCTCACAGCCTTTGAGACGACTGCAAATCTTTGGCCCAGGAACTAAGGAAAATCGAGAAAGTAGAAATACAAGTTAGCAAAAAATTCTTAGTTGTCAAGCTAAAAAAAAGCAGCAAACTTGTCCTTGTTGTTGTGTTCAAGAACACTCAAGTTTTCAAGACAGCCTTTGGTTGCAACTACATTACATCATGGCATTAATATAACTTTGACAAAAAGGCACTTAATTTAAGCTTTATGTGTCTGCAAATGACATATTGACATAAATCAATGGCTGCCAAGGAAAGGAAGGAAATAAATTTAAAATTGGAAAATGGTCAGTAGTAATGTAAAGACTTCAAGACTTGTAGTGCAAAATCACCTTAAACCACCACTGATTTGACACTAATATACTGTTAGATCAAATCAAGTTTATAGTGAAATACATAGAATAACATATGTGCAGTTCTTCTTCTCAGTCAATTCCTCACCCAGATGGACAGCTTTGGGAAACTCCACATGGCCGCTTCGCCCATATTTGTTGATGCAACACACACGGAACCGGTAGTTGCCTTCGCACGGCACGCTGTCGCCCGCGACCTCAGCTGAAGTGGCGGTCTCTGAGGTGAAACACTTCTGCCACTCATGGGAACCCACTTCCTGTCTCTCCAAGACGAAGATGGATCGGGTGGAGGTCTGGCTGTTGGGGGCAGGAACCCAGGTGAGCAGGGCGCTGTTGGGTCGATCCACTTCCATTTTGACTCCCACAGGACAGATAGGGGGGCAATGTCTTGTGGCTGAAAGAGGGAGAGGACAAAGAATATAATGGGTGTGAACGATTATGTCAGGTGGGCCTGGTTGTTAAAGAGGCCGTCCAGTATCAAATACAAATTCTTTCAAATCCATCATGGGGTCTATTTAAGTCTAGATTTCAAATTTTAAATTCATGCAAACCACTAAAATACATTTTTTGCTACCTAGATATAGGTTGCATATCTGTCATTTTGGCTACCTGAATGTTTTCTACATTTCTTTTTGCTAATCATAAAGGAGAGAGGTGATATAAGATAAAATAACAACTATTGTGTAATTTTAAGATTTAACAACAGACATTTGCATGGAAAGTAAATCCACAAAATGTCACATAGGGGTCTTAAAAAGACAGTTGATTGTTTTTGAAAAGCCAATTTTGTTTAAGTTTGTCAAAAAAGTTCCTGAAATATAAAATGTAACATGAATATTTTAGCTGGATAACACGGCTGTCTAAATCAGATAAGCAATTCTTTCTATCTCAGAAACAAGCTTAAAATCCTTTGCAAACCAATTCTGGAAGCTGTGAAAACTGTGAGTGTTTCCTCAATGTACCTTTGACCTTGAGACGTGATGAGGTCTTGGATCTTCCTGCGACAAAGGTCACTACCCCTGAGTCTTGATAGGCCACGTTGACAAAGACCAGAATGTGAGTTTTGCCAAAAGACTTGAGGATCGTCTGGTGAGTCTCGTGTAGCTTCAGGCCATCTTTGAACCAGTGGATCTCCATGTCGTCGTTCTCCACCTCCACGCAGAACACAGCATTCTCTCCCTCCAGGACCTCCAGCTTCCGCGGAAGTTTACGAACAATAGTACCTGTAAGTAGAAAAATACTTTTATATAAGTTCATTTGTATTGTAGAGCAAGTTTTTTCGCTCAACTTTATGTTTTACTTGTGCTCACCATTCAGTTCCTCTTTATTGTAGATTTACAACTTTACATCAAGCTGATGTATATATATTTTAAGGTTAGTTTATAAGCTACTGTAGCTAGTTTCCCCTTTTGACGGCCCAATACTTGTCAGCAGGTGACAAGTATTTTAATTCTGAAATTTGAATTGACTTCATTACCTTGAGATCATCTAACATGACACAATTAAACTGATGGAAGTTGAGATGGTGAAGGTTTAATCTTTGTTAATGCATTCAAGTGTCTCTGGATGGAGCACCTCTTTAATAGCAGAAAGTTTAATATTTTCCTCTTATGTCCCAAAGCAAAATGTAATTTAATAAACAGTGACCCTTTAGCGTCTTTATCTTAGTGGGGATGGTTTTCTCCAAAGATGGTGTACATTAAAATATTGACTGCTGGAGCTTTAAAATGTAGCAAATAATCCATCCATGTTGAGTGTTACCCTGTTTCATTGCACATGACAAATGACCTTTATTTCACAAATCCAAAATGCTGTATTCCCACATTCAGGACGACATACCTTTAACTGATAGTTCTGCAATGCTCTTTGCTCCATCTGGCATCTCACAGAGATACACTCCATCGTCGTCTGTTCCAACATCATGAATGGTCAGTCTTCGTTTGGTTCCTTTCTGCTCCATCCCGTATTTACTGCTGGGCATCAGCCGCTGGTCCTCCAGGTACCAGGCAGATGGGACCGACTCATGAGGTACCTCACACTCCAACACAGCAACATCCCTCTCCCTCACTTCTACGTCTTTTAATGGACGCCTGAACGGCACAGCTGGGCCTGAAGAACAATGGACATGGATATTTAAATGTAGATGGTTTAACTTGGATGAGTTGTAGATTTGGGCTGGTTAGTAGTAATAACATGATGATGTATATTTGCAGTTGTCAGGCATGGCTTGAATTGACAAAAATAAATGTGTATATATGTGGTCAGACACATGTAGATTTACGGGGATTATTACAGAACAAAGAGAAGCTGTTTTGCAGTGTTACAGTAATAACAGTAGATTTAAGTAGGCGATTTCAATTGATTTTAGATTTTACTGCAATATTTTTGTCTAAGACTGTCTTGCTGTGGCAATTTGGTACGAGTTCATTGTCCCCCTGTGAAGAGGAAATAACTAGAAACTGTAAAAAAATGAAACTCTCTTACCAAAACAAGATGTTCACCCTTTGACAACACTCACACCTGGAATAATTAGTCTTGAAAGTGAGGAATGTGTTGGTGTTTAATTGACTAATTTAATAATATCTACGTTTTATTTGTCGGAAAATAATCTGTGTTTTATTCCAAACCACTTCCAAACAATTTCAAGTTCCATATTTTTTTCATTTTAGTACAAACTCTTTCAGTTCGCTTGAATCTCTCATGCCACCACTGAATACTTTTTAAGCAGTGCTCAGTTGCTGTAATGGCACTCCATATTATCTGTATATTAAGGGCTGGCATGTTAACCCCAAGACTAAACTGACACTTGTGATAGAGGCAGCTGGTACAGTGCAGGACTGTGCATATGAAAAGGTATGTGACCCTGAGAATTATCTGCCCATTATGAAGGGATTAGGACAAAATAATTAGCCACTTTAAAAGGTGATGCCATGCATTTCAACAACGTGCACAAAGCAATTAGCCCGTCAGTGCAGCTCATGACCTAATGTTTTATCTATGTGGTTGGATGCATCAGTGACACAATGATTCGTTCATTTGGACCATTTGTTTCTTTAAAATGTTCACTTACAATGAAAAGAATGAAACTGGCACAGAATCTCTTGAAATGTGTTATTTGCTCTTGCTGCTGTTGTTTGGCATAATGAAGACTACGACTTTTGTTCAGCATCTTTATTTGTTTCAGTTTTTGAGCTGTTAATACATTTAAGATGATTTGTGTCAGGAGTTTCGTGATAATTTTCTATTGCTGATTATATTTACATTGTTTTTCCAACCATCTATCAATCCATTGGGATTTTGGACAATGGTATATACCATTTTAAAGATGTTGTCACATTTAGAAATCTGTGTGTTTAGCCAGTTACAACTGTAGGAAAAGCAAATTTTTTCTTAAAGCAGGGAGGTATCTCCTACCTTTGACCGACAGGTGAACAGCGCTGAGGGTGTTTCCAAGAGCGTTCGACGCTGCACACACATACAGCCCTGTATCCTGCACTTTACAGTACAGAACCTTCAGCGTGTAGTAACCCTCTCTGTCCTCAAATATCAGATGACGCCTCCCGGGCTCTAGGGGAACCCCATCTTTCTTCCAAATGATCTCTGGCTTTGGCTTCCCAGTCACAAAACATCGAAACTTGGCGTGTTTCCCCTCTGCCACTGCAAACTTTTTGGCTTTAGAAGCGTTGACAGATAGCTCTTCTGCAACCCTCGACAAACTGTGCCTCCCGCCCCTGTGCTTCGGCGACCACTGGCTATTAGTGTGACCATTTGAGGACATTTTACTCTCCTCTCGTTCTGGTACGGGCTCGACAAGAAGGACAGCACCAGCCAAGGCCTCACCATGGCAGTTGATGGCCTTGCAGGTGTAGACACCTTTGTCTGGCATGCGAGTCCTGTAGATCTTTAGCTGGAACCAGCCTCCATCTTGATTGCTCACGCTGAAGTGTGTACTCTCGAAGATGTCATTCAACTTCTTCCCGTCTTTCTCCCATGTTACCTCAGGCAGAGGAGTGCCCCAGATTTTGCAGGAGAAGGCGGCATCTTCTCCCCGATCCACACGCAGAGAGAGGGGCTTGATGAGGAATCGTGGTTTATCATCAGACGTTAAATCAATCTCTTCTGGTTTTTCACTGAACTTGCTGTTCCACTTGTGCTCTCCATTCAGCCCTTCTCCATTTTCTCTCCTGTGTTCACCATTTTGCACTGTGCTGTAGCCATTCAGGTGTCCTTCAAGTTCTCCATGTTCTTTCATTGGTTGCGTCTCCCCATTGACAACTAATTGCCTTTGCCCTCCTTCCTGTGGCTGGGCCTCTCCTTCCACTTTGAGGGAGGCTGCTGCATAGGTTTCACCTATGCTATTTTTGGCCTTGCAAATATACTGGCCAGCATCCTGCAGGGTTACTCCAGTAATGGTCAGCAGGTAAGCTTTTCCCTCCTCTGAGAGCTTGTAGTGTCCTTCAGACAAGATCTGGACGTTTTTACGCTCCCAGATCACATCAGGACGAGGGTCCCCATCAATTTGGCACCTCAGGGTGGCATCTGTGCCACACTGCGCCACCACAGGGCGTGGGTAGCCCAAAACACGAGGAGCACCTCCAAAAATATCCATAATGATGTCAGCCTCTCTCCGGTTTGAATGAAGAAATTTCTTCTTTCTTTCTCTGATTAGAGCCTCTTATCTTTGGTGAAGGAGCTGTAAGATAAAGAAAATGTATATTTCATTAGGCAATCAACTTCAGTGGAAAAAAAGAGTCAAAAAAAGAATTTGCCGAAGTTGCCCAGACCTCTTGACTGGAAACAAATCTGAGCCCTGAATTCTTACATAATATTGGTTGGAGTGGAGTTTTCTTGCTCTGACTTTTTTGACACATTGTCGAAAATCTGGACTTTGCTTTTAAAAGAACTATTTTATGATCAGGATGATTTAGTTGATTCAATGCAGAGAGGTGTGTGTTAAAATGTTTCATACATTCAAAATACTTATTGGAGTTACCAAGGCTTAACTGAGGTTTAGTAAGGTGTTTATCACATGCTTGGTGGTTTAGTAAGAAGGTTTTTAGTAAACGTAAACCACTCTTGGTTGTCTCACAGCTGGTGCTGTAACTCATTGAAGAGTGTATTTATAAAGTTGTCTATCCAAAAAAAGACACCAGAGACCATGTGTCGCATAGCACACAAACTGTGCTGAGACACACCTACAGGCACTAACTAAGACAAAACTGACCCATTAGTTTACGTATGTATAGAGCATGTATGTCAGCTGTATCCTTCCTGATGTTGTCTCCACCTTTGAGGTCCTGAGTCATTCATTATTTAAAGCTAAATTCATCTTTCTTGATTTAGACTTTTTGCATTCTAACAGCTTATGGTTTGATCTTGTAGCAGTCACTGGAAAACGTTAGTCTCCCTCATGCGGCTCATTTGTTTCCCTCATGTTGTCACCATCTTTCCTTTGGCATTAGGAATTGCAGCCGTCCCTGCTGTATGACGCACCACACTCTCCCATCTGATGCACACCCCCTAAACAGCATGGATCATATAGTCATGTGCTCATGTCTTAGCTCTTCGGGTAGCCTGTCAGATATTTCTAAAGTCTTAATGATCTGTAAAGACATGAAACAGGCTCAGCTAATCATTTAGCCTTTTGTTGGCACATGGATAGAAATTATTCTACTTCAGCTGGCCTGAATGTCAAGAAGCAGTGTCAAGAGAGACATGTATAGTAAGACAGGAAATGAACATAGTGCGGCTAAAATTTTACCAGAAAACTGACCCTTGTCTAATTTTATCCATTAAAGAACAGGATAGACCTACCACTCATATGAGTCCTCTTTTAAGCATTCTGTCACTGTTGGACTGATTACTCAGAAATTATGTCCTCAAAACGTTCAAGCTGGCATCCGTTAATTCATATGACCTTTGGCCCTTCTTTAAATAATGTTTTGACTCGTAGAAATGTCAGATATTCCTTTTGTTGCTCTGTAGAACAGTCATGAGGCTCTGTGAGACTCTTCAGCTCTTGTTCCTTGTCTCTCTGGTTTGGTTTGTTGTTTGGCACACCTCCTGGTCACTGAGAGTCAAAGCAAGTGAGAAAAATTAAATCTTCCATTTACACTTTGTGGCCCATGGTCACTGGTATCATCTCTTTGTTGTGTCCCCTCGTGTTGGCGTTAGGTTGCAGGTGGCAAAGAGGGAAATGACCACAGTCTTCCAGCCGAATGCTTGGTTTATACATCAGCTCTGATACTGTCATTGTCCAACAGCTAAAGAGTGAGAGAGAGGGAGTTGGAATGGGGGTGGGGGGCATTAAATGCTTTCGCAGCTGCTGCCACTGCAAGCCACCCCCTAAAAATAACAGCAGCTTCGATGACAGTGGGCCAGATAAAGTTAGGCTCTCCATTCACAGACCGTGGCTCACTAAAGATAGAGGGGAGGCCAAGCTCTGCGATGGATCAGTCAGCTCAACAGATATCCTGAGTTAAACCTCAGAAGAGAAAGGACACCCCACCTGCTGGAGCTCCTCGAGTCATGAGTCATGTTGACCCATACATATGGTTAAATTAGAGTCACGTCAGTATTAGAAAAGGATTTATATGGAGCAGTGATCTAAAGAATGAACAGAAACAAAAATTGCTACAAAATGTTTTAAGACTGTGTTATATATGTATCGTTATTTTAACACTAGAGAGGCCCCCCAACTGCTGTTTGAAAATGTATAGGGTATGGGAATTTTCCAAATGGCTTTCCATCACCTTTCCAGTCTGTACAGACAGTGTTACATTTCAAAATCATATATTAAAAGAGTCAAAAACCCAAACGTTTGGGGACCACTAGTATAAATCTGTAAAATCTTAGAGTAATTACCCAAGACATTTTTTACACCTATCAAAAACGTATTTCAGTGGCCCTGAGGCCTCGAGGACAATGGCAGTGAAAATATAAATGTAAATGAAAATGAAAATATAATATTGTCAGAAATATGTCAGAAAAAGTTAAGCTTTTGTTAGCCTAAAATTAGCATAATGAGATTTAGTACTCTAAACTAGCAACTGCTTGACATGCAAATAAAGAATTATTTTGTCTGGTTTAACTAACAACTCTGGTTAATAAGATTTCTAAAATCAACATACTAGATAATAAGATTATTATTTTTGAAAATTACAGATGGAATGCTAAGAAAAATGTTAATATAAATGGTAAACTGGACCTGTTGATGCTAAAATTCTTCAGATAGTGAAAACTGTTTTCACAAAATCAAAAATGATTTGCAACTTGGGAAAAGTGTGTTTAGCAGTGCACAATAGCAGACAGGCAAGTAATGGCTTGTTTAGAACGTGATACACAAAGTTTGGCACTTGGACTTGACTTGGGACTTGTTAGTCTCGACTTGGGTCTTGACTTGGGACTTGACTTGGGACTTCATAACCAAAACTTGACACTTACTTGTGATTTTCAAATAAACGGCTTTGTCCCACTTGTGCCACTTACCTTTCACATCAGTGTGTTTTCCAAGAACTAATATGCAGGTGTGCATTTAGCTCAGTTCATGCCATTTGAGGCTTTTCTCACCCCTCAGAAAAAAAACAAGTTTGTAACCAGTCAGTGCAACAGAGAAAAGAAGGTACAACTGAACAGAGATGGCATCACACACCAGTATAGCAACATGTGTCTGCCTCTGTGTAAGCTGAGACTGTTCTTAGTGATGTATGGGATACTGATAAGGAAAAGATTGCCCAAGTGTTGGAAGCATTTAAGCCCATTATGATCTGGCAAGTGAAGTCCTCACTCTCAGGGTGTTAGGAAACAGTTTTAATGTCTCATCAGCATTTCAAACATGAAGGATAAAAAGCTCATACCGCTTCTTTTAATTCAGGGACTTTGATGGTGAAGGTCTGAACAGGTAGCTGTAAAATTCTACTAGGTATAAATGGATAGAAAATCGAGTAAAACATGTTATCCATGGATGATACAGGAGTCCTTTGGGACAGACAAGATTGATCATCAATCCTAGATTCACCAATAATATCCTTAAATATGGTGTCTAATTTGGCCAGTTTGTGTAATGGTTCAGTGTCGTAACCCAAGAAACATCAAAACGGGATGAGTTGTATCTAAAAGATATGTATGAAAATGTTGAAATTACTAATAATAGTGTATGGTGGGTTTCACGTTAATTGGACTGGTGTAGGAGTTGGTCAGCTCTCCAAGTTGTGTCAAAAGATATATATGAGATATCAGAGTTGAAGGACAAATGGACACTAGGCCTAAGTCTTTAAAAATGTGTTGTTTTTGTATTTTTATTTCCCCCAGCAAGTACCTGTATTTCCGCCGTTAACAATGGCCTCCCACCATGACAGATTTGAATCTGGTGCTGACACTCATCGCCTGCATTCTCAGACGATAGCTGTGTAAGCTAGTGAAGTGAAGTGAAGTGTTTTGGACAGCCAAAGCCACTGATACACGCCACAAACTGTCGTCATAGATATTTGACCTTCAGTGCAGGTCACATAGCTTCCATCCCTTTGTGACGCTTGCTGACTTAATGCATTTGGCACACCATCTCAAACACAGATGTACTCCTTAAAACAGAAGTATAATCAGGAGAAATGAACATAAACTGCGTTATTTAAAGTGAAAAGAAACAAATAACCTCCGCTAACAAGCAGGTGTCAGTAAACAATTTGCTAAATGAATAGCAGAGTCATTTGGAGGACTCACACCACACTAGTGGCTCCATTTAAGGCTGCTGGTACCTCTGACATTCTCATCCATGCAGTCATCCCTGCAGCTGTTAGGTACAATGACCGCACCAGGAATCAAAAGCACAGTGCTGCTCTTTGTGCTGAGATTGAGTTTCAATATCAAAAGCTGAAGAGGATTGACGGAGACTGCAGGCTTCTTAACACGATGTCAATCAACCTCATTTGAAATCTGGAAACCTTTTTCAGTTTAATCAAGCTCCTCTTCACACCTCCTCTTTCCACTAATGACCAAACCATGTTGCTTCAAAGGTGTTTGCACTATTCTTATGGGTAGAGTCATTTAAAATCTTTTGTCTTGATAATTTGTTGTAATTTGCATCAGTTTTACATCAGCAAATGTTCCCTAATGTGACTTTAAAGGCATCCAGGTGCTTAGCTGACTGTCTCAGAGTGGGCTAGTTTAAGCAGGGAGTCCACTTTACCTCTCAGGTCAAGGCTGTGCTTTTTAATTGAGAAACTGAAATTGATTTGGTTCCACCCTCTTGCCACTGTGGTGAAATTGTTTATTTCAGCTGGGAAACAACTATTGGAAAGAGATACACAGCTCACTTCTTCCAGGGGTTTGCTTTTGCTTGCAAATGGGAGTGTGGTTTGGAGGGAAGTTTGTCCATGTGCTGTGAACACTGTGAGCATTTAGTGATGATGAATTGCTGTAGGTCTAAGCTTGTCTCTAAATGATGATGATGATCAGCCAGGTGGGATTCAGGCTGAAAATGAAAGAAATTATTTAATATTGCGTAGCCTGTCCAGGTAAATAAGTCATCACATTCATGTAAGAACTGTAATGGTCCCATTTTAATGTTGCCAAGCATACAATCTGCATTAGTGAAATAAACCAAACCAAGAAATGACTCCACTTGCTCTGATTTTTTTTAGTAAAGGAAGGAAAATCCATTTGTACCAATTTAGTATGGATATAGAATAAAAAACCTTTGGTGCATAAAGTGCCTGACCCTGGATTAAAAACCATCAGCCAGTCACCCCTCAACACACACACAAACACAGATGTACATGTGTACAGGTGTAACTGTCTTGCACAATATTGTCCATCAGATGGAGCTAGAGATTTATTCTAAGGGGACGCATCATTGGCAACACAAAATCAAGATAAACTTCACAGAGTAGAAAGGAAATAGATTGAGGATGTTTACTCTTTAAGGCACACAACTTTGACCTCTGACCTCCCTAAATGAGGACGGCAGGATCATTTTCATCAGTGATCAATGAAGCATCACATTATTTCTCAAGTACTGTTCATGACATACAAGTGCTCATATGGAAAATAAAGAGGCAACATCCAGATTTAGATTATTGTAGGAATGCTGTGTCACCATTTCCAGAAAAAGTTTTTAAATTAAATTTAATTAAAAATGATCTAAAATACAGATGATATGGTTTGAAAAAAAAGTATAATAATTGTGCCAATAAAAGACGTTAGTGACCCATTGTCCTTTAAGAAAAAGCATAATTCAATTTAAATTTCCTTCATCAATTGTTTGATGACGAAAAGGGACGTCAGATGACATTCTTTCAAAAAATGATGTCTCATTATACAACTGAAATCTTCAATTGCATAAAATCGCTACTTGGGAGCAGAAAAAAGTGTGCAGATTCTACTTTTTGCCATTAAATTGCAACTTGTCATTGTGATCTGATCAAGTGGAAAAGTCTGGCTTTTGTATTGGGAATCTGTGAAGGCATTTTGTTCCCAGGATGAAAACGTTTATGACCCCAGAGACCAGAAGGAGCGTGTTAAAGCGCACGTACACACTTAAGCGCAGAACCCCGTCCCTCCATCTCAAACTTGACTGCTGCTCTGAAAGAGAAGAGTGAATGTATACTGAGAAGAAAAAAAGGGGAGGCAGAGAGGTGGTAGATGATAGAGAGAGACGTGCAGAGAGGGAAAAGATCAAACATTTTTGCCAGGTGACCTCTGACATCTTAGCTCCTCCCCCTTCTCCCTGCAACCTGCAAGCATGCTGGGAGAAACAACAAGGGATTCTGGGAAAGACAGGAGGAGGGCTTTTTTTAAAATATAAACAACATCTGTGTGTATGTGTGCGAGGCAGATAGAGGAGTACATGTATTCAAGCAAAAGGTTTTTATTATTATTATTATTAGATTTTTTTCTCCTGAGAATAATTTTAGCTCAGATTTAACATTTGTCCCAGATTTAGTTGTAGTGCAGGCTGTGGCTCTGAAATCACCTTTATTGTGGTAAAAGCAGCTTTTTTAAAATGACTGATTGGAAATTTAGTTTCAGTTCAGTCACCCTGTGGGAAACTGACATTTTCTAACTGTGGATTAAGGGGTCCATGGGGTATATATATTGTCTTCAAAGCCTGATGTAGCTTATTGGTGTGTGATTCATTAAAATGGTTTAGTTGCTTTTTACGCATTATTCTGTCATTGTTTGCGCTGGTCGGGCCCTGAATGTGTATTAATCTGCGGCTGAAAATAGTCCCCAACAAATGCACAATTTACTCTTGTTTGATTGAAGTTTATTAAAACTACTGTGCCCAGCTGTTTTAGGAAATTAGTTAACAGTTGACTAAACAATCTCACCTCAACGTCCTTTTAGTAGTTGTTCTGGTTTTTTTGATCATATCGCATTAAGTTTTGTGTTCTTAATGTACGTATTTAGTAGTTTGTAGTATGTGTTTGGTACTGTCTCTTGTGTATTTGTTGTTGAGTTCTATGTATTTTAAGGGTTTAGCATCAGTTTATGCTACATACTTGTCCCTATACAAATAAACATTAAATAATAATCTTCAGGAACAAATGGCCTTAGTGCCACAGACAGGGTAGGGAACGTAGAAAGTATTGAGAGACTCACTAACATAACACACATAGTTGGTTTTATCTTTTAACCAGAGCAGCCTTCTGACGTTGGATGCTTTGACAGGACTTGTAACTGTCATGGGGATCAAACATGTGACCTTCACGTTACAGGACAGTCTCTCTAATCTCTTCCTCTAGCCAGCACTTCTCATATTCCCATCTCAAACTGCCGGCCCGTGCATCATTCAAAATTTTCCATTCCCATGGTCTGGACTGCCATGGCAGGGCAACAGTTTAGTTTGTTTTAAAAATAATAAATCATCTAATCTTCTCAATCTCTAAGGTTTCTATTTTCATCCTTGTGCATCAGTAAGATGACTCGAAATTCAAATGCAGATTTATTCTCCTGTTTACATTTAATCAAAAGTTGCTCTTGATGACTGAGCTCACAGCAGGGGGGGTTAAGATCTCAGAGCTGCACCAGCGTTTACTCTGAAGCTCTCCACAGTTTGTATTGTGTGTAAACTCAGGCCAGTATTTTGTGTTCTGCTGCGTGTAGCTGATACACTCCGATCAGGGGATTTGGCCTTTAAGTCAGCTCCATATTGTATTTGTTTAAATAATGAGGGTCAGATGTTGTATTGGATAAATATTGCATTACTTTTCATGATCAGAAGCAGATGTGGAGCAACTTGAAAAAAAGGCTCCCTGATGTGAAAACAGACACACAGCTGATAGAGGGCAGAGGAGTACTGTATCATTTCTCTCCACTATGGAGAACTGTGTGGATCAATTAGTTTTCAAGTCATCTTTTTCTAGCTTAGGTTTTGTGTGTTGTGGATGGAATGGAAAAATACTCAATTACTTCTTAAAGTAGTACATTCCAGATGTAAAAGTACATAAGTGTATGTACTTATATCGAATGTAGAAGTGCTTATTTTGGGGACAGAATGACTTCAGTGTTATATTATTATATGTCCTAGTTTTGGATTATTTTTATTAATGTTTCAATATCATAATTGGTCGAGGGTCGATGGGTGCATTCACAGTTTGTTCATTTACTGTAGCAATGCTTTTTGATTTTTAAAATCTCAATCTGCAACATAACTAGTCACTGTAGCTGTCAAATAAATGTGGTGGAGTAAAAAGTACACAGACCCCACATGAATTGGCCAAGAAAGAGCTGCAGCTTGCCCAGAACAAGAAAACCAGGGCACCCTCCTGGGAGGGGAGCTAGACCGCCAGCGTCTGGTGGCCGGGCCCGGTCGGGCACATCCTGAAAGAACTACATGGAGCCGCCACCCTGTGGGCCCACCACCCGCAGGGATAGGCATTGGGGTCAGCTGGTGGGCAGGCAAAGGCGGGGACTCAAGCTGTGCTGAACCCTGGCATCATTGACTGGTTCTAGGGACTAGAGCTAGTGCGGGAGGTGGAGCGGCACCAACTAGATATAGTTGGGCTCACCTCTACGCATGGAACCAAACCCCTGAACTGGACTCTCTCCTTTTCTGGAGTCCTGGAGAGGGGCTGGACTCTCTCACCGGGCGGGCGTAGGGATACTCGTGAGCTCCCAGCTGAGCACAGTTGTGTTGGAGTTCAGAAGAAAGGGCTTCCTCTATGTGACTACGAGTTGCCGAGAGGACGGCTTTGACTGTTGTTTGTGCCTATGCACCAAACAACAGTTCAGAGTATCCAGCCTTCTTAGAGTCTCTGGGTGGGGTACTGGAAAGGATACTGCTTAGGGACCCTATAGTTCTGCTGGGAAACTTCAATGCCCATGTGGGCAGCGATGGGGAAACCTGGAGGGGGGTGATTGGGAGGAATGGCCAGCTCGATCAAAACATGAGTGGTGCTTTGTTACTGGACCTCTGTGGTAGTCATGGATATCATTTAAACCAATTTAAAACCAAACTCTATACATACCTGCTTCAAGCACTGTAAATGAAAATTCAGTTACATGAATGACATCGTGTTAATCTTACCATCTGCATGTTGTAGTACATTTCACATTGCTTTGAATAGTTGCAATTCACTGATGACAAATCTTTGACATTTCATGCCATTTCTGTGAATAATGCGATGTGTTGTTACTGGAAGTCGGCTGCCCTGAATGCAGCAGAGATGAGAGCGATTTACAGCACTCTGACATTTGCACTCGAGCAGAGACACATCATGTACAAAGGGCTTTAGCGGCAGATGTGGATGTAAATTACATACGATCACACACACACTCAGAGGGATGTTGTGGCAGATGTGAGGAGAGCAGGAGATGCCATCACATCACTGGGTCGCCACTGGCAACCATCTGCTGCACACGCTGACCCTTTACTTCAAGTGATCTTTCTCCTCTGACTCTTTCACGCTCTCACTTCCTCTCTCGTCTGCTCTCGCTTTGTGTCACACTTTTTTGAGAAGTTTTTCTTGTAGATTTCCAAACAAGAACTTATGTGTCTAAATATAGCAGTTTAGGAAAGGAGGCTTGTATGTCTGTGTGCCCCTGGGCAGCATGTGTTCAACTGTACCCTCACCACATGTCAATCATGTGTTTACAAACATACACATACACAGCTGCTCATTGTGAAGCCCATGCGGTTAGTTGGCCTTAATTAACCGATGTCCCTAATTAGTGGCAGGTTATCTAATGAGTGTGTGTGTGTGTGTGAGAGAGAAGATAACTGAGGGAAAGGCAGGGAGAAATGTGACTGCTGCAATGTGTGTGTGTGTATAACATGACTGTTACATAATGTATGTTTTTCATTTTACAGGGTTATAGGTGATTTATTTCCATTACTTAGTCTATGTTCACTCTAATGTGGATAAAAACAAAAATATAGTTTTGTCTCCTTCTTTCTCCTTCTGAAAATGAAGCTTTAAAAATGCTGTATAGTCTGGATAAAATTGAAAATGCTTTTTGATAGAAAGGGGGAGTCGAACTGACATTAGATNTAGTAATTAACAAAAGTAGACAATGTTTCAAAATACAAAAATGGGAAAACTAGAGAAAATAATTTGAAAACTAGGGCCCTTACACTTAAATTGAGGGCACAACTAAACATAAATGACACAAAAGGATATATTTATATATACAGAGGCTGTCCTGCACAGGCTTAAATGAACCGTTAACTCTACAATGCAAATTAACCTTAATACAAACATTATTCAGACACTAATGTCAAACAAAATCAACAAAGTATTAAGTCCCAAAAGAATTAGATTTACCTTGGATGCCCAATATCGCCCCCTCATACACACTCAGTTAGCCTCTTCCACCTCCTGTTTGTCAGTATGAGAGGCTGTTTTAGCTGGTGTCGCATCTTTTTGCAAGCGGAGGACTACAACACAGATCACTAATTAAAGCAAAAAATGACAGAATGTTAGCTAAAATGCATGCACTCAAGTTAGCAAACAAAGAATATGCAAGACTGTGTCATGTCAGTACTTGACATGTGTTTTTGTATGTGCTAAAAGGAAAGATCTGCTGACAGTGTTTTTGGCCGTTACCCCCGGCCGAAAGAGGAGGAGAAGGAAGAGAAGGAAGCGATTTAGCAATACTGTTATTGTTTTAGTGCTTCAGTGTGAACAAATTAAAAAGAAGAACACTGCTGCAGTGTAACATGAAAATTCTCATCTCTCGTGTGGAAATGATCTCTGATTCCTCTGAGGTGGAAAAGTTTCACTACAGAGACGAAACTTGTCTCATCTTGTTGGATAAAGATGCTCAGTTCAGAGCTGATAGACAGGCAGACAGGCAAATATAGACGAGGGTTATTTAAGGCACACATCCTGATGCTAGAGCTGCTGTTACCACGGCAACCATTTTGTGTGTGTGTGTGTGTGTGTGTGCACGCGCCAGCAAAAGTGTCCTCCGCATGAACCCTTCGCAGTTACTTTCCTTTCTGATCAGAGAGAAGCTGCTTCACTCCTACACCTCACAAATTCACTTGTTGCTGTTTTGCCTCCTCTCCTGAGTAAAAATGGTCACGTCGGCTCTCTACAACAACCTTGTTGTCTTGTTTTTGCTTTTTTTCCTCCACTCAAGTCTCCCGCACTGGAAAGAAAAAATGTTTCGTGATGGAATTGACAAAGCAAGTCATTCATAAAGGTTTGTGATTGTTGCAACAGTTATCAAAGAGAAAATTCACCCTTTAGCGAAGAAAGTCAGAGTCCGTAAAAAAAAAAACCACTCAAGAATGTCTACAACCTAAAGTGCTGTTTAGCCATTAAGATTTGTTAACTCAATACTGCTGCATTATTCATTGAATATATTTGCTGACAGTCAGACACTTAACCGAAGCTGTCACTCCCATTCTGTGGTGGTGAGTTTTGACGCATAACATTTAAAAAACACATTTAAGCAATGTAATTAATTGTAATCCACAATGTAATGTTGTGGTAAAATTCTTAACAAATGAACTTTTTGTAAGGTTTGGGGGTTAGCTCAAGTGAAAATTAGCATCAGATCTACTCAAAGATCCTGCATCTGAGGTAAACTGAGTAGATGTGGTTCCTACTTTCAACTGCAGCTCTAATTGAGAAAAAATAACTTTGGGAATGTGGCAGAGGGAAAAAAAACATCCAAACACCACCAATGAAGTACATATACATAGAAGCAAAAGGAAAATCCACCGCCTCTCAGAGAATTTCATTACTCTTGAACTTCAAGTAGATTTACCTACATGCGGGACTACATGAATCGCTGTATTTTCACCCACTACTTTGTCTGTCGGCAGGATATCTCAAAAATATATGAACAGTTTTCAATGATTTTTTTATTGGATGGATCAGCCTTGAGCCAAGGAGCAATCGATTAGCTGCTGGTGGTGATCCAGATCTGGGATTTCTGCCATCAGATGAGAATCAAGTTTTATCCATAACTGTAAAACTAATAAAGGATCCTGCGAGTATGCTCGCAGAGTCAGGAACGTATTAACGTCTGTGGATGTGACAGCAAAGTGGACAATTTACTTCTGGTTTGAGATATTGAAAACTGACTTTAGAATCATTCAGTTTAACTTTGCAAACATATCATGTCTTAAGTGAAGAAAACAGAAATACAGTGTCAAATTCAGTTTTCAACTCGCCTGCTGCAGCTGAACATTATGGATGATGGTCATTAGTTGTGTCATATTTTGTGGAATCTCATTATACTAGAGGCCATTTCTTATACATTACATTTTATACATTTCCTCACACATTCATTACATTTTCTCCTCCAGTCTTTTGACTTCCAACTTTCTCTTCACATTTACCTTCTTTCCTCTGCTTCTCTCCTCGCTGTTTCATTAAACACGAACTTGGCCTACTTCTCAGCAACTTGCAGCTCCGATGGGGAGAGATAATGATAGCGTGAAACTCTGGCTTCCTCTAGGCGATGGTGCACACACACACACACATTGTGTGTCTGGCAACACATGGCGCATTGTCATCATTATTGCTCTTAGCAACACTCGAGGAAAAACACACAAATACACACACACATACAGCGAAGAGGTGTTTTACTGATGCAATCTACCTGTCAGTGTCCATTCAGCAAAAAAAAAAGAGCATAGAAAGAAAGGAAGTATCATCTGCCATGTCAGTGTTTCCAGTGTGTGTGTGAGAGAGAGAGAGAGAGAGGCAGGACAGATAGGAACTGATAATAATTCTGCCCTCATTACACTGTTTCTAAAAACATCTTTTGCCACTCCTGCTGTCTGATCGCCATGGTTACCTTTACACCTGTCACGTGCAGACACACGCACACGCACACTCTGTCTCAAATTGGCAATTTTGCAGTGGTAGAAAAGCTAAAGACTCAACTCTTTCCTCCGGCAGCAGCAGCAGCAGCCTTTTAAAGACTTTCAGAAACATCCTGATTCTGCCAATTAGACAATTTCAGATTTTGCATGCATTGTAAATTTTATCACTACAGGGAACAAACACACACGCATACACACATACACAGCCATGCTTATATAACAACATGTGTGAGAACTTGCTGTCCTTTGAACTCCATCCCACTACAACACTTAAGAACACAGCTGTTAGCAGTGCACCTTACATTTGTTATTATCATAACAAAGTGGTCAGACACAGACAATATGACTTTACATGTATGTTAATATATTTATATTGCAGCTGTAATTGACAAAGAGCAGATTTTCTAATGTTCTAAACAAGTAAAAGACCAGAATGCGGTGCAGTTTTATTGCCGGATTTTTACTACAATAAAAGAACTACTATTATTTACTTATGTGCTACAGTGTTAGCGAGACTTCAGGTAGATCTGGCTTTATTTGAGGACATGAAATGAACCAGAAAGTTGTTTCTTCTTAGATTTGAAATTATGAATGGATGACAGCGAAAGAGGTGTGGCTGCAAGGGAGTAATGAATGAAGGCATGCGGGAGACTGAATGGAGTACTCATCCTGATTGAACTTTCACTAAGCTCCATTAAATATCTTAAGCCCACATTACCAGGTACTAGATTAAATAATGCCAGGCACAAAGTCCTTCTTTTAAGTTTAACAATAAAGAGAAAGTGTACGGGATTACATTCATGTTGTGCTTTCCACTCATTCAAGTGCACTCAACTCCTAATATTTCCCACATGACTTGAAGGCAGCGTAAAACAAGCGGTAAAGCGGTTTGAAAGAAACTGCTCTATTTGTCCAGTAACAGTAATGTGATCGCTGATGCCATACTTTACTTTGCTACAGGAAAACATGAAGTGACTACAGTGTTGCTGGATATAGGAAAAGGTGCAGCTCACCTGTTGAATGTAAAACCTTGCTGTTGTGGTGGTGCACACTGTTTTTAGCCATGCTAGCATCCTGACTTTGCGCTAATCAATCAATCTAATATAAGCCTCATCACATTTTACCTGTCGACAGTGAATTTCACTGTTAGATGACAAATGGAAAAAATGTCAGATGCTGTTTTTTTCTTCTTTTAAGGTGAATGTTGATGGATACAAACAGAGGTTGCATTAGATTTTCTCCTTTACCCGTCATTTTAATTTTAAGTTCTTAATGATACTAATACATATTTAATAGCATTTAATTTTCATTCATTCATTTTTATTTTTTTTGATAATCAATATACAGAACAAGCTTATGGATTATGCATTTATAAGGGCATGGAGAGAAAAGATGAACAGAGACACCGACCGTGCGGCCATTTTAGCGTGAACTCCTACTCTTGCTGAACCCGGCACTCCCTCTTGACCTCTTTGCTGCCACTTGCGTGCCCCGTAACATTAGCTGCCGCTGGCTGATAAACGTTATCAGTATTACTTGTTGTCCTTCGTCCTCCACCACATCGATCCCTCTTTTTTTTTACCTTGTTTATCAACAGCATCACAATTATTGGGCTTTTTAAAGAAACTTCGGACACTCAGCTGCCGTGACATTTTGCAATGGTATGGAGCGATATAGCCTACCAATGCGATGGCTTAAGTCAGCTAGACAACGAAGTCATGCACATGAGATCAAAGACAAAACTAGACAATAGCTAATTAATATGCATACTCGCCACTAACTGGACAGGGGTGTGAATTACTTAAAGGTACGGTAGGTCGCCCTCAGTGTTCTAATCTGTCATAATGGCCGACAGCTTCCAGATTTTTCCGTCATTGTTAAAAAAAAATTCAGTCAATGAAGGAAAATATTTGGTTAACACGACTACTGGATATCAAATGATTGAGCCAATATGTCTTTAAAATGTTGGCTGTAGCTGTCAGAAAGATATATATGAATTATGTTTATGATGATTATGCGTTTATTTTTTCTTTTCAAAATTATAGCTTCCAAATTAAAATTTTACAAAAAGCCTAAATGTACCTTCATTTCACACATATTGCATTAAACATGCTGGATTTTATTCTAACAGAGTGTTCATCCTGTGCGTATGAATAAGGTGATATTTGAGCCGTCATCACGGCCATATTTTCTGCCAGTTTACAACCTGATATCATCTGTTTTGCTCTCAGGTTCATCAACCATTTTGTGCACACAGGAAGCAACGACAGCTATTAATTACATGATGATTAGATTGTTGCATAACGGGGCGCACGTGCATGCTATATTAAACTGTGGCAGCTCTCTGATTCATCGCACACATGGATAACTAAATGGCAGAAAGTCAGAGCAGGGAATGAAGTGTTATGTAATGTGAATTCAGTGCACACGTGTGCTTGATCGAGTAAACCGGGCTAAAGAAAAATCCCACATTCACTGACAAGATTCGCATGTATGAGTGTGTGTTCGCGTGAGCGCGTCCAATTCTGACTGGCAGATTGCTCGCAGTGAAATGTCAGCTGCCCACACCATACGACATGCTTTGCTGCTGCTACGTGTGTGTGTGTGTGTGTCCGTATCTGTGTGTGTTTTAGTGTGTGTGTTGTTGCTTCATTCACAAGAGTGTGTAAAAGAGTGACAGGCAGACAAACAGATGGGAGAAGAGCTGGAGAGACAGCAGGGTGGGAAAAAATCAATACATAATGTCACAAGACGATCATTCTTTATCATATTTCACTGATACTTTGACACAGTCTAAATTCTATTTATTCCTCATTTAACACTCTGAAGAGTCAGTTGTAAATGTGGTTGTTTCCCTCAAGTAACCACATAAAAATATCCAGCTTCAAAATGTTGAAGCATCCCGCAAATCCTGCCATGATCAGATTGAACGAGTTTTCCAAAAATGAGGCTTTTCTGAAACAGCTGACCTGCGACAGACTGTAATCCACAAATATATTCATGTTTTTGTTTTTGATATTCAAGATGGTGATAAGAGATAAAAATAAATACATTTAAATACATATGACATACAGTATATACAGCATTGTGACTTACAGTGTTATTTAGTTTAAGAAATAAACCACGAATATATGAAAACAGTGGGGTTTGTTATTTGCTGCTTACAAATATGTAAACACTTGAATCCAGACTTTGAGCATGAATCAGGATAGATGATCAATACAACCATGCAGATGGATGAATGAATGCATCAGTGTGTTTGTCTCAGTCGCTTTGGCACAATCATCAAATGAAAATCATGATTCTTGCTCATTTTCTCGCAGCAGTACATGCTTTTTTTTTAATTTGTCTCTTTTTCTTTTTTTTTGCTTTCACACAGAATTCAAATATATAAGTACAAATATGTTTAAATGATCCAGAGACGTCTTGGCAGTCAAAATGGATCACACTGCTTCTCTATGGAGCTGTACTACTCTGATGTTTTCATCAACATGCTCATTGAGTAAATCCTCACATGCAAAATATTAAAGCCTGTCAGAACCTTTCAAACATAAATGTACATTTCAGTAATGTGATATTGTTTGAGAACGAATTGATAACAAGTGAATCTTCAATAAGTAACATGTTCATCCTCAAATTTTAGTGCAAATGTTGTCAGATTTTCTAACACGCACCCCTACAAATGGTGAAACTGATGTTTTACTGATCTTTTTTTAAGATATGATGTATACGCAAAGCCATTCACATATATAGACGCACTTTTACCTACATGAAAAGTTTACCAAGATATACGATCATTTAAAAAAAAGCTTGTACAGGAGAGGTAGGATGCTAAAAGCTTAAACAAATACCTCGCCTTAAAACTTGACGCAAAATAAACAGAATTACATGAAATGAAAATAATAAGGGATAGAAAGGCTTCTGCAAAATAAAGAAAAAGGAAGAAGAAGATATATATATATATATGTATGTAACAATTATTTGCCATTCCATTTATCCAGGAGTCAACGTTGAAATTAGGAAGTTATGAATGTTGAAGTTGGGTTTTTTTTAAGGATTTTATTAGCAAGTTAATAACAGATGATGATGTAGATATGGATGGGACAGACAGACAGACAGACAGACAGATAGATAGATATATAGATAGATAGATGTCAGATGCTGGTGACATCTTGTGCTTTCATTGCTCAGCTTCACTAATCTCATCATCATATGGATGCCCTTAATCCTACACACACACACACACACACACACACTAGTACTTGTTCACACTTGTACACACGTCTGTCTGACTGTCTTCTTCATGGGCTGAAACACCGTATACACACCGTATCGCCTGCGTTCATGTGTATATGTGTCACAGGGCGTACTGCCGGAATGGTTATCTCGGTAGACGGGGTGTGGATTGTTGTCATGGCAACTAAGTAATGGGGTTAAGATGGCGAATGGTGCATGTGTGTGTCTGCCTTTTGTGCATTTGACCCTTTCCAACAGGAGTGTCTCGTTGGGAGTGCGTTACAGTATCACCAGTGACTCTCATCTCTCTCTTGACACGCAAAATTGTCCTCAAGTGTGTGTGTGTGTGTGTGTGTGTGTGTGTGTGTGTGTGTGTTGATGGAATGATAGTAGATTAGTGGAGAGAGAAAAAGAGAGAAGATCAGGACTCTCTGTGCCTCAGTAAGACTGTTATTGATTTTTTTTTATTCTGCTGACCGTGTGTGTCTGTCTGTGTGTGTTTGTAGTGAAAACGTCCATCAGGGCTGCCCTCTCTCATCCCTCCCCACCACAGTAAATCCATCTCTCTGGCTCCGTCGTCATTAAGAGGCTGAGATCGGTCCCTCGGGCCCCAGAGAAAAATCCATGCTCCTGTGTGTTTGTGAATCTGCGTGCAAAGTGTGTTTTTACATTTTTTTTTTGTCCTCATTCAAATCCATGCTCATGTTGTTTCGTGCGTGTGGCCAGTGAGATGATCCAGCAGGGCTGTGAGAGGAGTCTAAATCTAAATTCAGGGTTTTTTCCGCACCAGAAGCTCAGAGGAGATCTGGAAATATTTTACTTTACATCCAGCGTCATATTAGCCCCTAGAGGCTCCCAGTGCAAATCCATTTCCATTTCTCTGAGTGTGTGTGTGTGTGTGTGTGTGGGTGTGTGTTCGAGGAATCTATGTGCTCTTTCCTTGTTAAGATCAGCCCCTGAGGCCCCTTCAGCACAAATCCTCCCCTTTTTGCACTCTTTTACCAGATATCAGGGAGAAGGAGAAACATCAGCCTCACTGTGTGATTCTGCCCTCCATGACACTCAGCCTTTAAAGAGTTTGGAGGGTTGTGTCTTTTTGTAACCCTTTCCAAAGGGTGTTTATCCTAGTGTGTTCTGCTCCAATGTAAACCTGACGGCTAACTAGCTTGCTACCTAGCGTTGCAACCAAGTGTTACTTCCAAGTCCAGGGGCATTTCATACTACATTATTTTGTGGGGTTACAGGTTATGTATCCTATCAGAGTTTAGGCTAACATTAGCGTCTCTGTCCTGCTCTTTATTGGATTTTTATTGGAAGTTTCCAGCAACCCTACCCAACGTTAATGTTACCCGATACGTTCGCCAAACACATTGTTTAGTCCTCATCTTAAAACCCTTTTCTCTTGAAACATTCAAAATGAAAACGCACTGTTTGAAAACGGACGTACAAACACGTATGTAAGCAAAGCAGCCAAACAGGGTTATTTTAAAACGAAATAACAGCACTGAAGAACAATGCTGTTTCTTTATTTCCATTTCTTCTACATGGATCATCAACTGGTGAGAATTCTGACTTCTTGCTTGGGACATGCAGCTTTAGCCTCCATCTTTTAGCATGATATAACAAATGTAGCCATCAAGTGCATGTTTAAGACCCATATGCAAGATTCTCATTTGGAAACGAGTCAGCTGGAAGCATTAAAAAGTTAACCAGAGACAATTTTTTAACAAACTCATTGAGTTAATGTTACAGCTGATAAAATCTGCTTGAAAAATCGACAGTCACCGACAATTGCAAAGATTGTCAGGTGGTAAATCTGCCTCTGTTATCACTATAAACTGCACATGTGCTGTGTGAGAACATAAAGCCTGATAGTCACAGCAATAGTAAGCAAGGGGGTGGGGCATTTAGAGACATTTTGACTTAATAAAATGTATCCTGCAGAAACTGTTTGTCCCCCATGTTCCCTTTTACACTGCAATCAAAAGTCGACAGTAAGTAGAAAATGTTCCATGCCTCCGGGGGACAAACCGACCCAGACATAATTGTAGTATAACTCGCTAAAATCACAGCGAGGTCGGTCATTCATTTTACTGTCTGGCAAGTTGATTGTAGGAATAAGAAACTTCAGATGTTCCTTCCTTTGAGAATGTCGATGAAGGCAAAGGTCAGAGAAGGAGAGACTGACAGCTCAGACTTAGATAACGCTGCACACTTTCACACAGACGCACACAATTTCAGTTTCTCTCGAGACTTGCGGGTTATTTAGAGTTTGCAGATGCAGCTGTACACACCAACACTCCATTTACTGCGCTGTCTTTATCGAGTCATAATTACTACTTTTCCTCTCTTTATCTCACACACACACCACCGTGCAAGCAGTGCAGACAGTACACCTCTACATTTGTACATCGTGCGTGAGACCTTGTTGCTAGGCAACACTTGGCTATGTCAGTATGTCCCTGCATGAGAGATCAGGCTGTCAGATGCAGTGTGTATGTGTGTGTGTGTGTGTTACATTTTCTAATAATACTGTACTGTAGTTGTGTGGACCGGTTTGATTGCTGATCATCAGAGGAGTTGTGTGTAGGGGACATGAGGACATCTGTGTGTGTGTGTGTTGTCACTAATCTGGATTGCTGGGTGCATTGTGTTTTAAGCTGCATTTTTCCTCTGCCAAGACAAAAATGTTCACTTTCCACTGTTAGTTTTAAAGATGGACTCCTTACTTTTTGTTTGTTTTTTTGTAGATGCTCACTGTGTGCCATGTTGTGTTTATTCTGCACACAGAGACCAAATGTCAATTAAACCGTGTGTTTCAGCACTGTGATGTCTTTCTTTGAGCCTGTCCTCACTGGAGATTTGCAGTTCTTCGTGGAAAGAGGAATATCTGTAAATTCTACTAAATGAAAACTTACAGACTGTGTGGACTCAAACAGGCTTTTCCATTAAAGTAAGTGAAATCATAACCATAACCTTAGCCTCAACCAAGATATATCACCTTGAACTTAAATTACCTAAACCAAAATAATTTCATGTAACCTTTAAGCCCCCTAAACCCGACAAAAATAAGGCCATCACTCTGTCTAAACCTATCCTACAAGGGTTATATTCAGCTACTGATATCATGAATCTCATCACATTTTCTGCAGAGAAACACTCAAGTCTTTTATCTTAAAAGAAGAAAATGTTTCAGCCATGGCGTGTTTGTATCTTGTTTCATTAAGTGGCTTATTTAGCCATTTCCAATTCTGTGTGCATGAAAACAACAAGCCCAAACGTGACATTTGGTATTGATTATCCCTTTATATATTTCAGGACCTCATGAAAAAATGACTCTCTGTTTATGCACTTTCTTTGTTCAACAGCAGTGGCTATGGCTTCTCACGCTAACTAAACCAAAAAACTCAAATTCAGATGCTCAGACTATTCAATAAAAAAATACATAAGCAAAAAAACCCAAAACAAATAAGACATTTTTTGCCATAAATGTTCGCCCAGTTCTCCCTCAAGCAATTCACCACCACTGCTGCTGCTGCCATAATACGAAAAATGCATAATATCCTGTTAACCAGATGTTTTTCCCAGAATAGATGTTCTTTACACCGGATGTTAAAGTTTCCATTAAGTGAATATCCTGTAGCTTGACTCATTTTTTTGCCATGTTATATTTAATCATCATATTTATGTGAAAACGTTGCGGATTATACCTCTATTGTACGAGATGAAGGTGGAGAAATAAGTTCAGTATTAATTCCTGCAGAGTGTGTGTTTATGCAGAAAGATGCAAACATGTGTTACTTACTCATTGTACATGTTATTACATAATTCTCTGCTGAAGGAGATGGCAGGACGGGACAATGTGACTTATGTATTTACAATGAAAACTGTCATTCTGTCTAATCCTCGTGTTAAGCTTCGAAGTAGAGCTCAAAGCGCCACATGTCTACACATCTGGATGTTGTGCTATAGTATGAAACAATATAGCCAGGAAGAATCCATCAAGGCTACAGAATTAAATGTATTATATCTAAATATAGTATTTTAAACACATGATTAATCAATGGGGAATCTGCTTATGTCTCTGTTGCCTCTGTAAAAGAAAGTCCATCTTAATAAAACATATTCACTCCTGGGATCAAGTGTTTTAGTTATTTCCAAAGCAGCATCACTAATATCTAAAAGTTAGTGTCAATATTTAAACCAGTTAAGAATCAAGTTCACCTGACTTTTTTTTCCCACTAGCAATCTCGTACATGAAATGACTCGTTAAACTGGATGTTTCTGGCTCAGGCGGTAAATTCTGCTGAGCCTGTCAAGTTGTACAGTTGAGTGAAAATGTGTAGTTTGGTACTACAATGTGGAAATACCTGTGCACCCACATACGAGAGGAGCTCAGTGTTTGTGACTAAACATCTTTTTATTGTAAACACGTGACAGCTCACCTTTCCGCTCTACAGTCCTCTCTTTTCTCTTCCTCTGCTTGTCTCTATTTGCTCCTGATACTCGACCTCATTTGATAAAGATGGCTTTTTTGAACAGAACAAGCTTCTCATGATAAACCCTAATTGTTTTTCACACTCTATACGCCAGTTATCATCCAATGTTTGCACTGGTGTTAGCATTAATCCTCTTGTGGCAAGCTGAGGCCTGACCTTTTGGCTGTCTTTGAACAGCGCTTCTGCATGCTTTTGGCACACTTATGTGGCCTGTCTGAGCGGTACTGCAGCTCATCATAACAAGTGGCCAAAAATCAATTAAGTTTCAGCAAAAGCTAACTTTTTGTTGGATACCTGCTGCTGCCATGCGATCATTAAGTCCTACCTAAACCATAAAAATTAGAAAGGACAGCAATTACTCTGCTCGTCAGGAGACCAGAAACATACTAAAGTAGTTTTAAGTGTTTGATCTCGGCCAGTGAAACTGAACCACTAGCCACCAAGTGGCCTCGCTCACGACATTAGCCAGTTTAGAACAGGTGTGCAAATCAAATGCCTGTATGCTTTATGCCACATGTCAGGATGCTCATGCCAACTTGTGGAAAACGCCTACAATAAAGCAGACATTTATGCTCGCAATATTTTTGCAAGATTAGTTATCACTTTTTCTGAAGCGACAAAAACTGAATTTAAACTTCATGTGACCTTGAACGTCAGTTTATTATAGTTAAGTGTAAAAATTGTATCGATGGAAAATGGAAATTGGTAATTAATATTGAAAAGCACCTGCCAGCCATAGTTAGGTCAATGGAGGATTAGTCCAGTGGGAGGTGGTGTTGCTTCTCTCTCTATCTGCAGCATGTATGGTGGAGGGTGAGGGTCTGTCTGGCACGTGTGTGTGTGTGTGTGTGTGTGTGTGTGTGTGTGTGTGTGTGTGTGGGTGGAAGAGTTTTAAAACTGATCAGTTGGTTTTCATCAGATTTCATTAATATCATCCTCTCTGTCCCACTTTCATCTCTCTCTTTTCCCATTTTTCTGCTGTCCACTGTTAACACACATCTGGTTGTGTGTGTCTTTGTGTGTGCGCACTGGTAGTTTTCCATGAGGGAAGGTTGTGAGGGCCCCAGGGGAAAGTCTTCACGGAGGGGAGGAGTCAGCAAAGGAATTCTGTGTGTGTGTGTGTGTG
>NTHP01000379.1:539315-556482 GCA_003416845.1 Oplegnathus fasciatus | reverse complement strand
GTGTGTGTGTGTGTGTGTGTGTGAATGAACTCCTATTGGGCAATAACAGCAGCAGAGCAAAAAGCGGAAAACTCCAAAGTACGAAGCGTGTGACATTTTTGTGTGTGTTGTCAGGAAATGAAGTGCCATTGCGCAATAGTGAAGCCAGTCATCTCTGTGCTGCACTAGCAGAGAAGTGGAAACTTTTCAACAGCAGAGAACGTTTGCTAAAGTGAGAAAACAAAAAGAGTAGAGAGACAGAGGAGAAAGGGCAAGAGAGATAAGGGCATAGGAAGGAGAAAGAGAGAGCAAGACAGAGAAAGTGAGGGAGATGCAGACAGATAGAAAGACAAAGAAGTCGTTTGTTGTGAGGTGCCGGTGTCCTTTCCAAGGACAAGCAGACATGCCACTGCCGTCATATGAGAAGACTCCTCCTCCTCCTCCTCCTCCTCCTCCTCGTCTCCTCCTCTGTCTGTTCAACTCCTCCTTCTCCAGCTTCCCCTTGTCCCTTGTCTGACTTGTTTCTCTCAACTTGTTACCTCGGAGGTGGAGATGAATGAAAAGATGTCTGTGGCAGTACTAGTGAGGAAAAACAAGTGAAAAGCAGCATCTTTTCAAAGTTTTCAAAGAATCTGGAAAAAAACATATTTTTGTCAACATTCAAGCCCCTTTCTCTCACTCCCATAAAGTATTTCCTGACTTTCTCTCTCTTTCTCTTTAATTCCACAACTCATTCTGTGTCTGCTGTCGAATACAACCTGCAGTATAGATCGGTACACTGTGAATTTGGGGTTATATTCCCTTTAACAAGCAGCGTACTGTTGGTGGTGTAGTCGTTACAAGCTCATGCTGTGCGGCCAAACTTTTTCCAAACCCACAAAAATCCCAAAGATTCCAAAAGATACCAAATATGTCAGGCTGAATTTAGGGAAATTTTGTATGAAATGATCCAGAAGGCGTGTAAAGTATTGACTTGTGATGGAAAGGTGCAGCCATAAAAAAAGTTTGAATATTTCAC
Source organism: Oplegnathus fasciatus (assembly GCA_003416845.1). NCBI lineage: Eukaryota > Metazoa > Chordata > Actinopteri > Centrarchiformes > Oplegnathidae > Oplegnathus > Oplegnathus fasciatus. Next base: position 555,485 of record NTHP01000379.1, on the reverse strand, counting down.
TCAGTGTGCACATTATATAGCTCCAATGAAGAGCTGCAACAAGTACAATATACATATATGACAAACTGTATTTTAGGGGGTTAAACTGAGAACTTCACAAATGTTGCTCAGCTGTTTGTTTATTCTAACTTCTCTTTCTCTCAATCTCCTCTTTATCTATACATGTATCTATCCATCCCCCCAGCCACAGATTTTTTTTCTACTCATCTGAAAAGTTACCACTGACTCAGTGACCTTTGACCCAATTAGTGAGCAGAGGTCCTGTCGCTGCTATCTGTCAGGGAAGTGAAAACAGCTTTGTTTGTGTGGCAGTTACTGGCAGGGCTTTTATTCTGAAAGCCTCCCTCAGTCCACAGCTCTGATTCAAATGACGTGACCAGTGAGGGAAAGCTGACAGGGACCAAATGACCCGTTTATAAGTTATGTTGTATTTCGAAACGTGCTTGTACATCACATTTTTCACAAATTGTACTTTTTCCAGTTTAGTCATGTCCTGTTGACGTTTTTTGTAGCTCTATCTCATGTTGTAATTGAGTGCCTGTACTATAATCTACAACAAATTTACTTCGTACTAAACTTTGGATACACACATTTGCAGCTTCAGGCAAAACCTTTTTCATAACACAACGCAATCTTGGTTTTAAGACAACAATTATATGTTGTTTTGTTTTGGTAGGTGCAACCAAAATGAGTAAGTAGCAGCGTGTTTAAAATTATGGCAAGTCATAATGACAACTTACTGTATAAAGTAGCTCACTTCAGCAGAGACAGTCAGCTGAAAGCCGGAGCTGTGGATGTTGATTTTTTGATAACAGCAGAAGAAAGATTTCCAAGCAGAGACAATTGAGCAACGCCTTCGCCTTATCAGGAGACTTGAGTTCATGACCCCTGAACAATTTGCAATATTTGATGGTCATTTCAACACATTCGCTCACATGAACCTCTTGATCTTTTGACCCCAGTCTGACTCCCAAACCAGACAGGCATGACTGATTAAAGAATGACTGAATCTTGAGAACTGGGACAAACCAGGGAACGGTGTTTGGGTGCAGTTTCTTCACTTTAACTGTCTTTTTTTTTTTNCATGGTTTCTGTCAACTATGTCAGGCGGCATAAAGAGTTACTATTATGCAGCTTAAGTGTTAAAGAAATGCAATTATCATTTCCAAAATGAGATGCAGATGTAATACATTAAAAATACTGCCTGAAAAACCAAACTTATTTCTAAACAAGTTAAAAAGAAATCTCCCTGATAGAGGTGACGTGGTGAGACAGCTATTGTGAAAAATACGCACACACAAACAACAGTTATGAATAATACAACAAGACTAAGAGTTACATTAGCAGCTCTGTGAGGCTTAGACACAGCAGTGCTTTAAGCAAAACACTAACGTCAGCATGCTAACATACTCACAATAACAATACTAACATGCTGTTGTTTAGCAGGTCATATTTACCAGGTTCATCGTCTTAGTAATCAGCTAAGGCTCATTAGTTATGTGTCTGACCTGATGATGGCACTGCATGAAAAAGTTAAGGGATCACCAAAGTTGTTACAAGTCATCCTCGTGCGTGTCTGTACCATAAATCATCTGATAGTTGTTCAAATATTTCAGTCTAGACTTAAGAAATCGGCTGACCGTCCAACCGAGAGACCGACCTTGCCTTCCCTACAGCTACACTGCTAGCATGGCTAAAAAACTGCAGCGGTAACACTCGTTGCCTGCAGGTGGCATCAGTGGCAAAACTGCAGCAGGATTACTGTCCTTGCCTGTAGATGGCGCAGATGAGAACACCACGTTGTTGCAAGTCTAAACCACTGCTGCTGTTCCTTTCCTTGCCTGTAGCTGCCTGTAGAATCTGACATCCTCATTATCCGGTTAGCCTGATGAGAAGGAAATCACTAAAACAATATTCACATTTTGGGGCCGTTTCGGTGTGTGTCTATTAGCAAACTTTGTGTCTGCGTCTGTGCTCGGGTGTACACAGTACAGTATGCATGCATGAGTGTGTGAGAGACAGGGCGAGCAGAGACAGTGGCTCTTTGTTGCCGTTGCCAGGGTTTTGGATCAGCCAGGCTGGCAGTGCCTACAGTGACTCTTTTCTTTCTTTATCCTCTCATTCAGTCTTTCACTAGTTTTCTGTGTGGCTGTACTTCTCCACTGCATAATGGTGAAGAATATAAAACTATAAAGTTACATATCCAGTTTCGAAAAAGTGATACCTGGCTCTTGCTATTTGTTTATTTGTATAATGGATGCATTTAAGAAGATAAGATAATGTGTGCTTACGATATATCACATGAAGTTACCATGTTTTGTCCAGGATTATTTCTGGTGTGGTAGTTTTTTAACCAAAGTCTTTCTGTGAAGGTGTATCATACCTGTCCCTTGGCTAAGAGACAAATATTTTAGAGTTATAATTAACGCTGGCAGCCAAACCTGCTTTTTCCACAACAGGATGAGCTTCAGTATCAAGATCAAGATGAGCACAGAAATGAATATGAAAAACAAAGCCTGATGAACCTGGTGAAGCCCGTGGCGAAACGCATTGTTCGCACGGTTGTTCTTGTGATTTTAATCAATATGAAGTTATGAATATTGACACGAGCCTCCCGGTGTGAGATGATTCACTTTTTTATTCTTGTGCTGCTTATGTCATGAATGCCACACATGAAAAAAATATGAAAAATAAAAACTTTATTTCATATTTTAATGCAGCTAATATTCGCATTTGACCAAATTGAAGACATTTTAATACTTTTTCGGTAACTGTAGATACCTTTTAAAAGTGCAAATGCTCAAAAACAACGTGTTCCTTACAGGTGTACGATGTATTTGATTCCAAGTCCAGTTTTAAATGTGCCTGCAGCTTTGACAGCGACCTTAACAATCGGTGAATACAATAATACTCACAATAACAATAATCAAAATTAGAAAAATACATCTCTCACCCTGTCTGTCTCTTTCTCTTCCTCCCTTCATCTCTCTTTCTCATTCCTCTAATTGCAGCCGTAATCCTTAGCCAGATTAGAGGGATGTGCAGGGTCTCAGTGTGTGAATTGTGTGTGTGTGTGTGTGTGTGTGGTCTGAATGAACGATGCACAGATCTCTCAGAGATTACTCGATCCCTGCCATCATCACACGGGTTGAAACCGACAAAAATCCAATTTACTCTCCTCCGATGTTCACTCGTACGAGGAATGTGATCTGGCAGCTTGTGAAGCAACTAAGCCCAACCGCTGAGCATTTCCTTCATGGCAGAAATGCTGTAATGTTTGTTGTCGTCGCCTAGTTTGATCACAGTTTGATCTATCAGCTGTCATATCTCTTGCTGACGTCAGTGCTGATTTGGATCCTTAATATATTCACAAATTCTACAGCAGTTTTCCTCTGATATAAAAGCCTGATTTCATAAATCCTGCCTGCTCTCTCTCTAATACAGGTTGGCCTGGAAGGAACATGGTTTCTGGCAAATGTTTGGACCTATAAATAGCAGCGCTGTCTCTTTTGTGTGTCTCTCTTTCTTTCTCCTGCATAGTCTGACCAGGTTGTCATGTGCCTTAATTAGTGTGTATTTATCAGTCATCCATTTAACTGCAATTTATGATTTTGTCTTTTGTTAGTGCTTTTAAACAAGGCCATTATTCGCAAAATTCATACGTACATTTTATTTGTGGACTACCAAATAAGGAAGTGTTCTTGCTCAGTGTCAGTTGCACTAATGATTAAAGTTATAATTTCCCAGAGCAGTGTGTGTATTTTCAGTGGTGGACTTTAGCTCACTGTGGAATGAATTTTCACTGCCTTCTCAATTGTCATGTGTTGCAGAAGCAAAGCTGCTAAGTAGAGATATGAGACATACTGCCAAAATGATGCTAGAATAGCCAAACAATTTAAGAAGAGCTTAAAGGGACAGGACATTTGGTGGCCTAGTGGTTGAGATGTCTATTATATACTGTGATCACAACTTCCCCCGAGTTCGGTTCGGATCGGGTACCTTTGCTGCATGCCGTTCCCCTCTCTCTCTCAATTCCTGTCATCTCTCTACTGTCTGCTTTCAAATAAAAGCAAAAATATAAAGTCTTTTTAAAAAAGAGCTAAAAGGGGACTACAACAAAACTTTATTTCTTATAGCACAAAACTTGCAACATCTTAATACACTTTTAAGAGTGCATTTCCTTAATAGTCCAGACTGCTTAGGATGAAAGCATGAATTAGCTTTTCAGCATCTGTTAAGCTGTTCTTTCAAACCAGAGACTCAGTATTCATGGATGGTATATTTTCTTTTGGTGATAGAGCAAGCAAATAGTATTTCTGTCTTGCCTTTGTTGAGGTTTGGTCTTTCAGTGAGCTTAAGGTATTTGTGTCATTTGGCTAACATGCATAGTTACGTGGCGTTGCCGTAGATGTTTAAGTTGTCATTATGATCTCTGATTACATGATCTAAGGGAGCCATGTAGAGTGAGAAGGTCAGGGGACCAAGTCGCTTCCTGCTTGACACCTGATGGTTGTAAATTTGTTTTTTGAAAGAAATCTAAATTCCTCACATTTTCCGAATGTTTGAATATTTTTTCTGAAGGCGGTCTCGTCTCACAGTAAGCACAGCCTTGTACATAGGGAAGACAGGAAGCAACTTAGTGCCATTCAGCTACATAACGTCCAGTTTGTTTATCTGACCTCAGCTTGTTGTAGAGATAGGGGGAGAGGTGACAAACTTTTTGTGCCTTTGCTGTCCTTATCAGGCTCACTAGCCTGGGCAAGTGCGTACTGTTTTCTCTTTCTGTCGTCACTTTTATCTGTGTTTTTGACATAATTTCCAGAGGAACGGTGTCAGACCTTGGCACAGATATCCCCTGTAGCAGACGAGTGAGAAGACTGGGGTTGATGGAGTCACACGTCTGGTATCCACGGTGTCTTTTTCTCTCTCATCTGTGATTTTTCTTAGTAGAAGAGTGGCGTTTGAGGCTATATAACATGTTTGTACGAAGCCCTTACGTCTTTATTCTCTTCTGGTGAAAGCCATCTATTCTAAAGCAATCTCTATACTCCCAAAACAAACCTAAACTGTCAGTAATATGGAAATTTGAAACTACACATACTGACTTGAGCTAGATGTTGAGCGCTAAGAGTCAATAGAGAGATTCCACTCCTTTTCCTTGAGTGAGGATTGGGCCTGACACAAACACCTGGGTTGGGAATTTCGAGCAGGTGTGTGAAGTCTCTTTTGGGGAGTTCTGATCCCCTATTGGGGTAAATGTTATAAGAATTTGTAGGCCAAGTCACTGACCATAATGGTCAGTATATTTCATGTTTTTATCAGTTTGCTCTTCAAGGTTCTTGGCCCTCAATCCAAAAGAACTATTACTGGTTTGTTGTTGTGCTTTATACTAAGACAGACTTATTGAGGAAGAACTGGCGATGGCATTGGCGCTGCCAGCATTAAGCTTGTGCCTGGCAATAACGTCAGTGTGCGTCAGAGAGATGTTCGCATGGGAATTGCAGGTGTCACCAGCCAATGCTTAAAAATTTGGGACAGCAATAGCATTAACAGGGAGTTGCTTTAGCACACTGAACATGTTTTCAAGCCTTATTTTCAGAGAAATAATGCTGGTTTATCATTTTCATATCCATCCTGTTTGGTCTGACGCACCAGGAGCAGAACATGAGATAGTCTTTAGCCTTGCACTAAAAGCCAGTAGATTTTCTCGTCCTTCCATATCTGGTATAAGACAGGTTCTGCTTTCAGTTTCCGCTATAGTCTGAGAGCTTTCTGTATTTTGCTTTCTAAATTGGCTGCAATCTTGACTCTCAGCTTGACACAGCCAGTGCACTCGGCAGAGGGAAAAGAGAGAGATGACATCTTGTTCAATGTGATTTAAAGCTCAAGGTCCTGTGAGAGACTTGCAGCGAGTATACTGGAGTTCACATGTAAGAGAAATGCACAGAAAGTCCCTAGGTACCAGTTCAAAATGAGCTCACAATCTTGAAACTGATGAAATATTCAGTATATCCAAAATAATTATCGAAAATTATTCATTGGAAAACCTAGATTTAACTGTGAACTGGCATCTGATTAAAGTTGAGAGTTGGTCTGCTCCCTCCTTCAGTTAATCAGGATTTCCACTGAAATGCAGTAACTCATTGTTATTGCTATGCCTTTGCATTCTGTATCCGACTAATACGCTACACTGTTGACAGACAGATTTACAGGTTACCTTAACAAGATGAAGGAATTTACAGCATCTGGAAGGTGTTAGAGTTCACACACAGAGATAGATTATGTGAAGGAATACATGCAAGTTATGTGCACTGTTAGTAGTACCGTGGAAGCAAAGAAAATCAGCGTAAAGACGTGACTGCGTGGGATAATTTTGCGTGAATAAAGGCACGTTTTCCAGCTAGAAAGCTCATTTGAGGAGAAGAAAAAAAGTTCCTGTCTCTAAAAGTTTGAATTCTAAAAATGTGCTGTTACAATACAGCAGTGTACTGTGGGAATCCTGGAAGCTCAGTTGGCTGACAGACATGCTGTTCTTATGATGTGGTGGGTTGGAATTTGACTCATGATTGTGGTTATTCATGTCCTCGCTGCTGTCCCTCGCATTGTATGTTTGCATTGTATTAACATAGTAACATAGTCAGTAACAAAAGTATCTAAACTTTGAATTGAATTTAACATATAGTGGCTTTTTCCCATGTCCTCCTCATTCCCACTGTATTTTGTTTGGTGTAAGAACCTTGGGGGGAAAGATCCATCAGAGTATAAATACATTAAAAAATAAAAAAAAGTAACATCTAAAGGGTATAAACAAGAATTAGTTGTTAATTTATCAAACAAGTCAGAGGTTTAGTAGTTGAAACCTTGTGATGGCTGCTGGGGAAGACAATAGATCTTTGTCTGTTCAGGCTCCTCTGGAGGAAGAGGAATGACTTAACACGGCATATTTTCTCCCCACATGAACCGAAGTTTTCACTGTCCCCTGCACCGATGAAATGGCAGTGAAAAGTAGCTCCAACATCCTAAATGAACAAAGTCACTGCACTTATAGTTGGCTTTAAATCAGTTTTATTTGGCCATGTAGTGAGCTACAGAATGACAGATCCATCAACAAGAAAATGTACTTTCTTTCTAAAAGGTCTTTTAATACTACAGTGCATGTAACCAGACAAGACATGCCACTCAAGGTGACATAGTCCAGTTAACATTTTTGAAAAGGTATACGTCTGTAGTTATTATTTTTCTATGTCAGCTCATGAATTTAGCTAGCCACCAATATAAATTGGACTTTTAACACTTATGGTCTTGGCTTCTTTGTATATTCAAGGCCAGTTGTGAGTCTGTCTGACACACAACTGAGCTCAGTTTAGCTCTACAATGACTCAATGACATACTTTCTCCATGCTTTGTATGCCCAGTGCAAAATGTTAATTGAAGTGTCAGTAAATTATGGTAATTGAGTGGCAGTGTGGCAATATTGCAGCATAAGGCAAGCAGGCTCAGTAAACACATATTTATATGTTTGCCAGATAAACTTCAGACAGCTTGTCAGTATCAGAGAGAAAATATAATCTCAGTCAGTGGTGTTGGAATCACCATTTATCTGTTTGGATAGATGCAGACTGTCTCTAGCTCTATTCTCTGTGTCTGACTCTCTCCTCTTCTCTGTGTCAATCAGTGCTGGACTTCTGTCAAATAGTAACAATTATAAAACGGAGTTGCTTTCGGTTTGATTATTAAACATTTTAAAGTGCCTCTACATCACACTTGGTACAAAGTTCAGAGCAGTCCGAGTACTACAAGGGCAACCTGCGGCAGAGTGAAACATTTACAATGTACCTTTATATAACTTTTTGGACTAGCCAAAGGAGAATTTAAATGTACATTAAGTTCAGTATAATGAATTTTAGCTTTTTAATGTACTACACTTGTGTAAAGACCCATTAATAAAAAGTTACTGGGAAACTGTGTCTGCAGCAGAGCAATCAGAACGTATTAAAACGTTAATACAATGTCTGGGTTGGTTGGTTTGGTTGGTTTTACCCAAATTACAAATTACAAAAAACATACTATTTCACTTACCACCAGTGGTATTCAACCATGCATATAGTTTCATTTTTATCTGCTGAGGTTTTGACATATCTCTCTTTGAGGTTTCTACCTCCTTCCCAATTATGATAGAGGTGAATGGACAGATATTTGCAAAATCCTACACACAAAACCAGTCAGGAAGTCTTTTTCCTGATTTTTTCTCACTTGAAGAGGACATAAAACATTAGCTATGGAGAGCCTAAAGGAGACAAAAACAACGCTTCCTACTACATACACAACCACTATTAAATCTAGTACTAATATGGTCATTAAATGATAGTTGCTACTATGCTGCTACGTCACTTGCTACTAATATGTTTCCCCTAATAATATTACTATTAGTCCTTGTACTCACTACTACAGTGACATTCCAAAGGCCATGTTTTACGTCTTCCTGTTGTTTATGTATGGCAGAGCATTGTTTTGGGTCAAACAAGAACCTATACTGCATTAATCATGGAGCTGAAACCCCCATCAGCCGCATAAAAACTCTGAGGGAGCCACTTAGGCCCAATCGTGGTTTGCTGCTTTGGCTTTATTGATGCAGGCGCGACACCACTGCGGCGTGGGAGGTCGATTTCCCAAAGACTTAAACATACTTAAGTACAAATCCTGCAAATGAAAAGTGTAAACAGACCCGCTCAAGGTGTGTGCAAATGTGTTTGAATAGAAGGTGTGGCCATATGTCATTGTGAAGCTAAAGAGACAGGTACTGAAAGTATGCGAACACACACACACACACATCTACAGCTACTGACATGGTGTGCTGTGAAGCACATGTTGTTAGTTAGCATCCCAATGAATTTCAGCAGATTATCATGAGTAACTGCACCACAAGCCAGTTTCCATTGGGTTCTATTGTACTGTGGCGAGCTACAGCCATTATCTGAGTAGATATACAGCACTGAGAAAAAAGAGAAAATGGGTTTTATTTTATTTTGGGTTGAACTGTCCCCTTAAGGGTTTTCTGAACCTTTCTTCCTTTCTCTATCTCTTACATCACTGTCCTCTTTCTCCTGGATCTATTTCCTCTTTGTGAATAGAATTGGAACAAATTGAATTCAATACACTACAGGCTCCGCTGCTGTGGCAGGTGGTCTGGGCCTGTATACAGCTAAAGCAGCAACAAAATGAACTGCTTTCATTGTACAACAACTAGAACATACTCCTCTCATGCTGTAGTCTATCTTTTACCTTTTTCATTTTTCCCTCCTCTCTTTCATTTCCACTTTCTCCTTTTCTCAGAATTCCTATTTTACCTCCTCCTCCCTGCATTGTCTGGTGACTATAAACAGTTGAACGTTTACTACAAACACATCCGACAACCCCCGCCAACTGGCCAGCCAACAAGGACAATCCCTCCTCCCCCTTGCAAGTTACAATGAACAGGAAGAGCACTTCTTGGTTTCACCGAGACTTCAGGGTCATGAGTGTCCTGTGGTGCAGCTAAGGTGGCCGCCATAGATATGTGATGACATTGTGACTGAAGTGAGACTCATAAAGCAGGACCAGAAAGCTTTTGTCCATCTCCTGCACAAATATACGCATCATAATTTATGGCATTTAGCTTTGATGTACCAGCTTGATGCCCAGCTGAGAAATCACTTTGTCTGTTCAAGGGCACAGTGCATTTCAGGGGCATTAGGTGGCTCAATCATTCATTTAAAAACTCTCTCAGTTAAACTTTATGGCTTTGTTTTAGATTTCTGCTAACCATAGGAACACTGAGGTGGGGCTTAGAACTGTAGCCACAAACCTTTTGGTTCCTGTTAATGTGTCAGCTGAACCAATTAAATAAGTATTTGTATCCGTTTCCTGGTTTAGTAGCAGCTGGTCTTTGTACGGGAAACCTAAATCTCACCTGAACGCTTGGAGAACTCAGCACAAATTGGGTTTTTTCTCAGGATGATTAACATATATTAATCCTTTTGCCACTATATGGGAGCAGCAGGCAGTCAGCCAAGGACATTTTTGAGCTCACTCAGTGTTGCAGCAATGTGAATCTATGTGAAACACAATGGTTTAGCATTGTGAAATGCATTCCAGTCCTGGTCTTTTGACTTTTCCTGAGGTGGAAGGACTTCAGAATCAATTACAAGGTGTTTTTTTTTATAGGGCACGTTGACCTCAGACAGAGAGGAAAAGCTAAATTCTCAGTGGATTCCTCATTTTGCATTCCACTTGTTATCTTTGCTATGAGCAACAGTTTTGTCCAACCTCTTTCTCCTGAGCCTTCGTGGGAAGACAGTCAGTCAGTTTTAATCAGCTTCTCACCTTTTTCTCTTTCAGTCTTTGGTATTCAAATGCATCGTTCTGCTTTGGGCAATCAGTCACCTGCAGAACTGGACTTTCACCTTTCTAGCTCTGCCTTTATCTCTACGTCTCTCATTCACTAATCCACTATCTTGCCTTTTTTTTTTTTCGTTCATCCCTGTTTGTACTGTAAACTGAGCACACAGAGACGGTGTGCACAGGGATTCACTTGGGTTTCTCTGGAGCTGAAGGGCATTTGGTTGTCCAAACCACCTGTTGCAAGTAAAGGTTGAAATTAAGCTTAGTGGAAAAAGAGGAATGAGTAAGGAGTGAAAGAAGGAGAAGGGAAGCGGTGAGAACAAAACAGGGAAGTTGAGCAAGATTTACTCCTCCCATTTTTCTCCAGTAGTCCTCCTCCACCCATGATTCCCTCCCCCAGTACACCCCCCGACCCCCCGTGCTCCCCCTTCCCTCCCCAACACTACTACTCACCTGTCCAGTTTCACCCCTCTCCATCTCCCCTGCCCCCAAGCTCCTCCTCTAAGGGCAGGTGAAGCAGTTGGGCGTATAAAGGTATGCTAATGTGCAGCAACCTATCTTCTCTGCTCTGGGGAGTGCGGAAGACACAGGACGCAACAGGGCTGAGAGAGAGAGAGAGAGTGTGTGAGAGAGAGAGGCGGAGTAGGAAAGCTGCAATTTAAAAAGACAATTGGATTGACTGTTCTCAGACTTGCATTGCAACCATGGGGCTGGGAGTAAGTATTGGAACTTTGTCACATGTTTTGGCCTTGTTTCTAAGAGTCTTTAGATTTAGGTTAAGAGTAGGGCAGTTATGTTTTTCACTTTTGAGCTCAGACCTACAGTAGTTTCAGTCACATGTTGTTGGTTAAGCTTGGCAGTTGTGGACTGCCTGAAGTACTTTGTACCTTAGTTTCGAAATCTGCTGTGCAAGTGTACAGTTTTTACAGTTAAAGGAGTTTTGGGAACTCTTCAAACTTTTTTGAAATTTTTATGAGAGTAATTCACAACCCTTCTAACAATGATTAACACAAGTTTCACAGCATGTTTGAACAGCAGAGTTGACACTGCTTTCTGCTCTTACTCATGCAACAAAAGAGGAAGCATCAGAGCAGTCTTCCCACATGTGCTCGGTCTTATGCAGAAGCTCATTTTGTCTCACTTTCTTCAATCTAGAGAGGGAAAGATGAGTACAAACTGGCGGCAACCTCAGATGGCGGGGAGAAGAAAAGCAAGAAAGGCAAAGGGGAAAAGGATATGGATGACCTGAAGAAAGAAGTTGACCTGGTGAGTACACATACCAAAGCCTGTAATTATCTTTAGTACTTGATTGGGGCAATTTCAGTACGGCAAGACTATAAGGCAATACACTTAAAAAGTGACTCCTTAGCTTCTTAAAAGTGTTTATAACTCTCAAAATCTATCTTAATTAACACTAAAAGGAACAGGCGTTAAATAGAATGACCTTCTTAAACTTTACAACCATGTCCTCCCATCCAAATTGCTTGCTTCATACTTAATGACAGTCTTATCCAGCCATGTTAACACTCTTGGTCTCTGTAAGTCACTACCATTGGTCACAGCAGTGATACAGTCACGGCTGAGACAAACCTCTGCTTTGACCTCACGGCTAGTCACATGAGATGTAGCTGTCTGCCCCGTATTTCATAAAGATTACTACTTACACTGCTGCATGTACTGTCACATGTTATTAAGGAGTTCACAGCTATACTTAACTTCTAAGTCATGCTTATCTAGATTGGTTTTCCATGCTAAAATGTTGGGTGAGAGGCTCTGTTGTCATTATTGTCCTCGGTTCCTCAAAACACATGAACTAGTCCTTTCCCCGCAGCCAGTAAACATGTATTATTCCACTTCTAAGTTCATTTTATGTCTAGCCACAATCACGCAGATACTAAACTTTCACCACTGCACTCGGCTACTCTGGATGCACAGAAATGTGCAGACTTGTAAAGTTGTATGCATGGTGGTTTAGGTGGGTTTGACATATCCTGTGTTACCCAGTTTCCACAGTTGTCAGCTTTTTCTGATTCTGTAGCTCGCTGAGGTCATTTCCCAAGGTCAGTGAGGCACTCAATGAAAAGGGCTCGTGAATGATTTCATACCACTGTCTGTATGTTTAAATGTACAATGGTGGCATTTTATCGGCAGAAATACATCTATTACATGGGGATACGGTTTCGTCTGTAACTTAAATTCTTTAAGAAGTTTGCCAAAGCTGCTCTCACTTCTGTGCTTTTCCATGAACCACCGTTAAAATGGCTTGTTAAAAGACAAAGCGCCTTTTAACTTCCGTAAGATAGTGTCCTTCACAAGGTCAGTTCACGAGGAGGCAGGTTCAGGTCTCATGTTCATCTCAAAGCAATAAGTAGACATGTAAAATGTCCTGCTGATGATTTGATAATATTATAATGAACATTTTCTGTAATTTTGCTGTATGATGTGTTATAGACGTAAACTGGTCTTCGACTTTCACAAGGTCATCAAGTAAAGGTGAAGTTTGGTGCTATATGTTTCTAAAGTAACTTTTCAAAAACTGCAATTACAATAGAATATGAATGTTATAGCTTATTGCCAGTTTTATTATTAATTAATTCTTTAATTACTAGATTCCAGCAATAGTCCCTGCCCAAAGTCACCCACCAGGTCACAGAGTGCTGCAGGTTATTAGGTAATAAAATTCCCATCTAGGTGACATATTAATGATTATTGTCCTCTGTACATCTTAACTAGATCTCAAAGTCCTGCCGCAGCTGAAGGACATCTCAATGCCATAGCAACCATATCGTCAGTCTGCCATAACCTCCCAGACTTAGCGTATCATTTACTGCAATTAACAGCAGGCGCTGTCTTTAATGTGTCTCCCAACTGCCAGAAGTGCATTGTGTCTTCAGAAGGCTTTAAGTTCCAAAAAAACACAAAAAGGGCAACAGTGATTTACTGTCATGTATTGATGATCCTCAGGCTTCAGATTTGAAGTATGGTTAAAGAATAATAGCGTATTGGGCAGTAGTAAAACAGTAGTAAGAGTGTGGATGGGTCTCTATGGAATGAAGCTGACATGTTAATGATTATTGCACCATCATACTTGCACCATGATATTATTCACTGAGGCGTCAAAGTCCAGCCAAGAACAATGGAAACAATTCCCATAGCAACATAAAGCAGCCAGTGATTTGATCAAATGTGACAAAGTCCAACAGAAAATGCTAAATATAGAATCGTATTCAATTAGATTTTTTTTTTTTAAACTATTCCAGGAGTGTGTGTTTGGCCATCCAAACATTATCCAAATATGTGTGTTTAAGAGCCGGAATATCAAAGCGAGTGAAGAAATTTCCTCTACGGGCTTCAAAAGAACAGTTAAAAAAAGCAACAGTAGTTTGTGCTCCGTGGCACATTTGCCACGGAGCACTTTGCTTGCTTATTATAATGCAAAACGATGGCAGGTCAGGCAGAACCGTGCTTCATACATTAACAGCTTAGGACTGCACATTTTCAGTGGTCACATTGCTATTCTGTAAATATACAATTTCATACGGTATGTATATATACCCCAGGCAGTGGATGACTGAAACATTAAACTGTGAAAGGTCAAAGTAAACTTGTACTTACATAATATAATGGGACACTGTCACTGAGTGGTGTGAACTGACGCTTCATTCATTCCCTCAACCATTCATTCATTCACGATGGACTAATGGTAGCTGAGGACAAAGCTGCCATCTATTATAGAGAATTTGAAGGATTGCTTTTACTACAGATCATAAAAGTTGGAGTCTATGTTTTAAACAAATAACCATGTTATTCATAAAACAGGCCAACGTAAAAACTGTATATTTTTCCATATTCATGAAAATACAAGCAGAGGGCTACGACATGACATACTTTCCATTTATATGATGGTGGACTCATTGCATTTTGTCAGGGTATAGCAAGTTGTGCAGCTTTTATTTCGTGGAAAAGTAGTTACTGTGAAATAAAACGGTGAATGTCGCACCGAAATGGAAAATTCAGCAACATTTCAATCATAACAAGAATTTGTCACATACTGTATGTGAGGTCAGTAAACCGCCACAGAAACCAGTGTGGGCATCTTTACTTGGGATGTTTCAAGTGTACTTTGTTGTATCATGATGTAAAAAAATGAAAGGTGGGAGTCAGATATTATTGCACATCATCCAAACGACATTGGAAGAATCTCTATTCATTCACTCGCTGTAGGCGTTATTTAAAAAACACAGTGTAGGCGCATGAATATGCCAGCTTCTCTGGTTGTTCATTTGCAGATCCGCTTATATTTGCATTTTTCCCCTGCTCTTTCATTTAAAAATAAAGAGATTGCTACTGGATGAAACCTTGTTTAAAAAATTATAGACACTCTATGATCAAAATTTACCTGAAAACAACTCTTTAGCTGATCAAAGTTACTTTTGACGAGAATGATGTTGACGCAAGTTCAGCTACGAGTCTTAAAGAGTGGTGAACTCCACCAAAATGTCAAGCACACGAGCAATACTCTTGGGAGCAAACATCAGTATATCAGTTGGGTGACATTGATTCGGCTGGATGGACTGTTTGCTCGCAGCAAACTGACTGTTTGGATGAGTCCATACGTAACTGAGCTCATGGCGGCTTAGCCCTCATGTTTGGCTGCGACTTTTCAATCATCAGCAGACTTTAGTTTTACTCAAATGTCTGCCTTGACTAATCTTAAAATCACACTGTATGGACCGGCATGCATCCATAATCCTGATCAGATGACCCATTTTGCCTTGTCATCTTTATGTTCCCTGTGTCCCTCTGGAGGACATTTTTTAATCCTCAAAGGAGATAATATCTGCGGTTTTAAAATGACAGGGATTTTGGCTTGTTTTATGCAATGTCTCTCAATCTCTCTCTCTTTTTCTCTCTGTCCATAGGATGATCACAAGTTAACCTTGGACGAACTTCACAGAAAATATGGAACCGACCTAAGCAGGGTGAGCACCCTGCATGTGTGTGTGTGTGTGTGTGTGTGTGTGTGTGTGTTTGTTTGTTTGTTTGTTTTTGGGTGTGTGTGTGCGTGAGCCTATCAGAGTGATAGTGACTTGCTGTACTGACTGCTGGTGACAGTTTCACAGAGGCAGATAAGCCCAGAGGCGAGGGCAGATCTCACATTACTAACTGATGTCAAAAGCACACAATTACTCAGAGAGTCACTTTACAATTGCAGATATTTTGTCATGTATTTAACCGCCATTTTAGTATGTTAGAGAAGTGCAAAGTAGTGCAGATACAGGCAACATTTTTCTCTCCTACCTCCAGTGGCTCACAGCGCTGCAATATGACACTTAAACATTAGAAAGCAGCATCTTTTTGGCTTGTGAGCCCTTAAGATAAAGCAATGTTTACTTGTGACCCCACATCACAGGCTATACGATGTGGACGTGAGTTATGAGCAACCAAAGAGTACTTTTTCCTTCTGAGATTGTTTCATTTGACGAAATTTTAGTCTTAAAAAAGGTAAGGCAACATTAGAGAAAAAGTGAAACAGAAATATATATTTTATCTTTCTTATCCTTTAAATCATCTTTTGACCCCTCAGATTTGTTTTAGGATCCCATGGGGGGGTCCACTGCTCTGCATAATCCACAGTACACGCTGTTTTCCAAGGGACTATTTCTTTCGTAGAAGGCAGTTCCAATAAAAAAGATTCACAGGAAAGTCTGTGGATTATCCAGGACATTGTGTTTTTGAAAAACACAAATTGCTGTTAAAATGTAATCTGAATGGCTAGATACCACTCGA
>NTHP01000379.1:479235-533765 GCA_003416845.1 Oplegnathus fasciatus | reverse complement strand
ACCAATATTTCACAAAACCAACTGCAAAGTTGGCTATTGTGACTTATGACCGGTGAACTTTGTGACTGTTATTAATGTTCTCCCCTCTCCGTCTTCCTCCTCCAGAGAGATGTAGCTGGTGACGCCTCTGAGTCGGCTCTGCTGAAATGTATTGAGCTGTGCTGCGGATCAGTCCAGGAAATGAGAGAGAAAAACCCCAAAATATCGGAGATCCCATTCAACTCTACTAACAAGTACCAGGTATGCAAAGAGAAGCTAGCTCGCAGCTTAATGTAATTTCTTGGGAATCATTAGGATGTGATGAAATATTAATTTCCACTAAATAGTTTTAATTGTTTGGAAATGTCACGGGGCTTACTGAAATATTAAATGTCAGGTAATTTCCTCCTCATGTTGACAGTAAATCCACAGTGTAAAAATGATCTTGGTATTAGACCTTTGGAAGAAACTCTTTAGAATGAATCTTTGTGTGACCTTTACTAACATTTTGAATTTTTGTTAATTGTTAAAAATGGAATCTGTTCTTTCCCTAATAAGGGTTTTGGAAAAGCTTAAAGGTCAAGCTTCAGTTTTTAGTCATTTTTCTTTCAGTTTATCATCTTTTATCTGCCCTCTTTTGTACAAGTTGGGGTTGAACATTACGCAACATAACGCACATTAAAACCTGAATGCTCAAACTGACGTGTTTTTATTTTTTTTTTTTGTGCCTCTAGCTTTCCATTCACAAAAATGGCACACCTGAAGGAGGGTCCAAGCACCTGCTGGTGATGAAAGGAGCCCCAGAGAGGATTTTGGACCGCTGCTCCTCCATCATGATCCAGGGCAAAGAGCAGCCTCTGGACGATGAGATGAAAGACGCTTTCCAGAACGCCTACCTGGAACTGGGAGGTCTGGGAGAGAGAGTACTGGGTAAGGATGGACTGCTGCTGGGATTGAGATGACTGAATTGATTGACAAAGCAGAAACTCAGAAATTACCACAAAATTATCACAAAATCACTTAATTGGGCTATTTTACTCATCCTGAACTGCTTCTTGTCTTGTGTCCCATCCAGGTTTCTGCCATTTCGACTTGCCCGATGACCAGTTCCCAGAGGGTTTTGCTTTTGACACTGACGAGGTGAACTTCCCCACTGAGAACCTGTGCTTCATTGGCCTCATGTCCATGATCGACCCTCCTCGTGCAGCTGTGCCCGATGCTGTCGGCAAATGCAGGAGCGCTGGAATCAAGGTAAAGCCCGTATTAAAACGGACATGACTTATTAAGTTAACATAAAGCAATTTCCATCAGCCTACTCACCTGGAATGGTTCTGTTGAAATATAAATACACAGTATGTACAGTTGTATGCCCTCCAAGTGGACTAATTAATAATAAATCTACATAATAAATCTCTAAAATAATGGTTGTGTAAGTAGCAATGTAATGGAAGAATTTGAGTGCTTTTCTCAGGCTGTTCCCCTTTTGATTTATCTAACTCATCAGCACAAACGTCTCTTCTCCTAGGTCATCATGGTAACAGGTGATCATCCAATCACAGCTAAGGCCATCGCTAAGGGTGTGGGCATCATCTCCGAAGGCAACGAGACTGTTGAGGACATCGCTGCGCGTCTGAACATCCCAATCAACGAAGTCAACCCAAGGTACTGTCTATACTGAGAAACCCTGAGTGCATAAGTACAGAAATACAGAAATAGGACAAGTTTGTTCCAGTTATCATGGAAACAAAAATCAGAGCCCCACCTGGAGAACCCCAAGGTCATGTTCTGGGCCCCCTTTTCTTCTGAATGTGTTTGAATCAGACCTATGCATGTTTCTAACCCCAGGCTTTAAATATCCTTAAAACCATTTTGTAATTATTCTGGCATTGTGCAACTAAGTCTGTCTGTGTGAGTGTAAGTAACCTCATGGCTTTTTATTCCCTCCAGAGATGCCAAGGCCTGTGTAGTCCACGGCGGAGACCTGAAAGATCTGTCCGCAGAGCAGCTCGACGACATCCTGAAGTACCACACTGAGATTGTTTTCGCCAGAACCTCCCCACAGCAGAAACTGATCATTGTGGAGGGCTGCCAGAGACAGGTAGAAACAAAACAAATGAGGAGGTGTGTGCGTGTGTCTCGGAGAACGTTTTCCTGCTCTTATGAGCCTCTGCAGTGTTTGTGCTGTTGTTTTACAGTTTGGCAAACACAGCATGTTCCCGCACCTTATTATGTAAATTATTGTGTGAATATTTGATAACCATATCCCCTAATGCTTATTTATGATCATTGCTTTGGTCTGATGACTGAGTTGGCAGAATAATCAGGCATAACATCTGTCAAGCTGTGACCTCACCCACAGACATGAATATTCATGAGTGCATCAGTAGGCAGGGCAAACTCTTTAGTGTTGTGTGGACTATTTATTTATATAAATGTTTTTGTTAATTATCGCCTGATCAAGGGCCACCACAAACGACATTATATTCTACTGATATAGTGCCAGTTTCATCTCTTGGCCTTTATGTTCAAGGAAACTCTGGTTACATAATATATTTCTGCAGAAATAGTTGAAAATAACCACGTTTAATGTTAAAATTCACAAGTCACAGGAGATGTGCTGTCGCCGGTGATCCAAGTACAGCTGAAAGTCTGTCAAAAAGTTGCAGAACTAATTAACATAATGTATTCCAGCGCGTCCCACATGCTTCCTGGAGGAGGAGTGGGAGGGGGATTAATCATGACTCATTATTGACATTTCATCTTATGAGTCCAGCATTAGGAGCACAGATTTGCTGCATCAGGTCGAATGAATTATGGTCCTTGTAGTTTACTGGTGCACATTAGGTGCATGGCAGCAAGCAATAAATACTTGTTTGAAAACTATTTCTGAGAACTACCACCCTCATTCTTCACACCACTTTTAATAAATCTTTAAAAATGTACTTTGTGAGCTGTTTATTTACTTGCGTGGGAGCCCCAAATATTAACACTAATAATCCATATCATTGTCTGAAAGTAATGTGACAAATATTTAAAACACTTTTTTTTCTTTCAAGGAAATCCCACAGACTTTTAATCTGTAGTCAGCATGCAGCACATCCACTGATCATCTTCAGATCCAAACATTCACATTTTTGCCCAGAATACAAGCTCTGTTTCTCGACTGATCCCGCGTCTGTCTCTTATTCACTTTCATCACATTCGTCTGTGCCGTCAAATAAAGTGGAATTGCCCCTGAAACCTTTTGAAAACTGAGGCTTTTCTTTCACACAACAGGAAATTATTCTGTGTGACGCAGTGTAACTTTAGAAAATGGAAATGTCACTCAACAGCAAGAACGGTGACTTTTCTCTGAAAAGGAAGTGTCACCTGTTATTTCAGTCGAATGTTTTTTTTATACACACACAAATCAGTTTGACGTCTCATCTCAGCTGAAGTCAAACATTTGTTTTGCTGAGAGAATGTTTGACATTCTGTACTCCTCTGTTAAGAAATAGATTTTAAAAATATCTCTCATATCATCCAATTATTTTAGGGCAGCCACCACTCAAAGGATACCACTGCTATTGGCTGCACAACAAATAAAGTCTTTAATATCCCATAGAACAAATCGCTGTGTGAAGATTCCCCTTTTCGTTTCTCCCTCTCTTTCTGAGTATAATTTCCACACTCAAATATTAATATTGCCCTCAACTCTTCTCTCTCCCCTCTCTGCAGGGAGCCATCGTGGCTGTGACAGGTGATGGCGTGAACGACTCTCCCGCTCTGAAGAAGGCTGACATTGGCGTTGCTATGGGTATCGCTGGATCTGACGTCTCCAAGCAGGCCGCTGACATGATCCTGCTGGACGACAACTTTGCCTCCATCGTTACAGGAGTGGAAGAAGGTAACTGAGCTGAAGGACGGAAGGAAATTAGCGAAACAGAATTTTTAATGTTCTTATTTAGCTGGAGGCTTAAAATTATTAAAACTGTCTGTGTGCACTTGTGTCATCAGGCCGTCTGATCTTTGACAACTTGAAGAAGTCCATCGCCTACACTCTGACCAGTAACATCCCTGAGATCACCCCCTTCCTCCTCTTCATCATCGCCAACATCCCTCTGCCCCTTGGAACCGTCACCATCCTCTGTATCGACCTGGGAACTGACATGGTGAAGATGGATGAATCACAGCCTTTCATTTCCTTTTGTACTGCTAAAATGTTGCATTTCTATAATGTGTTGCAAGTTAGCAATATCAAGACAATATTTTGTGCCTGTAATAATTCAAAATGTAGCGAATGTCCACCAGAGAATCTTATTATGTAGACAGATGCATCGTAATTATTGGATTGTACGACAGGGTTTTATGCACTACATCTATTCTTGAGCTGTGGAAAAATAGTGTAATTTTTTTATTCTTTGTTCTCGAAGTCGATGTGTCAACTTGCTCATTGATCCGGACTGTGTCCTGTCTCCCAGGTCCCTGCCATCTCCCTGGCTTATGAAGCAGCCGAGAGCGACATCATGAAGAGACAGCCCAGAAACCCCAAAACGGACAAGCTGGTGAATGAGAGGCTCATCAGCATAGCCTACGGACAGATCGGTAAACAGACACTTCCAAATTAGAAATCCAAATTTACCAAGTACACAGCTAAAATCAAACCAGAACCAGGAGTCTGCTATCTCTGGCTCCTTGGTAGATTTGTCTGGACAGGCAGCTCAGTATCTGGGTGGTCCAAGATAACTGGAAGAGTGGCATGCACCAGAAATAGGCTTATACTGATACAGAACTGGAGTGTGTGTGTGTGTGTATGTGTGTGTGTGTGTGTGATGATAGAGCAGTGCCTCTGGCTTCTGATTTTCCCCTCTTCGGTAATGAAGCCAAGAATAGGCTTGACCCTCCTGAACTTCCTGAACTACCTTATAAGAGCAAGAATATAAGCAAACAAATCTCGCTGTTTTCTCTACTGATTTTCCTCAAAGTTGCAACGGGAAGATTTTTGGTTGAGACATTGCCGTTGCCCCTTTCCCTTTCCATTATAAAGTAATATTTCACCTATTAATTGTCTTAATAAGGTCATGTCACAGTCATTTTGACCAGCCTGTGCTTTCTGAATTCAAATACTTCTTAGGATTTGGTTTCAGGGGTCTTAAAATATCTTAACCCTCTTGATGTCTGTTTCGACTAATTCTCCTATTATGCATCTTTGCATCTTGCCCGACATTTAAAACAATCAAATTGTATCTTTATGGTTTATTTATCTCATAACAATTTCAACAATTAATTTACTAAAAGACCCATAAATCATTCTCATTTTGATTAAGCCTCTGAGTCCTCAGAAGACAATGTAATGTCGTGTTTTTATTTACTCAGCTGTTCATCGAATGGCATATGTTTTAGTCCTTAAATTTCCCCAAAAGACTGACTAATCAGATTTACTCACTCAGTCAGTCACTTTGCCATTCATCTTATTTTTCCCAAGAGACCACAAGGCCAGTTTGTCTGCTTAATCATTTATCGATTCCTGGTTTAATTTCAAATTCTAAATGGACTAACTAACTGCATTTATTCATTCAGTGTGAAACCGCTCAAAAGGCAAACAAACTTCAATCATTAATCAAAAGATTATACAATATCAGATTGATTCTGTGACTCACTCACATGTAGTTTAGTGTCTTCACTTTAAGTCCTTCATGTGTTTCACATCTCTGCCCTGCAGGTATGATCCAGGCGCTGGCAGGTTTTTTCACCTACTTTGTGATCTTGGCTGAAAACGGCTTCCTGCCCTCCACCCTGCTGGGCATCAGAGTGTCCTGGGATAATAAATACATTAACGATCTGGAGGACAGCTATGGACAGCAGTGGGTCAGTAGCATTTACTGGACAGACCACAAGTAAAAGTTATAATTTGGCCATCACCACCTGGTATAGAGTGTTTCTGATGTGTGTGTGTGTGTTCCCTGTCAGACCTACGAGCAGAGGAAGATTGTGGAGTTCACCTGCCACACGGCCTTCTTTGTCAGCATCGTCATCGTCCAGTGGGCCGATCTGATCATCTGTAAGACCAGGAGGAACTCTGTCTTCCAACAGGGCATGAAGTGAGTACAAAGACACCCACTAAAGCACGTCGGTATCTTCTGCCAGCTCTGAACTGTGGCTGTTTCATCAGAAAATACACCACAAGTCTCCCCTCTGCTGCTGAGACAGCTGCCATCTTGAATGTCATGCCCCCTTTTCCATATTGTACTAGCTGTTTTTCTTTTTTAGGAGGAACTCTAGTTAACCGTGTGTGTTTACTTTGAAATCCTATTTTCAGTCACTTTGTGTCTCAGATGTTTCTCTTAATTGTTCCCCTGTGTGTTTCAGGAACAAGATCCTGATCTTTGGGCTGTTCGAGGAGACCGCCCTGGCCGCCTTCCTCTCTTACTGCCCTGGCATGGACGTCGCCCTCAGAATGTACCCTCTCAAGTGAGTAAAGCACAAAAACTCACCTCACAATCCACCAATAAGCCATCTACATATCTAGCCAACTCTGTAAATCTGCTTACTCCACCCACCACATGTTGCTCATCCACGCCCGAGGGCACTGGATCAGTTTCTCATCTCTTTTTTGTGTGTGTTTTACAGGCCCAACTGGTGGTTCTGCGCCTTCCCCTACTCCCTCCTCATCTTTATCTATGATGAAATCCGTAAGCTGATCCTCAGACGCAGCCCAGGAGGTGAGTCCAGAATCCAGGCTTTTATTATCTTCTCTCTCCTTCTGCACTGTTGTTTTTCTGCACACTTTTGCCTCTTTCTCGCTGCCCATTTCTTTTCTTGTTTTTCCTCTCCACCTCCCTCAGCCTTGTGGATAATTTTGATGCTTTGTGAGGGTGGAGAAACTTATTCCTCTGTCACCCTCCAGTCTCTTTGCATGCTTTTAAATAAGTATAAAGATCAAATATATCCAATCTACCCAAGAAGTTGCCTCTAAATCCCGTGTTTGTTTGTTTTCTCTCCCTGCGTGTCCAGGTTGGGTGGAACGGGAGACCTACTATTAAAGACCCCGTCAGCCTGTCAGTCCAGTCAGCTCGCATCTTCTCCTCCACTCCCGTCTTTGCATGAATATTGTCTTGCTGCTCGGAATAAAATTTTAACCTCTGTGAAAAAAAAAAATTGGAACGTGTTTTTATATTAGGGAATGCTTGATACTACTATTAGACAAATACTGAGATGGAACGTGCTGATGATGCTGATGATGATGTTGATAAATGATAATGCTAATAATGACATGAACACTGAACATTGACATGACTATGCGTGCCTTGTTTCTGAAACAGGACCAATTTTATACATGTTTTTAACAGTTATAAACGTTCAATAAAAATGCGCTCGAGTCAGGTCCCACATACGTTTCCTGTGCTCATTTATTGTGTGTGTGTGTGTGTGTGTGTCCTGTAACTGATTGGCCAATGGTTTGATTTCCCCTGAGCCAAAGAAGAAGCAAATGCCTTTTAGCTCAGGTTGGAGATGAATCTTAATGTTTGTTTTTTCCCACCTTTCTTCTCAGCATGTGGGATCACCTTAATTAGAGTTTTATATAGGAAAAACACGTGCTTAGTCCTAATTAAACAATCCTACACAAAGCAGAGGATTATGGACCCTCGTCCTCATTTTCATTTAATGTTTTCTCTCGCTGTTTCTCAAGGAATACATTGGTAACTCCAAGGGAAAACCGGCTCACACTTAACTCTACATTCAAGATACATAGACAAAAACCTTAATGCAGAAATACTGTCATATTTTACAATCTGGGCCTAAATTTAGTATCCAGAACTTGTAGGTGTATTGTATTTTAAGCTTTTAGTCATTTTTCTGTTAAATATTTGACCCACGGTTCCATGCAATAAACACAGGGCCATTAAAGATCACTAAACTCTGGTGGTTAATAGTCGTTTTTTGTGATTAACTCTCCTTCTCATATAGACTGACCTCAGAGAAACACCTCAATCTGACAAGAGGATCTTGTTTGCCTGCATCCTGATACCTGATAATGGGACTAATTTACTCAAAATAATATGGCAACATACTTTATAAGCCCCTAAAATGCTTACATGCAGCAATTTCTCCATTAATAGGAAGGGAATGATCAGTCTTTACCTAAAAAGTAGTACCTTTAGATACATTTTTAGTCTTTATCTACCCCTAACCTATAACAGCCTACATTAAGCCGACACCATGCCACCATCTTGGCGAGGTCAACCCACAGGGCAAATAGTGGCCACACTTTTTTATCAGCAGAACAAGGGAAAGTCTTATCAGCTAGCTGCTTTCAGCTGCCAGTTGACATCATTCCTGCTGTAGATACTGTGTGTGCTTACCGCACCACTATAAACAGTTTCAAACACCGTGGTGTTTAACTGAGACCACTCAAAAGGGGCTTCAGAACTCGCTCTACCCTCTTTATGCTATTCTTGTGAAAACCAGGATTTTCATACTGGTGAAATGTATTGGTTTTATGGCATTTATATATTTTGTTTATTCTGTCATGCCAACACCAAACAAACCAGGGCTTAAAAACAAAAGTAAACAGACTCATAAGCAGCTTGAATATGAACTCATCCTGCCAGCTTAGACATGATGAAGTCAAAATCAATCCTGCGTCTTTAGATAGACAGATGGATGGATGATAGATAGATGATTTCTAACCTCACATGAACTTTGCAAAGTCTCTCCGAGTCTCTGAGTTGTTAAAGCCATGGTGGGTGTTTTAGTTTACCAAGAGGCACTGGGATGCCTAATCCAATATCCATTATGCTGGGAGTTTCAAGCAGCTACTGTATGTGGTCTCTGTCCTCCCACGCACTGCTTACTGAGTCTTGACACAAACACACACAGAAAATGAGGAACTCAGCAGCCCAGCATCCTCCTACCTTAAAAATGCAGTTTTAGACAAAAGGGTGAGAAGGGGATGATCTCTGGGATGGACAAAAATAAAGAGCACGAGATGTTTGAAAATGTTTGTACTCAATTTATGTTTGTAGGCTTTTTGGCTGCACAGTTCCAGGTTTTATTTCTTCAATCAATTAACTTAAACAGGCATTTTAAAACAATTACAGGTGAAAACATAAAATAGAGAAAAATGAAACTGCTCTTTATGGTTTATGGTTATGGTTTAGAAATAATAAATATAAAAACATGAATAAAAATATAATTATATACTGCTAATATCATATAATTTGTACCCAAAAAAACGTTGGACGACTCCATCTACAATCCACGCACCCCCCTCAGTGAGGAGCAAATGGTTTAGTCTGCACCCGCACAGGTTTGGTCGCAGCAATGTGACGCTAAAGATGTTTTACCCCAAAACTGCAGTAAAAAGTGGCACCAAAATGAAAAGAAAGGAAAGGAAGGAAAGAGAAAACAACTAGTGGCAAAGTTTTATCAGAAGAAAAGGTGAGCTTGCCAGTGTTTTAATACTGCTGTAAGCTATATGGTAGCTAAACACTGTATAAATGACAGGTAAAACAAGTTAGCTTACAGGTATTTAAATTCACCTTTCTCATGGCGGACATTTTGACTTAGTAGTAGTGATACCACGCTTTAAAAATACTCAATTACAAGTAAAAGTCCATTGGAAATGTCACTCAAGTAGAAGTACATCTGTAACATTAGCAAAATGTACTTTGAGTGTCAAAATAAAAGTACTCCTTATGCTGAAATTGGATTAATATTACTGATGCAGTCATGTGTAAGTATTTTAATGTCGCAGCCAGTTGAAGCAGAGCTAATTTAAGCTATTTAATATATGCTGCGTAGCTTGTAACAGTGCATCATATTTTATTAACTCATCATGTTTTAGCTACATGTATGATATATAACAACTGTAGCTGTCAGATAAATATAGTGGAGTAAAAAGTACAATGTTTTTCCTCTGATATGTAGAGCTTAAAGTAGCAGAAAATGGAAGCAAAGTACCTCAAATACTTACTTTTATTGCTTATTATAGCAATAAAACCACAGGTGTGATTAATTAGCTGTGTTTAATTTAGGTGCCCCACTGAGGCAGCATACACAATTAATGTAATGCAGTATGTTTAATTAATTTTTATTAGTAACACCTGTGAAATAAAATCACAAAGAAACTAAACTCCAACTACTGTCCAAGCTGAAGTGGAGAGGGGAAGAG
The DNA here is from genome assembly GCA_003416845.1 of Oplegnathus fasciatus. Lineage (NCBI taxonomy): Eukaryota > Metazoa > Chordata > Actinopteri > Centrarchiformes > Oplegnathidae > Oplegnathus > Oplegnathus fasciatus. The sequence goes on along the minus strand of NTHP01000379.1, from coordinate 523,633 downwards.
GTGAATATGATATTTTTGTATTAACATTAAACTGTGAGATGTTTGCATCACTTTGAAGCTGCAAGACTGTAACATTGGGACGTATACACCCTCCTCATATTACAGAAACTGCTACAGAGTGAAGCAGCCGTTTCCCACCACCTGATGATGTTTCTGAAGACATGACACAAGGTGAGGCCCAAAGGTACAATTAGGGTGTTAGTATAGTCTTAATGAAAGTAAGTCACAGCTGTGAGAAAGTATTTGTTTATGCAAAGAGAACATGCTGTATTGCTGTTGATGTTTTTGAATGTATGGGAGTATTTGTCTGTTTTACTGTCTCTCCTTGGATTTCAATCATTACAACTCTTCCTCTTATCACTCTTTAGCTTTTATGTAATTTTGTATGGCTTGTCTTCCATATAAATTTTGACTTGCCATTGCAGGATAAGCACAGGTTTGAGTAATAAGGCTAACAATGAGTGAACAATTAGCTCACACAGTGCCAGCAAGTTCAAAAATGAACTACTCAGTTCATTTTTTTTATTCCAAACAGATTTAGCTTCTTCTACAAATATAAAATGCATCATTTTAGGTCAGCAGATTTTCCCCTGAAAACAGCTACCAGACACGAAGAGTTAGAAAAAGCGTAAAGATGCTTACAAATTCACTATGGACCAATCACCATTCATATAGCGACAGTAGGTAGGACGGGACAGCCAAGGCAAGTTTATTTGTTTATTTCAAAGGCAATTCAAAGTGCTTTACATAATACATAAAAAACATCAAAAGGAAAACATCACTGAAATGCAACTTAAAGCGTTAATTACAGGAAACACTTGTTTTAATCAACATTCCTAAAATGTGGATAACCCGGCACACGTTTCTCTAAATTTGTGGACATTTTTGACTCCGCACAGCATCATAATTGGTAAACAACCAAATGCAGACGCCTGTCTCTCATCCCGGTGAAACATCCTCATATATCATGAGGCTGTGTGTCCTGGGAGCTCATTAAAGGGAAGATGTTTGGCTGTATTTGATGTCTGTATTTCCCTGTACAGTATATGCCACAGCACACCAACATACAGTATGACGGCCACATTGCCTCTTTTTTTAAAAGCATATTTGGATTTTAGTTTTTTAGTTAAATCACAAAGTAACTGATGAGAATTGCAGCTAAAGAAAGCAGCGGAAAACCATGTTCCTGCCTACAGACATGGGAATTTAAATACCCATGACCACCCTTTGAATGTAAGAACTTTTCACATCATAAGGTTTCTAATCATCACAGACTAAATAACATATTGAATTTGCTTTTTTCAAGATACCTGTGCTTGGTGTTGAATATTCCTTAAGCTTCCACCTTAACGCCCAGAATTATGTCAGCTATTTTAAAAACGAAGAGCAGAAACTTAACATAGGCTTCAAATGTCATTTACTAACACAGGTTGTGAGTTACCTGATGTTTAATTGATTAAACCTAGGTTAATTGAATGCATAATCAGACTACATATATACATTTTTTATGTTTAGCTGATGTTCTTAACCCAGAAGTGCATCTCCAGCACTACAAGCTACTGAAAATAAATAGGGTTAAAAATTTAAGAGGCCTTACTGTGTTGCAGTAACCATAAAATGAGGATGAAAAATAAAAAAAGCAAACAAAAAAAACATTGGATTGGAAAGGACAAATAGATTTTAATTAATTCTCCTGCATAGAGCCAAGAGCAGTGTCTTATACCTGTCAGGTCAGGTTAAAAAGGTTAATTTCCAATGTGATTATGGTGTGGTAAAACAGTATGACCTGTTTACAGTAAAATGTGTGAAAAAGGCTGAAAATACACTTGATCTTACATATTACCAAATGTTCTAATAAAGGCAGACTTAACTTCAAGTAGAGAGGACACACACCTCCTTTAAATACACACACATACACACTCTCGGTCACACAAAGGGACAGGGACAGACTGTGAGGCTCCGCAGTGTGTTGCATGTGTTTCTGTGTCAGTGAACACTTCAGCTCTGTCAAGATATCGCACGTCTCCCGACTGACCCCAGTGACAGCTCTGCAACTCTGATCTCTTGTGTCTGTGTGTGTATATATATATATGTGTGTGTGTGTGTGTGTGTGTGTGTGTGTGTGTGTGTGTGTGTGTGTGTGAACCCAGTGCTCTGTAGAGAATGTGCCTGCGTGCTGACAATGCGATGTTAACTCAGCTCACATCTCTCCTCTCTGTCTCTGAGGATACGCTTTGTTCAGAGAGGGTTAGTTTGTGGTGACAGATGTCATATAAGGTGACGAGGAAGCACCTTATGGAGAGAGAGAGAGAGAGAGTGACGGAGACGCAGAAGAAGAAAAGCATTTCGTCTCTTTCTCCCTGTTTGTGCCTGGATAAAAAGCAGTACGTTGTAGATCGAACAGTTGGTCGCCTTTATAAGTCATGACCAAAATCAACACCAAAATCCTGGTATTCGGCTCAGCTGTCTAGTGCACTTAACTGCTTGTCTACACAGGCCTTGTAACGGGTCACGCTTTACTTGTGTAACTGCAACCCAAAGCGTTATCTTAGGCTTGTGTGTGCCGTGTTCAGACTGACCTCGGTGAAATATCGCAGCCCTCTCAGTCATGGGCTCCGGCAGCGACCTCATTCGGCAAGTTGCTATGTTGGCCAGTCAAATACAGGCAAGCACATGTTCCTGGTAAATTACTTTGTAATGTAAACGCCACATTACTACTGTTTCATGATAATTGTGATGAAAGATAAAATAGCTGCAGCCGTGATACTTTTCAGAGTTGTAAAATCCTGTCCTGTGTTTTGGTGCCTTTAAACACCTAACCTGTTACTCTAACTGGACTTCCTAGATGGTATTTCATTTTCTCATCAGTACCTTAAAGGGATAGTTTTTTCAAGTGGGGTTGTATGAGGTACTTCAGTCAATAGTCAGTGTATTACGAACAGTAGATGGCGGTCAGTGCGCTCCCAGTTTGGAGAACCAGCCGGAGTACACGGCACGGAAGCTAAGCAATGTACTGCCGTGGACGGGGCCAGCAGTAAAAACGTATTTTAGCCATCTAGAAAATTCAATATCAGTTTACGTGAACGCTATATTAAGAATATTTTTACTGCTTTACCTTGCCACCAGATGGCCCTTTCATTTGGCACTACATTTTGTCAACCGTAGAACTTCCGTATTCCTACGCATAAGCCCGTTCAGTCTCCATCCTCTTCTGTATACTCTGGTTCATAAAGGTATCTTCTTGTCTCCACAGTGAATGGTATTTTGTTGTTGCTGTCATAATCACTAATTTTTATTTTCTTGTATGCGTTGTCTTGTCCATAAACCGCTGACCCAAACAGCTAATCTGTGGCGTAATACAGTGCGCTGCATGTGTAGGAATACGGAAGTTCTATAGTTGAGAAAATGAAAATGAAAATGAGAAGCTGTGAAAATGTTCTAAATGTAGCGTACACTTAAACTGATACTGAATTTTTTAGGTGGGCCGCTTTTTAGATAGCTAAAATATGTTTTGCTGCTGGCCCCGTCCACAGCAGTACATAGCTTAGCTTTCGTGCCACGAACTCTGGCTGGCTCTCAAAACTGGGAGCGCGCCGGCCGCCATCTACTGTAGGTAAAACACTGACTATGGATAAGTACCTCATACAACCCTACTTCAAAAAATCCGAACTATCCCTTAAAACAATACCCTCCCACCAGCACAGCGTCCGCGTCCGGTCTGAATAAACATGAGATCTGATGGAACTGATTCTATTTTCATCAATACAGCTGTCTACACATAGTATACAGATATACAAATGCACCCAGACTGTGAAAAGGTCTCTAATTTATACTGCGGCTCTGAAGGAGATTGGTCAAGCCTGAGAAAGTTTCATGATTATGATTATCTCAGCTTGGCCCTGGGGACTTCACATTTTTAACGGAAATTGTGCATCACAAACTGGGGGCATGGAGTTTAAAAGACAGACTTGAAGGGTCTAACCAAAGATGCTATTGAGTTGCATTATGGGAAGTGTTTTTGGAGCCAGTGATTTTGGAGCTTGACCTACTCTAGACACTACAAGTCAGGAAATCCCGGCCTCTGCTGTGTCAGTTTTTACTATTCTTTTTTAATCTGTCTCTCGCAAGTCCCCAAACTTTATTGAAATATTAATGATATAACCAGGTTTATTTCTGCACCATTTCATGTTGGTTAATTGCCGTTTCCCAACCGATTTGTGCGGTTGGTTTGTATTTTCTTGATAGCTAAATTAAGTACTTCAGTGTAGGGATAGCTTTCGGACTCAGAGGGGAGATAATAAAAAGTGCAAGAGAAGATAAGAGAAACTGAAAAGGACCAACTTGAAGTTTAGTGTCCTCCAGTGTGATACAGTGTGTTCCTCATACTAACTTGTCAACCCAAAGCTTCTCTAAATAAAACCCATTTTAAAAGATAATTTATGATTATATCAACCAGACACAAACAGACACTTGAATATAACTGTGCCTGTTGCAGTTTTTAGGAATGGCTTGCTCTGCCTGTTCTGCATTTGCAAGCAGATGGAAACACACGTGTTATCGCTGCAGCAGCAAAAAGAAATCTTGGAAGGAACTCTCCATGGGTGCTTTTCAGTGCAAACTATAGTTAAATCATATCAAATGCTGTTTTTTTATACTCTCTATATTGTGTCTCTGACTCGCAGGCACCAGCTGCTGTGATACGTGTGCGTGGATATTCATAAAGTTGGTGATTGCTAGCCATCTGGATCTATATTGTATCAGTTATTGCCTTCCTGTCTACCCTTTAATGAAATCAAGACTTTAGCTGTGCCATGTCACGCCGCTGCCTTTGTACCTCTATGTTGTACGACCAGTCTGGATTGTGGGTTGTGGTCTTCTTCCTGTGTCAGCCCTCTCATCCTGTCCCTCTCTCCCTTGTGTAACATCTTTAGTAATGTTATAAACATAATCATATAAAGAGGAAACTTATCCTGGCAGCGCTCTGGGATTTGATATCATTGAACCACGTTAATATCATCACATCCATCACACCCATGTGACTGGTCAGGCAGACATAAATAACAGACAAGCAGGTGTAAGAAGCAGTGTCGCTTTGTGCAAATAATACACCAACAGCATATACTTACTCTGCTTTAGAGATTAAAAAACAAACAGTTTGACGTGTTCCTCTTAAAAATAACTTCTTTATTCGAAAGGGACATGGTGCATCCTGCTGTCCTGTATTTGCTCTTCCGTGTCCCTGGCACACGACTGGTAGCATAGTTTTTAATATCTTCACAGAACAAAATGTGACTGTTCCTTTGAACAAAATGTACCAACACTCCTCCCATCCTGGAACAGGCAGCACAGTCCTGTGCTGTAGCTTTCTTTCTGAAAGTTTTGTGACGATGACAGTGGTTTTTATTTTCAGCATCACTACCATTTGTTATGTCCTGGTTGTTACTAAGTAAAAACTGTTGCTTATGGGCTGAAATTATACTTACAGATATATAAGTATAAAAGGTGTTTGTATCTTTGAAATGAAATAAACATGAAATAAAGTGACTGCTACTCGATCGTAGTCTGTAGCATTTTGCCGTTTCAAAGTGGAAATTGGACGTCTGACATAGAATAATAATAATAATAGAATTTTGCTATGAAGAAATACTGTACATGTGATGCAAAAGTGCAAAGAATATGACATTTTGTTAAAAATCCCCATAGTTTCATCTGGCTTTTCAGACAGGATCCTCTTAGTGCTTTTCAATTGATCGTATTAGGTTTTTAAGACAAAGAAACCTCATGGATCCAAGTCAAGAATCTGATTTCTGGCTTAAAGGAATAGTTTATATTTAGGGAAACTCATATTTCTATATATCGTTTGTTTAATCTGTGCAAAAGATTCACAGTGACAACAAGACTCTCGGAAGCCGAACATAACGTTCACCGTCTGTGTTTATCTTTCCAGACAGTCCAGCTTATTGTTCATCATCTCTGCTGCTGTATCTGTTCTTGGTACTGACTGAGATAAAACTGTCTCCTCTCCTTATAAAGCCATGATGTCGCATGCTGAGACACACTCACATACACACACTAGCTCAAATATGTGTTGTCTGTATACCTTTCATTGTGAACAAACGTCGTTCTGATCATTTGTGCAACATATTTCTGCAAGTCAATTCTATCCACTAGCGCTACTTTACACTAACTTTATATATTTTATCCCCATTATCCCTCTAAAAATAGCTTTTTCAGAAGAAAGGACACCTTTGGATATCTATAATATGAATAGAAAGAAAACCTCAGCTGAGTGATAATAGTTCGGGATAGCTCAATGTGAAAATGGTCAAGGCCTGCTAATATGACCTTGTCTAAATTAACACATTAACACATCAAATATCTTATTGGCTGCATTTTATTGGATTGAGTACATTTGTATAAACTTTTGCCATTTTGTCCTGAACTGTTTGTCCCTAAACAGACCTGCTAGGAGTTAAGGAAGTCTTCTGCTCTAATATACTAAATTTGCAACCTTGTATGAAAGACTGAAAAGGCCATAAAGCAGTGAACTGCTCAGTAGAGGTCATGGAGATGGCAAGTAGCTGCCTATCACTCTTTAAACAACAATGAAGCAGAAGACAGCAGTCACAAATGAACCCATGCAAATGCCTTTTAGCATCTTTGTCCCCAAATAACCTCAAGTCCACATATTGTCTTCTTTTTCAAGGTGTTGCTGACAGCTGACTTTGTGTCCCATGTGTGTTAACGTGTTAAATGACTCCTGATGAAACTGAGTGACTGCAAAATATCAGAACTTATGAAGGAGTTACTGTGAGAATCACAGTTTGGTCAGCTCCTGGAAAGTGAACCTGCTTGCGATAAAGGGATGTTCAGGGGCACAATTGCCAGGTTATATGAAGCGCAAATGGACATGAGCCAGAAGGAATAGAACAATAAATAGACTTTTATGAGTTTATAGGTCTCATTGTCGTTCTAGCTACAGGCAGACCCTTGTAACGGCTGCTGCCTGCCATTTCTAAAAGGACCCAATGAGCCAGAAAATTTGTCCAAGAGCAAAGACGGAGCCACTTGTCTCAGTGTTACTCTATGTATGACTGTGTGTGTGTGTGTGTGTCTCGGAGTGGATGGGTTTCTGTGTTGTTGTTCAGTTCAGTCTCCTGAGGGCTAAACCAAGTCGCAGAAATGTTTTCCGTCTTTCCATCCTCTTGCACTCTTTCCTCCCTCCATCCACAGTGCTCTCAATCTCTCTCTCTCTCTCTCTCTCTCTCTCTCAGTAAGAGGCAGGAGGCAGCCCTCGGGCAGTTATTTCTTAGGCAAGTGCAGCTGTCTGCTCTCAGTGCAACCCACAAACTCACACACTCTCTGAGACTTCACAGATGAATAAACCACGTCACCGCTAGAAATAATAACAGGAACTGCAGTAGCATGAAAAATCTCTCTAATGATGAAATTGTCGGCTCCACAAGTGTAATAGGTTGAGTTTAGGACTGAATTAGAGCACACTGACAGGACACAGATCTGCTTGGACAGTCTAAGAACTTACATGATGAGACTAGCTAGCTTGCATTGCTCTCTATGTCTGCTAACATCACATTTTATATTTTTACCATTTTACACTTTCCGTACGGGTCCCATTATTCAGTTCAGACTGCGTGCTGCTGCTGTAATGTGTTACTCAACATATAAATTGTCCTGATGTGCCAATAACATGATAGTTCTTGGTTTATTAAATTGGTACTCATGTTGTGGAGCATTGTAGTTTCTCTAATGTATGTCTAATCAGACGTACAAAGATGGAGATGACTTGGACACGTCCACTGTGCTTTAATCATCTACTCTAAAACGCTCAAGTATTGTCTGACATGATTTGTACAAATATAAATCTACCTGACAAAAGAAGGCTGACTTGACTTTGAGGTTACATTGGCGACACTACATGAGACTTGACTAGGTATGATACAACAGACAGATTAATATGTTTTGCCTCAGAATCCCTGTTATGGTCTTGTGCACTGTCGAAAGACTCACAAGCCCCTGAACCCCTTTAATTGGACTCATTGTGTGGCATCATGACCAAGTTTACAGCACACTGAGCACTAATTAATTTGACTTTTCCACTAGTAGAAAGAGACTAATGGAGTACATTAAGAGGGGACAATTCTCTGAAGAAGCTATTTAAGCCATCTGACCTATTTGTTTCATACGAGTGTCCATTAAAAACAAGGAACAGTTTGTAGTTGTGCTTGTCAGGCAAATCTGCTGCAGGTGAACTTCAAATTTATACTAAATATGAATTTCTCTGTTGCACCCAGGAACATAATGTATCTGCACTGGGTCTGTCTGCACCCTTTTTTCTGTTTGAGTACATACCTGGAAATTTAGATGCCTGGAAGTTAAAGTTAGTGAAAATCAAAGCATCTGTAAACAATAAGCCACAGCAGAATTAATACTGGCCTGCAGGATCTCTAAACCTGCATGATTATAGGCACTCTTTCTTTAATTTTCACAATTTTTAACAAAACCATCTCAACCAAAATTTTGCCCATAGCAAAAACAAACAAAAAACAATAATGTTCAGTTACAAAGGCTGAGGAGGAATAGACTACACCCGAGAGAAATATGATAATGAGATTAAAAATAAAAACGTTAACTGCGATCTGTCACAAACCCTGAAAAAGATGACAACATTATGCATTCTTTTGAAAAACAGGTGTGTGTTAAATTACAAATGTGTTAGGAAAAAAATGGCAAATCGGTGGTTAATTAAGATGAATGGAGCGAGGGAGGAAAAGAGTAAAGTGGATGAAAGATAAAAAAGGGTGTGTGTGTGTGTAAAATGTTGTGCCAACCCATGGGGGAAATTGAGGCTGGGTGGTTTGATTAGATTAAGGCAAGCTTAGATCTACAGACTGTTAATTACCTGACCCAGTATATCTATGTGTGTGTGTGTGTGTGTGTGTGTGTGTGTGTTTTTGGTGGATGTGTACTTGTGTTAGTGCTGCTGCAGGGCTGAACAGAGTTTCTGAGTCCTGAGTGGGGGGAGCATCTGGTTTGAGAAGGATGGGCGATTATAGCAGCATGCAAATGAAATGCATGCGTGTTATGTGCATCTGTGTGTTTGTGTGTGTGTGTCCTTACAGCATGAACATAATCTTTGTGACAGCTCAGAGGGAAAGTAAGCCACAGAGCGCAGCCTCAGTGTGTCCACCTTGTGCTGATTTTATAATTATGTTGTTTTATTTGAATTTTTTATTTGTCGTAAAACGCCTTGTCTCATGAAGTAGACGTCCTTGAAGACATCTTTTTGTCTCTCTCTTTTTCAGGACATCAAATATCAAAACGTTCGTGAAGTCAAGAGTAATAAAATGTACTTTATTTATATGAAAACGTCCCTCCTCACCATTCTTTGACTCTTGGAGATACTAGAGGCAAAGAATAACAATAAAACTTTCTTTGTATAGCACGTTTCATACAGGTTAGTGCAGTTTAAAGTGCTTTTCAGATGACAGACAAGCTGATAATGAGAAAAAGAAAAACAAATTGTGACCAATGCAAGCACACGAGGAGTGATAAAAATTAAATAAAACCAATAAAATAGATAAAAAGATGAGAAGAAATAAAATGGATAAGTGGCAATACAACATTTTGAAACATGAATACAAAAAAATGAATATTAGATCATCAAAAGCCAGGCTAAAGCGGCAGGTTTATGTTAATATAAAATGTTGATAATAAAGATGTGGTTTACCCAAGAGAAGCAAGTGAGATTTGAACCATTTAATGTTGTTGTTTCTGCTGGAAACTTGTAACAGCAAAGCTGAAACCTTGTTTCTTCGTTTATTAGTTATACTTTAGGCTGCCATATGAGCCACAACGAGTTAAAAAGAAGTTAAGAGTCTCAGCTGGAGCCAGTGAGGGAAGAGAGAAGAGAGAGAGAGGCTGAGAAGGTCTGTTGGAGAGAGTGTTTAGTCAAAGCGTTGAATAGATTTTCAGGAAGTAGTTTGTTCTTCTCCACTCTGCCAACGTCATCGTCTCTGGCTCGCACATTTTCCACTGCCTTGGCCAACTCTTTCTCTACCTCTCACACACACACAGTCACAAACACACACAAATGCGTTCAACTAGGCCCAGATAGACGAGCTACAGTAACACGTGCACACACACATCAGCAGACGTGCACGCTTTTTAAACGAGCGAACTGGTACTGGCAAACGTCATTCTCCCTTTAACTACTCTTCTACCACACACAAACGCAAACAAAGTTACAGGCCTGCTCTTAGCTACGATCGGAAGCTCTGCAGGCGTGTGTGTGTGTGTGTGTGTGAGTGTGAGTAAGCTGAGCATTTAGCCACCAGTGATGCTGGTGGCACCAAAACAATGTGGTCATTATTGGACTGGACACAAAGCCAGGAGAAGAAGAAGAGCAGGAAAAACATAGAAACAGAACTCACAGATTATAAACAGTAGCTGTACCTGCCCTGTTCAAACAGCTCTCAGTGCAAAAACTAGGATTTTTTCAATATTAAGATTACACTGCACTATCTTTTTAATATTTCTGGGTATATTAAGCGACTATGGGAAATGTTACAAATCAATGAGCAGCACTGGTGATATTGGCTTGTTATATGATTTGTTTCTGTAAGTGTGATTAAGGACTTTGTTTTGTCATGTACTTGATTTGCTGCATCAGTCAAAAACATTCCTGTCCATTTCATCGTAAATAGTTTGAAGATTTATCACACTATTTATAGCAATACACATATATAAAATTAATGTGCCGTAATCAAGGATTTTATCCATATTGCCAACTTCTAGTAGGCAGCAACTTGGTACATCAGTACAACATTCGCAAATATTGGTTGAAACATACCCTGGGGCGTTCACCCAGTTAGCACGGTAGTCTTGGTGTGAAAGCTGTCAATCGAACCCTGGCGCAGACCAAACAACCGGACGCTCCTTTTCACGCGGTCTTGGCTTCCAAGCTGGCTTTGGTGAGGTTTGTTCGTGGTGCGAAAGCAAACTAATAAATCCCTCTGCTGTTTGGAAGCAATCTAAGATACTGCTAATAATTTACTTTTACTTAAAGTTATCATCTCAAAGATTTACATTTCGTTGTCTTTCGCGGCACCTATGGCGATAATCAGTAATTGCAGATGTGTTTTTGGACCTCACTTCAGTTTCAGTTTCATCGTCTGTAGTCATCAATCTTTTCTTTGTTTGTGCAGCCATAGTAACCGTTTACTCGCAACGCTAGGAGAGAAACAGTACGCCGTGTCATGCACAGGTGAGTTGAAGAGCGAGTCTGTTGCGTTAAAAGCCTAACTGTGCGCCACTTGTGATTTTTCCGGGAAAGTCGCTGCCGACACCCACATCGTAATACTGCAAATGCAAGGGCTTTCATCAGTGGGCCGTAGGCTCAATAACCATTGTTTTACCTCATTCGGAGATAGATAGTGACTTAACAGATATTTATTTAAATGAAAATCTTCAAGCTTATATCTGTAAGTAACATTTAGGATTTAATATTTTTATTATTTAGGACATTTCGTATCATTCAGTCTGATGCTCCATACAAACATAAATTAATTTGTTGACTGATAGGGGACACAGCAGATCTAAGTCTAAATGTAAGTAATTTCATATCACATTATACACAAGAAAAGTAATAGGAACAATAAACTACTAGCGATAACATTCGGTGGATGCTCCTTCTATACCTTTACAAAATTCGGGTTATGATCTATTCTAAGCAGTGTATTTCTATGAAGGTGGTTGGGTTCAACAGCAACAGGAAACAGTTTGTCATCCTGGCTACACTCTCCTGCACTTTCCCTCTCTCCTATTCTCTGTGGTCTTTGTGCTTTGGGGTTCCCCTCAGTAATTACTATGCTGAGTGGCCCCAACAACAACAGCCCACTGTGGCTGCATGTCAAAGCAGGAAACTAACTTTTCTGCTCAGTGGCCTCGGTGGCATGCAAAGACAAAGACAGCCCTGTTAAATCAACCGTTTACTTCTCTGTGAGTATTTTTGTCAGTGTTTACTCAGTCAAATCTGGGAAAAACTGCAGCTGCATGGCATTTTCTATATTGTGATGATGGAGGACATTTACCCTCTGTACCACTATCCTCAAGTGAAGCAACCTCACAGCTACTAAGCAGAATTTCTGCACTTGAGAGCTGTTTCATTTAAAACTGATTACAAAAGTCTTGTGTGCAATATTAATGAATTTTATCTTGAAAGAAAACATTAACACAAAATAATACATCTGTAACAGTGATTGTACAACCCTGTTATGTCATTCCAGGAACGCTCCAAGTGTTCCCTGGAAGGAACAAACCCAGTTATCATCAACCATCGCGGGTGAAATAAGATTTAAGGAGCATTTCTAAATGTGGCCGAGGGGGAAGATCCACCCTGCCAGTAAGTGATAACACATTACCCAAAGCTCTTAAGAACGATGCATCTCCCATTACTCCATTTTACACTAATACAGAATGATTTCAATACCTAATACAGCATTGCAACATGGCAAATGTCTGCCTTTTTGCTCTAAACTCTGATATTGTTTCACTTTTGAGAGATTTCTCCAAGAGATCCAAGAGATTTTATGAAAGAAAAAGATGGAGTCCTACACTCTCCAAAAGCTTACTTTTTGGAAAAAAAATAGGAAAACCTGGTTGATTTCACCATTTATGTCACTCCGTTTTACAGGGTTTTACAGTGCCACTTGAATGACTTGGCTTTATTTAATGAACAACTTAGTATAATGACATTGCTAAATAGTTAAAGACAATCAAATAAAGCCAAAGTGTTATTTCAGGTTACCAATGATGTACATATTCAGGAACCTTTCACTTTGTTTTCAGTATTCTGTTAGCAGCTTTTGTGCAGCCGGCTTTAGGGGTTAAGGTTTTGGAAAACCCTTCTCGTTCCTGGTAGTAGGCTGGCAAACTCGGTTAGAGGCCACAGGGGGACGAGAAAATAACATTTAATGGCCATTTGAGCCTGGGTGAGCCCAGATGAAATAAGATTTGAGTGTCATTTCTTGATATCAACCCCAGGGCCAAGGCAGATAACAGATCAAAGATCACAAGTAACAGGAAACATAAATTCACTGAGAAGATGATGGAGGGGAGAGAGCACAGGGATAGAAGACTGAATGCTATTTGATGGTGCCGTGAGTGGAGGGAAGATTGGTGTGAGGTTAGACTGTGGCTCAATGTGAAAAAGATGCAGCTGGTATAAAAAAGTCCTGACCCATTTTCAGTTAGCCTCTTTTTCTCTAGCCTGTGTTGCGTAATGCATCTTTGGATACGTTTCTTCATCAATATTTACTTTGTGGGAAAAGCACATAAGAATTATACAATTTCACACATCGCACACACTTGCAACTTAAATGTACTTTTCACCATTTTTACCAAGAAATATGTCAAGCAGATCCTGTTGAGCATATTACATGCTGAAAATACAGGCATCAAACGTCATGGAAATAAAGGTTATAATCTAAGATGCGTAAAACTTTGGCAACATAATTTTTTAATTGATGGCTTGACTTTCACGCCTGGTTTTTATGTGCAAGGGTTTTGAGACTAATTAAACGCCATAGAAAGTGCAAGTTTTTAAGGAGTGTAGTGTAGCCCATAAGACGTCCCCCCTGTCCATCGTGATGTTTTACTGTGGACATCGTATATGCCATTAATATTTTCATTATCTATTAGTCTGCCGATTTATTTTCTCAATTAATCGTATTTTTAACGTCAAGGAATAGTGAAAAATACCCATCACAGCTTCCTAAAGACAAGGCGATGTCTTGAAATTGCTTTGTTTGTCAGCCCAAAACCCAAAGATATATATTTTACCATCATATAAGACAAAGAAAAGCAACAAAAGTTAAAAATTGAGAACCTAACTAGCTAACTAATTGATTAATCGACTAATCGTCACATCTCTAGTCCAACACCCAAAGGTATTTAATTCTCTAACACATAGAAAGAAGAAAAGCAGCAAACCTGCACAGGTAATGTTGGGATTTGTGTTTGAAATATAGTTTAAATTAAATCGATTTTCAAAGTAGTTGCTGATTAATTTTCTGTTGATCGACTAATGGTTTCATCAATTAATTATTTCAGCTCTAAAAGATATTACTAGTTATTTTGTTAGCATATACCCTAGCAACTACAGCACCCGTAAGTCTTTGACATGTCTGTCAAAAACCCTTATATTAATTTTTATCTGTCTGGAGTTCCCTCTTTGCCTTTTTAATTTCACCATTTCGCCAACTCAAGTTCTGAGAGTCACATTAATCATACAAAAGAAAGTTAAAGGTAACGATGGTGCATTATGCATATGCACTGCAGTAAGCAAACAGAGTTTTTTAGGTAATTGATTTTTCTTAATGTTTGTGTGGGTGTAAATAGTCCTTCTCTGCCATTTACACATAAGCACACACACACACATTCACAAAGAGAAGTAATAGATATTTTCCTTGTTTGTGTGGTTGTGTGCTCGGCTGGCTCTCTTGCTCTCTGTCATAAATGCTCACGTGGTCCCATTTGTCAGGTGCTGCAGTGTGCACATTAAATATGTGTGTCTCTGTGTGTGTATTAAGATGGATGTGTGTTTATGAATAGAAAGAATTATTGCAATAGATTTATAGGCCAGGCAGCCTTTGGCAAAACAAGCACGCAGGGACCACACACTCCCACACATGTCGACCACGGCCATTTCTCTTATATACTGAAAGATGTGTGTTTCATGGTTAGAGGGGGGAGGGGAGACATGATCACGCCTTGGCACTGACGCAAAAAAGAGTAGTTATTTTTGCTGTAATTATGAAATACAGCTATACAGCCTGAGGAGAAGAAAGTGGAGAATGAAAGGAGTTAGAAAGAATTGAAGAAAGAGAGAATAGGGATTGGAAGAGAATGGGGAAGAAATTAAAAGCAGGGATGCAAGGCGGTAAAAGTCAAGAGAGAAAAAGAGGAGGTGAGGATAAAATGACAGGTAAAGCTTCACCTGGGGGCACACAGATATGAGCATTGCCTTTGCTGCACTTCTGACATGAAGCTGCAGCACATGGGAGAGGCAAGAGAGTATTAGTCACAAGTCTGCTCAACCAAAACCAGAGGTGTCACTTCAAATATGTCCACGTAGAAGCAATTAAAGAAATCATCTTTCTTTTCAGACAGTGTGTTTCACTCCATGAGAGCTTCATTAAAATTTAAGTGCAGAAGAGATGGGAGAGGAGACAAGGCTTTATTTTTGCCTTAATTATGAAATATAGCCTCATTAATTGTTATACAGCTTCAGGAGAAAGCATCGGAGCAAAGAGGCAGCGGAGGAGGAGACAGAGAGACTCAGAAGAGGAGAGGAAAATGTTTGAGAGATTGTAAGAAGAAAGGGAAAGAGAAGCAGGTGTAAATAATGTGTTTGGGGGCAGATTCGCACCTCGAGGCTAACAGGAGCCATTATTTATGTTGTAATGATGATATAGAGCGTCTCCATCTTAAGTGTGCAGACAGGTTCATACTCCATCAACAGAGACAGGGGTGCTACAGCTGTGACACAGCTTCTTTAATCCACACAAATGGTGCCAGGAAATAATACCCCGAGGAAGTATTTTTGTATGCAAAAGTGGTACTAAAACTCTCTGCTAATATGCAGTTTTAATGAAAGTCATTTAGACATGGCAGTAGTGTCGTCTCCAATACAGTCAGCACTTTACCCTCCCTGTTTAAAGAAACATGATTTTTTCAGCATTCATATGTTATTCTAACAAGCAGATTCAGCCAACCAAAGTGAAATATATGGCCTGACTGTGTACATATTTCCCATAGGGCATGGCTAACCATGCATTATTAGTTACTATATGCCAGCTGTGTGGTGAACATGGAGTCACTGTAGTAACGAGGCTTTCTTGTCTTCTGCTTTTGCTCTTGTGATATCATTCTACTCTTAAGACAACGTTTTGTTCAGTGCACTCGTTAAGATTGTATTTTACTTTTTTTAGTACTCAGCTCCCCTTTTGATTTCCCCTGAAGTAGCTTTGAAGTTAGAGAAAATGTTTCCACATTATTTAAAAATCAACATTATTGTCCTTGGTTGGCAGGTGCCCATTTACATTATACACCTTAAACATAGATCCAGCCAGCTGTTTAAACACTTCTAACTCATTGCACAAGATACATTGCAGTGGGGTTAACCATAGCGATACTTATATACTAATAATATTAATAAAAAAGTTAATTTAAACAGAACTTCTTCTGCCTTATCTGTTTCCTTTTGTGGACAGGAGACCTCTGGTTTTTTTTATGACACCTAGTTATATATTATTTGTCTGCTGTAGGGCTGCAACTAACTATTATTTTCATTATGGATTAATCTGCTCATAATTTTTCAGTTAATCGTTGGATCTAAAAAATTTCAGGAAATATCCATCACAATTTCCCAAGTTGACATATTTTAAATTGCTTGTTTTGCTGGACCAAAACACATTCAGTTTACTATCATAGAAGACTAAGAAAGTCAGTCAATTTTCACATTTGAGAAGCTAAAATCTGTGAATGTTTCTCCCTAAATCTAACAAAATGATGTGCTAGATGTGTTGTGTACATCATATTACATAACCTATGTTTCCAACACTCAGCTTGACATACTTGATAATTTAGAAAAGAAATTAATAATAAATAAATCTCAGTAGGTCTTAACATTTGTCTGACTGACGCAAGGTTGTAATGATGACCCCAAAGAACAGATCATGTGGGTATCTTTATAATTCCTACAGTACATGGCTGCACTTTGCATCTACTACATCACAATTTTATCTAAAATACCCGTAACCCGTAAACCTATTATTACTATTGCCAAGCATGACAAAAACAGGGCATTTATTACAGTAGGGGAAGCGGAGTGTAAGAGGAGGAGCACATAAAAAGGGATGGGGAAAAGGAGGGGAAGAAGGAAAAGAGGGCAGGAGAGGATGTATTATTCTGGTTCGTAATGAGGTGCAGGATTTGGTTTGGGAGCTTTGGGTGAAAGAGTTGCTGCTGCTCAGTGATTATGGAAGGGGTATAACACATCTAATTTTTATCTGATGGGAAGTGTGTAAGTGTGCGTGCATGT
Organism: Oplegnathus fasciatus; assembly: GCA_003416845.1. Taxonomy (NCBI): domain Eukaryota; kingdom Metazoa; phylum Chordata; class Actinopteri; order Centrarchiformes; family Oplegnathidae; genus Oplegnathus; species Oplegnathus fasciatus. Next base: position 506,511 of record NTHP01000379.1, on the reverse strand, counting down.
TCCCAGTACCTTAACCCTTCCTAAGATGTGATTTCTGCCTTTCTTTTTCTCTCCTGGAAGGAGTTGTCAGACTATCAGAGGTGGTAAAAGCATATGTGTGTGAGAGAGGGAGAGAGAGAGAGAGAGAGAGAGAGTGAGGGGCTCACTGAGGATTTTTCATTTGCTTACTGTTTAGTCTGTTTGGTAATTATCATATCCACCATCTGTTCTAGAGCATATGATAAGTAGGAGAAGGAGCAGTGCTGCCAAGAGGAGATGGAGGGAGAGAGAAAGCACAATGAAGAGACATCCAGAGGGGGAAGGGACAAATAGATGAAGGGAAAAGAGAGGAAAGCATGTCACTGTGGTAGTGTGTGTGTCTACCTGTGTTTGTTTATGTATGAGTGCGGCTGCTTGCATGCATGTGTCGCTGCATACATTTATGCATGAGTGTGTGTGTGTGTTTGTGTGTGCAGCATGGGGGGTGGGTGTGGTGGGTACAGCAAGAGCTATTTATAGCAGCTGCCTCACCTAGCTGTTAGCGGTGTGTTTACGAGGAACCGAGAGGCATCATGGGAGTCCCAGCAGACAGAGCCCTGCTTCGCAACGTTATGTCACAACTCACCCCACCTCTCTCCCGCTGTCTTCCTCTATTCCTCCTCAGTCTGTGCAAAATTCAGTCTGAATAGGCTTCCACATGCCTTCAAATAGTTAAAGTCTCTCTGCAGTCAGTGCCACAACAACTCAAGTGCTTCCTGCCAAATTGAAAATCATGCCACCATTTGAAAAAGCAGACTGACAGACTCGCTTGAGAAAATGATCAGTCATTCATAGACTAGCTTGTTACCACAGTGTGAAGACAGTGAATGATTATTTTTTGGGGGGTGTTAAGATTAGTGTTTGGTGAATTAATTCATCCACAGTGTAGCTTCATTTCACTGGCTAAGAGGCCTGCAGAAATTTACTAACAGCTCTACTTCTCTTATGAATGCGTCAGAAATACTGTATATTCATTTTCTTCCATATTTTTGAGCTCTGCAAACGACAAAAAGGACAAAACAGAAGTCATTTACAAGGGGAAGAAAAGGGAAAGACAGAGATAGAAGAGACAGAGATATAAAACAAGGAGAAATATGTTTAGTAAAAGTAAAAAGAAATTGAAAGACACAAGAGGAAAAACCACCAAAATGTGGATCCTCCTGGTGGGACTGCTTACTGTAATAGGGACCGGGATCCAGAGAAAACTCAAATTAAACAAGTGAGTGTGCTATATAGTAGAACATGTCCAGGTCCTTCCCTAATGCTGCCATCTGTTTTCACTGCGTTTCACTGGAGTTATCACAGGAACAGAAGGCAAACTTGGCAACCACTTTGTGATCAACAGCTAACAGTTCCTACTTGAAATTTAGGACAAGTTCAGCACCAAAAAGCACAGCGTTCATTGGTCAACTGCAACGGCAGTCAGTCAGTGGTGTAAAGTTTTGAACTTGAAATTACCGTAGGCTGGGGCAAGTCTGTCTATCACCACCTTCCAACCAAACTTGTAACAAACTGACAAATGTCTGCTCAGATATAAGAACCTAAGGGACCAACTAGAAAGAGTCAAGTTTTGTAGAGGATCTGTGGAGCCTTCAGACCCCACTGGGAGCATTTAAACACGGTCAGTTTCATCTCCAAATCCCACAGTAAAGCAGCCTGTCCTTTGTGTGGCTATTTCAGAGAAGCAGGTCTTAGCATTACAATTAAACTCAACATTTATACAGTATTGGGATGGGCACAGTGGGCACAGAATTGGTCAGACATTCCCAGAAGCATTCTGTGAAGTATCTCAAAATAACCGGCCTGGAGAAAAACGCCACATGGACCAGTGGACGGAGAATATTTGGATTACAAATTTAGGCACACATGCTGCTGGAGGCCTGGATGTGCTCCAGCATGTGGAAAATGAGATATTGCAAAAATAGGATTTACAAATTGCAGTATTTGACTTAATTGGGAGAAGTTTAATATACCTATCATGGTTTTCCTGCTGTGATCTTTCACTTTTGTAATCTTCTAGATGGTGATTAGGACTGAGACTGAAAGCCTTGCATTATCTTTTGAGTGCAGTGTTTTTAAAATACAAACTTTCAATGTGGTGATGAGGTTTTGTTCTTATGCCTGTGCGAAGTAGCAGTTACAGTACGTCTTATCTTTCATGCATTTTTCAATGTGCTTTTGTTCCATTCATTATCCAGCTAAATAACTAAATTAGTGTATATTGGTTGAAGTGGACGAGACTTGGCTCGCACAACTAAATGTGGGTGGAAATTATAATCAGATTATATTCACTTATTTCAAAGGTTTGTTTATGCTATTACTGAGACTGATTGAGAATGACGACTATTTTTAGCCACTAAAAAGCAGTTTCATGCGGCACTTTGAATGGATTGAATAAAGAATGATTGGGGCCCCTTTGAAGCTGCTTCAAACAGCTTCAAGAGTGGACACAATACTTAAAAGGTATGATAAAGCAGGCGCTACTCCTGTGGATTTTCAGGAAGAGGACAGAATGAACGTACTGACAGACGCACAGCTGGAAAAATTTATCTAATGAGCAAAATTTATTTATTCAAATTAAAACTAGATGAACCCAAAAAAAGGTCTAAAAGCAGTTTGATCAGTTTTGCTGACATTGTAAAAAACTAAAGGAAGAAACTTTTGAAAAAGGAAGTTTCCTGCCAACACAGTCCCAGTTGTGCTTAATCTGCAGATGAAGTGGTTCTCAATCATATTGATTGAACAGGTCGGTCTCTGTATGCTAATCATATTGGCAAATGGTTTGTTATTTAATGAGTAAGAGTGAGTGAATTTAAAGTAGTTGGACTTGTGTGTGTGTGTGTGTGTGTGTGTGGGTGGGTGTCAGTTTGTATTACAGGGGACAGGAACAGCCTTGGGCACAGCAGGATGTAAGCATGGGTACAGTGTGATGTTTATTCAAAGGCATATATAGGCTAAGGTCAATATTAAATATTTAACATCTCACAAACGATCAAAGGAACATTTGAGTTGCTTTTTTATGATTTCATATCGTCATTTATGTGTAACCAAGTACATTTAATCAAGTACAGTTCCTATGTACACATGCTACTTTTTACTTCTACTCCACTACGATTCAGAGGGAAATATTGTACTTTTTACTCCACTATTCTACTATTTCTTCAACAGCTCCTTTACAAATTAAGATTTTTCATACAAAACGTATGATGAGCTTATAAAATCCGATGCATATTTTTAGATTAAACTACCCAACAGTATATTAAATACCCAAGAAAAATTAGCTCCTCCTTGACTATCTATAACAGTAAAATACTGCTTACACATGAGTGTAATAATAATCTATTGATATAATGGTATAACACTCACATGGGGCCATTTGTTCTGAAACAAGTACTTACTTTTAAGTACATTTTCCTGTTAATACTTTTGTACTTAAGTCACATTTTTAATGTTGAGATGGAGTATTTTAACTGTATGTTGCTACTTTTGCTTCAGTACAAGATCTGCCTACTTCCTCCACCCCTGCGTGTAGTTTGTGTGAAAATGTATAAACTGTCATGACAGCAGAAAGCCCAAGTTAAAAGTAAGCTTATTTATATTTTAATGACAAGGTTGTATCGGGATTTTGTTATGTAATCTCAGTGTGAAGGTTGCTTTTTGTTTTTCATGAGGAGTTTAATTTAGCCGCTGCAAATTCTCTCTGAGATGCTGTTACTGCAAGAGACCCAGTCCGGAGACCCAGACACCCAAACAACTGGCCAGTTTGTCTTTCAGTCAGACATAAGAGGTAAACAGACAGAAATAGATGTAAAGAGAAAAAAGATGGTATTTAGGCAGTTATTAAAGCCTATAACCCATGATAACTTGTTGCAGTTTATTGTCTCAATAAATCTTGCTTGTCAAACGTATGTGCACTGCTTTATGTTGTACTCTAACATTTTGTGTTGTACCTCCTTTGTATTATCCTCAATATAACATTATTTGGATTTTTTTAGACACAGTGCGAGTAATGTACTTGTCTTGCTGTGTAAAACGTTGCTGAGTAATTCTGTTTAGTACCAAATTGGCTGAGCATCTTCGTCACATTCATACTGTGTTTTCTGCTCAAGCAGTCAGTCTAACGTCCTGCCACGTACGCAGCAGCAAACTCAGTCTGAAGCTGCTTCTCTGCGCCAATGCAGAGCCCAGCGGTAGCCAGACACACACACACAGGCTGGCAAAGGGGTCCTCTTGAAGCTGCAGATGCATTTTTATTCTTTTTTCTCTCTGAATCAGATTCATGAATAATAAATAACAACGGATGGAGAGATGGAGAGATAAAGTGAATGAGATATGGGATGAAAGAGAGGGATCAGAGGGATAGAAAGAGGACAGAAAAAGAGGGGGAGTACCATTAAGACAGTCACTGACACTATGGAAAACTGGACCGCTGGGGAAAGGAGAGACGGTACGATTTAGGTGAACAGATAAAGGTAGAGGAAGAGGTAGCGAGGTGTGAAAACAAGAGCAAGACAAGCAATATGTGGTGGGGGAAAAAGAAGAGTGTGGCGGAGTGAGAGAAATGAAAGTGCATGGGAGAGGGGGATGGGGGCAGACAGGAAGATGGAGAGGTATTAGGGGAGAGATGGGGAAGAGGGGGAGGAGAAGAAGACGAATCAATGAGAGATGAGGTCCGCTTCTGAGCAAGAAAGCAGTCAGAAATGAGCGAAATTGTTTGTCATTATGTCAGACTCGGAGAGAAAAAGCCAAAGAGGAATCAGCCTAAGAGATTTTGGTTCCATAATTGCCCTGAGATTGAGAAAGAATAGCTGCTTAAAAATTAAAATCCCTTTTTCTCATTTTGCAGTCGAAGCTCTTTCTCTCTGGCACCCCTTCCGATCATGCCTCTCGATCTTCTCTCTGGCACTTCTCTCCTCATTCCCTCCATCATTACCTCATTCAATATAAAACAGAGGAGGAAGCAGAAACATTAAGTTCCATATAGCGTCTTTAGCACTCACTCTAATGGTCGTTAATGGGATCTCTCTCTTTCTCTCTCACACACATAAACAGTGTTTCTCCCCTCTTCATTACGGACAGTGAGATTGGATGGGAGAATGAGAGGTGGAACAGAGGCTATCATCATTATCAGTGTGTAGACGTACAGTTGGGAAGACAGGAGGGCTCGAAGGAATGAATGAAGGTGGTGAGGAAGTAGGAAAGAGAGGTTGGTATTGAAAGAGGGAAGGAAGTATATGTATTGCTACAGATACTGTAGTTTGTATAAAAATGACAAATGTCTGTTGTCCCAGTTTTAAAATGTCACAACCTTTGTGATCACCTTAAGGCATTCATATAAGGCTGTCTGACTTGTCACTCGTTATGATGAGCTGTCTTTTGAGAAAGCATCTCTTATTGACATTCCTGCACTGTGGCCACTAGCCTTGCCTTGATAGCCGCAATATCATAGACAACACATTAGAAACCATTAAAGGTGCTCTAATCAATTGCTGTGTCTCAATTCGGTTACTTCCGTTAGTACACTTCCATGTAGTACACTGTGTACACTATGTACTCACTTGCGTAGTGCGTGAATTTTGACAGGGTAGTGTTGTCTCAAATCGAACATGGCTGTTGTGCACTTCCTGGAAATGACGATTGCAACATTTAACCTCTTCTTCTTCTTTTTAATGGCGAATTGCAACCGGGCGGAGCATTATCGCCAACATTTGACCACGATCGTCGCCCGCCAAAATATCTGCCGGCTTGTTTGCTCACTTGACTTCAATTAAATTTTATTAATAAATAAAAATGAACTTGCTTTTTTTGTTTTAGTGCGGTGTTCACTGTAGCAATCGCCACCGCTGCAGCTTCCTCTGCCGCCATTTTCATAGTTGGTGGTCCCTCCCCTTCCGCTACGTAGCCAAGATGGCGACCAGTGAGGGCGAGAAGTGTCTAGCGTTCCACACTCAACTTTCTGACCTTTATGAGTATTGCCATAATTGTAAGTGTGAACACACTTATGCACTCAAAATAGCAAGTTTAAGTACGGAAGAACGTGAATTGAGACACAGCAAATATTTGTATATTAGCAATGGATCAAAAGACGGTAATGTGAAAGGTGTCACTCGTAGTGATGAACTCACAGAGATTTATCACCCGACTCTGCAGCTTTTTAGCATCTTTCAGTTCATTGTTTTGTTGTTAAAACCACAACTTTACTGTTCACTCTCACAGCAGAGTTGTTTTCAGCTGTTTTCAGGGAAAAAAAAGCTCTAAAAACCCACCGTACACTACTGCCCAGCACCAAAGAGCATACAGGAAAAGTTAAGAGACAAGCTGGTGAAGATAGTGGGGAATTAACTTCTAAAAAGCCAGATATTTCCCTTAGGAGTTGGTTGGGACCAAACAGAGCTAAAATGAGAAGATTGCTTCACCAGGTGGAAACAAACACCTTCAAATGAATGCTAATGTTGCTCCGTGTCTGCTTGATGTATAATTAAGTCACTATTTGCCAACAAGTTTGCTATATGAACTTTTATATTCTGTTAATGAACCCCTCGATAATTTATTTTTAGGAATCAATATGTCTAGAGACGATCATGAAAAGGTAAAATGCTTGATTTGTCTGATAAACAGTCAAAAATCCCAAAGAATTCAATTTACTACATAAAACAGAGGAAAGCAGCAAATCCTCGCATTGGAGGAGGAAGAATCCAGCCAAATCTTGATAAATGTCCTAAAATGATTCATTGACTGTCAGATATATTATTAATTTTCTGTTCATAGACACGTTTTTTCAGCACTAGTGTACTACACTTTACTGCTGTTGAACACTGTCTGTCTCACAGCCATTGTTGATGTTTAATTGGCTTCCCTGCCGTGTGGCTGCAAGCTTCACCTCAGTAGCCTCAACCTACAAATTTGAGGAAACAAGCACAATATCCAAAACTACAAATAAGTCAAAAAACCATTGTTTCTCCACCATGAGCTAGAAATAGGCGTTGAGATGGCTAGGTGGAAAGTAAGAGAGTAGTCCAGCTAATAGATGGGTTTATTTTCAAGGATTTCAAAGCTTTTTTTAATTAAAGGATCATACCAGATTGTGAGATATCAGATCCCTTCTCAAACCTTTAATGTTTAACACCATTATGACTTCACTCTGTTTATTTTTACCATCATACCGCATACAGCACCCTGCGTCCCAGTATATTACTCTGCTTCAAACAAACAATACAAAAGAGGATGCCAGAAACATGCACATGCACAAAAACACCTATACACAGGTTTTGGAGAAGCATGAAAGAGTTTCAGTCTGATTAAGTTAATTAATTCCCTCGTGGTGTGGCGCTGAGGCAGACAGAAACTTGTAACAAACACAGAAAACAGATAAAACCCCAACACACACTCATTCTCATCCTGCTCTCTTTTCATCTTCCTTTGTCCCAAACCAAACAAGTGAATGCAGCAATCTAATCCCGTGAATCCATTTTTTTCTACCATGTCTTGAGTGATTTAGTATCAGCTTCCTGAAAGTGAAAAGCCTGCAGAGAGAGAGAGAGAGAGAGAGAAACCATTGCCAAGAGGGAAGAAATTCAACTGTAGAAACCTTTTCTTTTCTCCCTCTTCCTCTTCCTCCTCTCTTCTCTGTTGCCCCGTCTTCCTCATCTTTTGTTTTTTATGATAAATTACCATAAATACACTCAACGCCTACACAGCCATGCAAAATCAATTCATAATTTACAACTGCTGGGTTGGCTGCATGCAATGCTGATGAGCAGTAACAAATGGAAAACACAGTGCGTATTATTATTATTCCAGAGGAGTCACAGATGAGTTTTTAGCAGTCTGAAAGTTGCACTTTACAATATTTTGGAAATGTAACCTGTTGTCTTATAATATGTTAACAGATTTTATGAAATGAGGAGCAACCTTTCAAAATATATATTTTAGATAATACATTTATGATCACTGTATAAATCCTCTTTGATGCACTAATAATATAGTTTGACTCATTTCCCAAAAAGAACATTAAGAATTTGTCGAAGCGTCATAACTAAAGACATTTTGTAGATATGATCATACATCTATGCACTTTTACAAGCTGTAGGGGTAGCTGCAAACTATAACTTTCATTGATAATTTTAGTTGACTTTTAATTAATTTCCTTTCTTAATTACTTTACTTACTTTCGTCAAATGATAAAATGACCTAACACAAACAAACGTATAAATAAATACCCATAGATACATAAATACATAAAGTAGTATTCTATAGATACGATCAAATCATTGACAAATAAAGACGACTGCAACGACTGTTAAAGCTGTTAATTACATTCACCTGGTTCCAGGTGTAATCTGAATCTGGGATTACATGCTGGAAACATGACACTTACATCTACTTAAAAAGCAGTATTGAAATAGCTGCTGTTGATGGATATAATTTCAAATTTGCATGTTTTGATAAAAATACTGTGATGATTTTTAATCAGCCACAAGCAAGGAACACATTGTTAGTCATAGTGGAGGACAGTAGAACACATTTTATTGCAGATTCCTGTTTTCAGACAAAGCTGAATCTGAAATGAAGATTTTCGTATGTTGCAGGGAGCAGCTCTTCAAGTCTGAAGCCCTCTGCAGAGGTTCCCCTGTCGTTATTTAATTTTGAGCTCTCTGTGGCTTCTACTTAGATAAAGGATAATGAGCATCTTCTTTCTCATCCCACTGGCACCATTAGTACTGGCGATGTTTAAACTTAAGACTCTATTGTTACTCATGTTGTCACTTTGTTTACACTTGTTTTCTCTTCCACTGTCTTTTTTAAGAGGTCATTTTCTTTTCTTTCGTTCCTTTCGCCTTTGCCATCTTGTGACATTTTTGGACTGTTTGCATCGGCAGTTTTCCATCAGATTTCTGTCAGTATGCTATTTGACGACATCCCGAATGTGTTAATGATTTATTGATTTTAAAAACTGACTGGAGGCAAGGTGTTATTGAAGAGGAGTGGTCCTGAATTCTTGGTGCAGATGAGCATTGCTGACAGTGTCTCCTTTCAACCTGATGATATGAGAGATGAATGTTGAGTTGTAGCGTACCCTGTCCCTCTTTCCATATTGCATATATGCACTTGTAAATCTTATATGTACGTCCACATCCGCCTGTAGTCCTGCTGCTGCACCAGCAGCACTGAATGAACAGAGGAGAAAGAGCTTTCCCTTCCCCAGCAGAGGAGTTATCTGGGTGCATGTGGGCTGAATTATGGATGCATGAGAAATCTAATGGAAAGTGAAGGATGCAGCTGAGTCACACACACACACACACACACACACACACACACACACACATAACACACACTTGCACATGCATACATGGTTGCATACACACTGGCATATTTTTTGCTCAAATGCATGCACACACAATGCATATCAGTATTGTGTGTGTGTGTAGCTCCTGCTGAAGCATTAATGCACACAGTACATGTACAGCACTGGCCTAGATGTCTCTGTTACGACCCCGAGGGCTGAGCCTTCTCTGGGTTTTCCTGTATGTGCTGTGGATGTTCTCCATCCCTCTCTATGCTGTGGTGCCTGTGTGTGTGATNTGTAATGTGTAAATGATGTCACAGCCCAGGTTTGGTAGGGGTGGGTAGCATTTTTGTTTAACCCTTCTTTTCTCCTGTTTTCGATTAGGAGTTAGGTTAGCAATTTGTCTTTTTGTTTCCCTTATTTGAGCAGGTAAGCTTAGGTTGCAACTTTAGTTTCCTTTTGTTTATTGTTTTGCTGTTAGCCCACCCTGAAGCTAAAAAATGTAAATAAACCGTTAAGGGCTGCAAATCCCTTGTTGCTGGTGGTTTTTGGGAGCTGGGAAGAGGGGAGTCTCATATTTTCATGTTGCGCCAGGGCTTCCCCCTAGGCCGGGTCGTAACAGTCTCCCAGGGAGAGATATCGTGTGTGTGTGTGTGTGTGTGCTGTTATGTATGGGGGCATTTTATAGTGCGGATCAATATGCTGTTGATTGATTCACTGACAGATAAATCACTCTGATTACCTGCCGCTGTAGCTCCAAGCACTTATTGATCGCACACGTGCACACGACGCACACAACGTGCGCACACACACACACACACATACAGTTCAGCGCACTCCACTCAGACGCAGTCATGTGTGTGCAGAGATGCAAATGTTTTACATGTACACACACAAATACACATATGCACGTTCACAAGCGTATGGCATCTGATCACAGGCCTTTGCACTTACACTTGCTATTAATAAGCATTTGTGTTGTGTCAGTTTTGCTTGCATTGTGAGTGGATCTCTTCTTGGAGATTGGATCTTCTGTGTGCATCAACATACATTTTTCTTTATCCAGTTGACATGATCAGATACAGATGTGTCTGGCATGTTAATACCGGGTGTAAATGCACACATACGTGCCACACCGTACTCTACTATAATGGCAGATGTTTTGACGCTGGTGTAACTAATAACTTTAGCAAGAGCTAGTTTCAGTGTGTCAGGAGTCAGGATCCTACATATCGGCCACGCTGGCTCAGTGGCATCTCTTGTTGGCACACCTAGTTTAAAGTTATTATTAAAGGGGCACACATGAAGTTCAGTTCACTTGTCATGGTTAGTTCAATTCAGCCTGTGAAAACAGTTGTATAATGTCATCTGTGGCTTTGGAGGGAGGTTAAGGGAAATAAGATATTTTAGTTTGGGCTTTAGACGTAAAAGAAAGCACGCATTACAAACTGAAGGTGAGGTGGAAATGCAGGATCCATTATATTTGGAGCTTCACCCAACGTAGGGACTGCAGGTCAGGATATCTTTGCCTCTGCTGCATAGATTTTGACCATTCATTTTTTAAACTGCCTCTTGCGAGTCCTTCAACTTCATGGAAGTGCTATACTAAATCGCTGGAGTACCTCTTTAATGTTACACCTGTGCTTACTGAGTAAAATGTTAACTTTGAGAAGGCTTTACAATGGTTTATGTGATACCTTAAATTGGTCCTTGAAGGATCACTAATGCTGCTTTCACTTCTTCGACTAATGCTACTACTACTATGACAACAACCGCAATTACTACTACGAATCACAACAATAATTAATAATCTCTCTGTAAAATAGCTTACCTGCAATCCTCCTGCTTCCCAAAAGTTTTAAGTGGCAATGAAGTTCTCATTTTTACATTTCACAACAGCAGTGTTATCGTTAACAGCAGGAAACCATAGTTTTACAAGTTTTCATGTCGAAGTTAGGTAAAGGAAGCTACTGTGAAAAAACAAATGCATGAACCTAATGTTTGTTTTAGTAGTTCCAGTCTCCATGCATGAACGCACAAAGAAATGGTGCCACTTACAGAAAATTGTCCATCTGCACTGTTTTATTGAGGTGTTCTCTGGGAGGTGCACTGCAAAAGTACCACAGCAATGAGTGCTTAACATCAAGTTAATGCCAAAATGAAAATAAAACCTACCTACATCACTAAAACTTATACTTTCAGCTAACTCTGAGTGAACTTTTTGCTGAGTTCTTTAAGAGGAGCTGAGCAAGCAGTAGCATAAAGTACTGAAGGACCACAGCTATTAATCGCAAGAGGGGCAATAAAACTACAACATCCATCAAGGCATGGGTTGCTAAACGGCAGTATTCAGCAGTTTGGATTGGTGAATTGATGGTCTCTATTTACATAAAAACCTTTCTCTGTTGCAGCACAGTTTAAGTGAACAAACAGCAAATACTGAAATCATGTGTTCATTATTTGTTGTGGACACATTCATCCAAACATGCACATTCAGAGACCCAAACTCACTGTAGCAACAGTCTGGGAGCTGAAAATGGGCCGTTCTCTGATTTTATAATCAACCGCTCCCATCTTTCATCTCCCTCTGCAGCAACTCATAATTTTGTCACCATCACTTTTTCATTTGCTCAAACCCACCCTTTTATCTTTCACTTTCCCTCTCACGCAGACCCTGCCTCACTCTCTCTTCCTCTTTACTGCAGGGTATTATGTTGTATGGGTGTGTCTTTCTGTCTGCAGTGGAGGAAATTTCCCTTGAGGCTTACAGATTCAGAGACAGACTGGGGAGCAGTGCAGTGCAGTAGCTGTAAGGCGATGATCCACAAGTTTGTTATGGGCACTGAAGTGAGGAATGCTCTCAGCAACAGGCAGAGTACTGAGATGTAATCTGTTCATAATATTGAGGCAGAAGAAAAATTATTTAATCTCTCCCATCAAAGTTTGACAAAGATTTACTTCCCATTTTTAGGATTTCGTCACCAGGTTTGAAGTGTTCTGCTCTTCTAAGAGATCACCTTTAAATCCAAACACATACTATGATGTCTTCTTTCTTAGATTTTTTGTTGATGACCAATCAGACAAAACAAATCAAGTATTTCTGAGAATACGGGTCCTGTAGACTAATCAGAGTAACTCCGGGTCCAGTATCATCATTTACGGTGTTTTGCTTAAAGATTGTCTCGTGTAACCAACGTTTCCTCCTGTATAGGAAATAACCTAAGTGCAGAATTCATTATAGCTTCTACTATGCATGTTATGATACAGAAGGACCGCATGAAAAATGTAATCAACCATATCACACCGCATTGCACATTCGTTTACGATGACATGATGTAGCAGCAGGTTGTACAGTATGCCGGGTTTCCAGCAGCGATTTATAGTGGAGGCGCCCCGCCTTGCCTGAAATAAAAAGGCCGTCTACCAACATCAGAAGAAATGATTACATTTTTATGAAGTATATTAGGTTTATTAAGGTTCAGGGAGAAGAAGCAGCGGAGCTACATCAAACATCAAGGCCCAAGTATTTATTGAGTGAGGTGATTGTTTGACCAGTCATATACATTGATAATGAGATGAGATGCATCAAGAGCTATCAGATTCAGCTCAGCAGGTGATTGATTGATTAATCACATCATACGTTAATTAATTAATTAATTAATTAAAGCAGCACGTCGCTATGTTGGGAAAAAGAAAGAACGGGGAGACAAATGGCCAAGTCAGTTACTATCTGGTGCTGATGTGTGAGGGGAAAAAATGACTGCTGCACTGCAGGTCAGATGCCAGGCTGAAGTTCATCTGCTAACCAGTATCCTGGGGAAAACCCCGTATACATGAATTTCTGCTTCAACTCTAATAATATTCAAAATACTTAAAGGGGCTGTATGTAACAATTAACGTGTATTAATCCTCTTTTAATCGTTTTTTGTTGCCAACGTGTGAACGGGTTGTAACATAGCTTAAAAAATGAGACCGTCCCCAACTTTGTCGGTTGCCTGTAACACCGTGTGGACAGATTTCTATGTAAAGGACTCGGGACGGTTTTTGATGTTATGCGCGCTCCAGAGTGCCTTGACTCTCTTCAGCTCCGCTAACAGTGTGCAACACTAGCTAACGTTAGCTCTATGATACTACTTTACATTTATGCAGATATAATGTTACACAAGTTACACAATATGTAGATATCTATGTGTATAAACAATAATGTCGCTGCAGCATTTATGCCTAATTAAGTGACATTATTTTAATGGGGCAGCTACAATGTTAGCATAGCCCTGATCGATCCGAACTCCATTCAGAAAACAAGCATTTCAAAAGTTGTTTGCTTGTTGTCTTGCAGACCTGACAGAGCAAGAATTCAGACTTTTTACAAATCACCCTCATGATGTAGTTATTTCGGCATCCTTTTGATCTGTTTATTGCAATGACGTCACAGCAAAATCTGTTTATTTTGGGATCATACCGCTGTTTTAAGTGGAGTCCACTAAGCTAACGTCAACAAACTGCCACACACCACAACACAGACTCACAACTCGACACAGGCAACACATCTTATTTATAATATTGCGTCTAGTTCACTCACCGTTAGCGTTTTCATCCAGCTAATGTAGCTCTGCTGACGTCGCAGAGCCTCTCGGTGAAAGCTAGACAAACAGCGATAAGCTGGCAAGCAAGCTATCAACATTTTTTTAACAACTTTATTGAAAAGCAAGCTGTCAACATGATGCCTGTCAATCACGTTCAGTCTCGTGTGTGTCACGTCACATTTTGGCCGATGCTGGCTCGCTCCCACGGAGTGCGAGCAACAGGATGCTGACTGCAGTTGAATTAATGGCCACAGGTGTCGTTGTTAACAGGCATTTTCTGAATGTTACATACAGAACCTTTAAGTATACTAATATATATCAACAGTGCTTTAAGTTTAGGGAAAGCGAGCAGAAGACAGTAAGAGAGATGTTGCAGTATGTGCAGTACAGAATGTGTAAAGTACGTTTGTATATATGTGTGTGTGGGTGTATGCGTGGGTGTGTCGTTGAGGTCAGACCATCACTGACAGCAGAGGGAAGAGGAGGATGAATGGCAGAGCGACGACGGAGAGGAGTGGTTGATTAGAAAAAGAAGAAAAGTCCATCATCAGCAGGAAAACTCCCAGACTGTCAATTACTCTGTTGCTGCGGTGTTTGTCTGTGTGTGTGAGTGTGTGTGTGAGTGTGTGTGTGTGTGAGTCTGTGTAGTGGTGCATTGGGAAGCCCTGCCCAACAGAGCTGTCTAGCTGTCTGGTCGGGGAAGTTGCCTTCCAAATGTAATCCATTTACTGATGGCTAATGTCCTGCTGTAAATGGAAGTTTCCTTCCAAAACAAGATACCAACAAACACTCACTCGTAATAAATGATTGCTGGCATGAATGCGCAGAACATCACAGGCTCCCGTTAATATTAGGAGACTTACATGGTAGTTCTGTTTTCAAAGTTACAATCATATTTACATTCTTTGCAGGGTTGGATGTATATTTCTTCATCCAGAAACAATTTTACACTGTTGTTTGGTTTTTATGTGGTGTAGTTTGATTTTAACAACATTCGTAGGCCTTTGACAGATAAATGTGTATTTAAAATCGACCCATGACCTTTTATTTTTCCCGTGCGACTAATTTTTGTCTTTAGAGAGCTTCGTAAGTCTGAATGTAACAAAGAGAGCCCTTCAGTTTTTGCTTTTTTCTGAATATCAAGGTGTGTATGTTTCATACTATCTTGAGAATTGGGCTTTTATTAATTATTCACAAGTCACACTCTGCACTCCAAACTTGTATCTACCAGTCTCAAACAACAACTTTCATTTATGCAGGGAGACACACATAACTTTCTCTGTATAGGGCCCGTGACAGGGGTAACATGGCTGCCGGTGTCTCTCAGTTTCATCCCCTTCTATTCTCCTTTTCTTCTTCTTTCCAGCATTGTCTCTCCTGTAACAAGTTGATTTGTAGGGTTGAGTGAAAGCAGAGATATTTAGAAGATAATGCTGCTTTGCTGCAAGGTATGTCTCCGTCTCAGGCTGTTTTAGCTGGAGCAGATTGATGAAATCATAAATTAGAGCCCTGCCTCGCCTTGTCTGGCTTTATAGCTGCAGTAAAACACAGAGCAGCTACCGCTGAGCCGCAGAGAAAATGCTGTGAATCTGGACCACCATTAAGTGCCATGAAACAAAGCCCAAGTTAGTTGAATTGAAACTAAAACAGACCTCCTCCGCCTCGCAGAGCTAAAACAGAGAAAAGAATAAAATGCAAATTAATTACCTTAAGCATGTAGAGACACCTTGTAGGATTTGTGTTCAAATGATCTGTTTCATGGTTCGGATTCAAACAAGCTGAATCAATGACAGAAAAAAGATTTCAATTTTTACATGATGGATAACTCTTAAGAACCAATCACATTCGTCAGATTCATCTCTCAAATTCTCCCGCTAATTAAATCTTTGTTCTTAGTTCGACTTCGTCTCGGAGGAGTCAATTAATGTGTCTGTTGGGATTTCCTGTCAAATAGTGAAAATCTTTACCAATGAAATCATGTAAGGACAGAAAGTGACTGTTGGTCTTGTGTTGTGTAACTTTACTTGTGTAACTTTGAGGTTTGACTGGCGCTCTTTTAACTACCTCATCTTCTTCTGCAAGTGTTTAATGACACCCGACTGGAGAATTGGTGCCACCAACTGTTTGTCTCGTGACACCCAAACCCTAATATTCGCGTAACGGAAGCGGATAGAAATGCACATTCATTTGCATTTTCTTTTTGCAGAATTTGCACTACCCTTGGATGGAAACCTGCCTCATCTTGCTTGTGACAGAATTCACTCACTAAGCTTTGTGGTTGATTTCATCTAAGTCAAAGAAGCTACCCTGAAGGCAGCTGCCTCATCCTCAACCTTTACATGTTGGTCACTCACAATGTCAGATGCTACCTTTTGTTGAATGTCCTAGTTTTAAAGCAGGAGATGGTGTGTTGTACATGTACTCCTGTTGTAGTTTGTGACACCAGATGTGATTTTAGCTAACAAAGATATCCTCCAGCGCTTTCACATTGTAGTTAAGCAAGTTGCTCATTTTGTAATACGCCTTTAGCAGTCTTTCCAGAAATTGCAGTTTAAACTTGCCTCTTTTTCCTTGAGCTTTTTACTATCTTTCCAATTATTCTGGGTCCCGATCTCTCGTGCTTCCACAGCTTATCATTTGAGAAAAACCCGTAACAGATGTTGGTAGACTTAAGCGTGTTCTGATGGTTCTTGATAAGTCGCAATTTCCTTTTGTCCCTTCTGCAATAACTTAGCGTTATTTTAGTAGCTGCCCTTTCTTTAAAGTAGCTCAAATATTAGCTGACATTTGTAGGGAGACATATTGTCAGAACTACTTCTTTTTCATCATTGTGTGAATTCTTTAGATGTCATGCCATTTTACCCTTTAGTTTTTTTTTTACACACAATAATGTCACTGAAATGTTACCGACATTATCAGTAACATTCTTCATCAGCATCAGGGTCCACTGGCGTCCCTGTCATCCCGCTCCTACTTCTGCATCATTACACTTTATTTTTATAGAATAAATTGTCTATCTTGTTTTGTCTTACAGTTTAATCCATATCTTCTTTAACGACTGTGAGAAATTAGTTCATTGTTGAGCTTGACAGAAAATAGTCACCATCCGAAACGAGACTGGATTCTGATTCTGATGTTTTAATTCATTTTTTATCTTCTCAATTATCGATTAGCATGTTCATATGCCACCAGAAGACTCCAGTATTGTAAAGGAAGTTTCTGGCCTAGCTAGAACCCATAGGTGTCCGAGTTTTTATTATTGTTCATCATATTATTGTTCATGTATTATTCTTCATCTTCACTCCTGCCTGTCATATCGCTCACATCGTCACTCTCTCTTCCTCTCGCCCTCTTTCATCTGTCTTTCTGCAGTGTAGTGTAAAGCCCCTGGTGCATCCTGCACAGCTCTCAGCCTCTCAGGCTATATTGACCATTAAAGTTTAATTATTAATAGACAGAGGAGGTCTGATCCTGCTGCTCTTAACCCAAGGCTACACACACACACACACACACACACACACACCTGAGTCCTTAGAAGAAACCATTATACCCCACCCCATGGGGAAATTAGCGATAGCATGGCTGTCTTTTTATTTAGTTTCTTCATCTTTTCACGTCTTTTATATAAGTAGTGAGAAAGATTAGTGTGGAGACTAGAGGCTTAAACACACAGTGGGGTCTAAAGTACTCTTTAGATCCTAGTTTGATATCTTTGAGCCTGATGTCGAGGTTTTAACAGGGTTAACTTTGACAGCAGGGGTGCCATTTAGAATTATGAGAGGCCTTTGAGAGAAACAATTTTATTCCAAGTAGACATTTAGAGGATTATAAGTGACACTGAAGATGCCTTTTCTGAGCTTTTCCTCATCAATATTCTCTCAGAAAAAAGGAGGAAATGAGGACAGAAAGACAGCACCGTGAATAGATTTTGAGGATCCGAGCATGATGCCCCACTGTCTCCCTGTACCTTCATCCAAGTTCATGCCTCATGTTGTCACTCCTGTGTGTTTGAGCTCTGACCTTGTGTCACATGGTCTCGAACAACAGTCTCTCTCTCCCTCACATGGTTGTGAACAATAGGACTTCTTTCTCAGATTCCTGCAGCCTAATCGCGTTATGCAATCTCCCACAGACCACAGTTGGTTAGACCCCCCCCAACACACACACACACACACACACACACACACACACACACACACACACACAGTCTCTCTCCTCTTCACTTTGTCTCTTTCTCACACTCTCTCTAAAACCAACTACTGACTAGGGAAACGTGAGGGAAATACAAAGTGCTTGTGTGTGTGTGTGTGTGTGTGTGTGTGTGTGTGTGTGTGTGTGTGTGTGTGAGCTCAGTAGTGCTAATGGAAGAAAAGATCTTTTGTTTTAAAAGCCATGTTTAAAGCCGTTTAAAGGAGCAGTGCAGGCAGGCACAATCTTGGAATATAGTTGGCTGATTTTTAATAGTAACAATCTGTAAACTAGCAAGTTTTTTATCTCAATATTTTGATGAGTGGTCTGTAACACACCTCTTTTCTTGGTTGACTTCATAAAGGTGTTAGAAAAACTCAAGTTTGTCAGGGTTGTTTGGACTTGGAGCCATTCTATTTGTGATTTATAGGTAAATTATTTCTTATATGTTGGACTTGGGAGTGATTTATTGATGATAGAGGTATTTATTGTGTTGGTAGTATGATGTCTTGGACTCGAAAGGAGACTTTTGTGTCATTCTTGACATTTTTGTTGTGTGTGATTTAATATCGTCCTTCTCATCATATCAAATCAACTAAACTGGTGTTATTTAAGTACTGCTTGTCTCTGTTATTCCCACTTGTGTCTGCAAACGAAATCTGCCATTCGTTGTTACATCGTATAGAAAAGAACAGACTTGAACTTTGTCTGTGCGAGATACAGACATAACATGTCTTCGTCAGCATTTTTCTTCTTTTCTGTATTTCAGCAATGCTCAATTTATGTTTTTCCTTATCAGTATCGAAGACATGTAAGTCTCTGCCAATGCGCGATCATTTGAAAGATGCTGTGCTTCAAGCTTAATTTATGCAACCTTGTCTTATTAACAAGCCTCTTCATTAATTGTGTTTTTAAAAAGACACAACTAAGAGTGAATGTCAGAAAAATGAATTTATACACGTATGCGGAAATTGATTTAATTAATTACTGGTGATTGAGCTTTAATTCCAATCACTATATTGCTATCCTTAGAAGACATGCTGGAGCGAAGATTTATCAACAGTTCAGATAACTTGATGTGATGCAGGAAAACTGTCACATAGAAAAGGCTCATTTCCACTAATGCTCATTTTCATTAGCCATTAATTTGCTGATTATTTTCTCCATCAATCATTCAGTCTAAAAATACTCTCTTCTACTCTCTCCCCTCATTGATGAATTGACTTATTGTCAGAGCTCTAATTTCCACTATACCGTAGACTGGCAGCAAGCCGTCACCTTAGCAGCCCAGTGTGATAACAGCATCTGAACTCATCATTGCAGAGGACTCGGAGGACCCTCTGGATTTATGATCTGTCCATTTTGGTGCCAGTATGCTGAAGTACAGACACTCCCTTTGCATCTCCATTCATCACCCAGCGTGCATTCACTCACTGTGTATCACCAGCCAATTACCACATCCACAGAAAAATAAATAAATAAAATTATAGTACATACTGCACGCATGGTACACATGCTGATTACATAATACTGCCTCATGTGTGGAACATTTCATTTAAAGAATTTGCATTTATTTGCTCTAGTTTTGACTGGTGTTGCTCGTTACTAATGTTACCTTTTGGAATTAGAAGAAGTATATTAGAGAGACTATTAAGTCTGATGCCATCACACTTTACTGACTGATCTCATCACGTGTTCATTTAATCCTCATAAAACTTGAATGATATCTCTCATGCAAAATTGATGATTTCAGCACCAGAATGTAGATTATCAAAATGAAATGAACACGTCAGAACGTGTGGATGAAGTTACTATTGAGGTCAGTGCAGAACAAACAAAGGAAAACACATTGACATTGGATACTCACAGAAATATAACAAACTAGAGCTGAAACGATTACTCGATTTAATTGATTTGTCGATTGACAGAAAATCTACTTTGATACTTGAGGTCATAAAAGTACAGAAAATTACATAAAAGTGAACTTAATCTCTGTTTGTTGGTCTAAAAAAGCAATTCTAGGAAATTGTGATGGGCATTTTTCACTATTTTGTAATGGTTTATAGACCAAACTATCAATTGATTAATAAAGGAGATAAACAGCGGATTAATACCTTTTGTATATGTATCTGTAAATGAATCATGCCTCTATTTTTTATATCTTTTTCTCCCTCTCGGTCTGTCTCCCATACACACATGCAGGGAGGCGGAGAAAAAATCAAAGCATAATTCATTTTGCAGGATAAAAAATGGTACATTTCTAATGACCCATTAATCTGGGTTTACATTTCCACGCCCTGCAGGGGAGGAATCATTTAAATGTTCATCACAAAGCAAACTGTAATAAATCAGGAAGGGCGGCAGCAGGAAGCCTCTGAGAGTAGACAGTGTTGGAGTAAGAGTCGCTGGGAGGTTGCTGGTTCAAATCCATGCAAAAGCACGAATGAAAAGAAGCCTTAAGGCTGTTTGTGGTTAATGCCGTCTTCCCTTCATCCCAAACCGAATCACTCCGTGTGTGTTCGTGTGGCCTCTGGAGGCCTTGTACAGTCGATTACATAAGCTTTTCGCAGCAGAATCCCTGCGTGCAGGTCTCAGTATCGCTGGCCCCGATGAGACAGAAACCACTTACACTGGTGATGTTGACAACATTAGTCCGACCGGTTGAGCTACACGGCAGCCGCCTGCCAATCTGTCTTTTTGAGCGAGGATTGAGCTTTTCCAATCTGTCACCCAACTCCTACCCCCCGCTGTGCGCTTTAATGTTGTACTTTCTCTTTTTTTTCTCTTTCCAGATGTCAGTTTGAATCTTAAGTCCAAGGATTGTACCATTTTCTGTGTTTTGTATGAATGAATGAATGAAGAGAATGAATGAAAAAGCAGTGGACATTGATGGAAATGGCCAGACAGCTCTCAATAATACACAGTCTGTGCTGTTGGAGCTGTCATGCTTAATTGAATGCTACAATACATTATTTTTTCCTTTCATTTCCCTGTCACTCAATAATCCTCAGGAGTCAAAAGGCATCAATCAGCCGCTCCATGGTTTTAGCAGACACTGCCTCCTGGAAATCGCGGCTGCGGCTTTCCAAACAGCCGCTGAACATAGTTGCTGGGATTGCGTGACAAAATACAGAAATAGCTTTTGCATCCGCTCACAGCTGATTGTGAATAACAGGACTGAGCTGTTTGCTGGCAGCCACTGTGATAGATCACTGCAGATCACTGAGGGCCCCTGGTGGTTCATAGATTTAATCCTCTCTCTCGCTCTCTGTCGCTGCATGTAGCAGATGTAAGAGCAGCACGGTAATGTGATTACAAAGAACAGTATTTGCTAAATAAGTTCCTGCAAAATACACAAATCACAGAAGATGCACACAGATAGATGATAGTGAGATCTGTCAGTTGACTGATAATGGTGTGAAGTGATCGTGATCATTTCACAGTCACAGATTACCTGGAATAAGTAGTTTATCTCAATTCTCCACAGACCTAAGGGGTAATTACGTTAAAAGGTAACACAGTAATCGAGTTTTATAATGACATATGAAAGTAATGCAGTTTGGAGCATTGTAACCAACGCTGCAACTGAGCTGTTCTCGTCAGTGAAATAATAGTTAGTCTGTGAGGACACCTGGTGGACACTACCGGAAACTGCAAACTGAAATAGAAAGCTGTACCCACACAGCAGCTTTGTACCTCTAAATAGTAAAAGTAGGTGAAAAAACACATCACTGGAGCACCATGAAAACAAAGTATTGGTAAAAAGAAAAAAAGGATGTCAACCGTGTCTAGAAGATGTGGGGCGCTGTAGTTTCCTCAGACCCTCATGGGTCTAAACTATGATCATTTTGATCTTTGGGTTCGTCTTTAGAACAGTACAACGAAATTTAGCTTTTATGATAAAATGTAGTTTATAGTTGAATGATTCAAAAACTAGAATGCAATGTAAGAAAGTGTCACAATAACACAAATGATATAACATGCTTACTTTGCAGCCATGCAAAAATGGACACAAAAAAATGAGTCTGGTAGGTGACTCCTGCTGAGATTTTAATATAGATTAGGGTACTCAGTACCATGGTACCTCACCTGCAAATCGTTTTTCAAGTAGTTTGCATATTTTAGAAGAAGCATATTAAAATGCCAAAGGTTTCTGCCATTTAACTGAATATCCTAGCTATGTAGATGGAGTTTCTGCTGAATTGTTTATTTATTTTCTGTGTCATGCACATACAACTGCTCAGCCCACACAGACTTATAAAACACCAAAAATTGAACTTAACTTCTTACATTACATTGCAAACAAAGAACTAAGTCTTTTGTCCAAGGCTCTGCAAATAAAATCAGCCACACAAAAAGTTCCCTTCCTAAAACACAGCTCAGGTTTCTCTAATATTCATTCACCCCGAAGAGCTCATCAGAAGACATTTTACAAAAAAGAGTAGCCTTTAAATCATCATATGACGAGCATTAAAACATGACCTCACCTCAGTCACATAACAAAGTATTTTCCTCTTCAGGGAGACCAGTAAACCTGCCTGTTTCTATAGCTGATGTACTTTAACGTTAACTGTGCACACAGAGATCTTTGACTTCTGGTTAAATTCTGCTTCACATACTGTAAGGCTCTACACTGTTTTTTCATCAGATTTAATGTTTGTAATTTAGGTTTGTACCAAACATCAACAGGTGTTTTCAGTTCAGCATTAATGCACATAGTAGGATAGTATATTCATATTATATTCACTATGTGGCAGGAAAGCTTTGAGGTTTTTAGGATGTATAGCGCCATCTTATGGCAAAATAATTCATCTGTCATCATCATCAATGGCCTCAAAATTACGCAGATGTTTAGATTGTGTCATACAGTAAATACTAATTTTAAAATAAATGAAGCTTTTACCAATAATTTACCATAAATGTACCATATGCAACAGTGTCTAGTTTATCAGGGTGCTGGTCAGCGTTCATACGTCAAAGCAGGATTCAGCCCCTCATGCATCACCCTTTTATACCTCTAGAGGGTGCTGTTGTTCTTAAAACAGGAGTCTGTTTAAAGCAGCAGGAGATATGAGGTCAGGGATAGAGGGGCAGTTCCTTCTCATCTTTGTTATTGAATTGAAATTGAATTTTTAAGACAAAGTCACTTTGAATAGATGTCTTCGTGCCTTTTTACTTGCAAAATATGAAATGTTTCAACAAAGATCTCCTTGAAGAGGTCTTTCTCTTCAGAGTGTAGACTAAAGATTTGGTCAAAGCCAAGGGTGACACATTGTCCCTTTTTATTAATTTCAGTAGTATCTGATTTGATTAGAAACCTGTGATGTCTGAAATGACTAATTTACACCTGAAGTAAATTCATCCTTGGATAAAAATGTTGTTCACAGTCAAAATGACTTATTGTAGTTTTTATAAGCACTCCAATACATACATTTTTAAAACATGTCCAAAACAAGCTGGGCTTTTAAAAATATAAAAATCTTAATACACAAATGAACGTACAGTCAAGCCATGATGTTATTTAATTGCTCCTTGTATTCTTTAATTGATTTTTTAAAATTATTTTCAAATGGAAACGTTTTTATTTTACTCCTCAACTCCTTATTCTGTTGAAGGTTGACAGCAGATAACTTATAAACTTCACTTGTTTTGGGGTTTGACATATGAATATGATGAATTTCTTTTACTGTTGTATACACCAATGCAAAACTTAATTTGATTGATTGTGAGAAAGCAATTCTTTTCTATATTATTCTTTGTACAAGAACTGTAATAAAAACTCCATTTAATTCCAGAGCTGCAGATTCTTTTCATTCGATTCATCGTGAAATGTTTAAAAAACAAAAAAAAATGTCCTTCACAACTTCCCACAGCCCAAGGTGAAGTCTTCAAATGTCTTGTTTTGTTTGACCAAAACTCAATAACATTCAGTTTAAAATAATATGAGACACAGAAAGCAGCAAATCTTCACAATAGAGGAGCTATAAACAGAGAATGGCTTCTTTAGTAGATGGATAGATGTACATATAGCTGAAGTTTCTCTGTCATCTGCAGCCAAATCTGATGCTAACAAGTGTTGAGTGTCACCACTATCTGCAGAAATGCTAAATCAACTCCTGTAGGTAGCATAAGGCCATCCTGATGCCTCCTTTTCTCTGTGTCGTACAGTCTGGTAAAAGCTTAAACTGATGGACTGGATTTGGGATTGAAAGAAAAGCAGGCCAAACCACACAGGTGATGACCCCGACTTCTTATCTCTCCTCCCTCCCTCCATCCATCCATTCAACTCCCCCTCCAGATATACCCTATTTCATTTTTCATCATTTTCACCCGCCTCCCTCCCCTCCTGCTCCGTCCGAGATGAAGATTTGGCTCTCGCTCATCCACTCGGCCCCCGCGCGACTGCCGTAATTCAATTTTTCCAATCTTTCTAATCTAAAGATTTCGTTTTCATTTTTCTAATACTATCAAGGCAAAGGGGAAGGGGGTGGGGGAGAGGATGTGGTGGAGGGTGCACAGCTTGGGCACCATTTGTGAATATTACAACCTCGTTTTATTCCTTGTCTTGATTAATAAGAGACTTCTTTGAACCCGTCCCTCCCCCTCTTCTCCCTCATGTCTCTTCATCTCTGTCTCTCTTCTCTCTTTGTCGTTTTCGCTGTTCTCTCACATCTTTTTGTCCATCCCCCTTTTTCTTTCGCTCTTTTTCCTTTCTTTTTCATCTCTCATTCCTTTCTATCCCCCTTGAGTCAAGTCCCAAGTCCTAAATCATTAAGATTATTTGGCTGTGGGAGGGGCAGCAGAGCGTATGGGGAAATGTTAAATCCATGATGGATTACGACGTCCAGATTGTCATTTTGAATTAAAGAAAATGATAAGGAAGATATGAAAAAGAAATACAAAAACAATCATAAGTAGATTTAGTTCTCAAGGAGAAACTGTGTTATAATGACAAGGGGATGGGGTGGGGGTGGGGGTGGAGGTGGAGGTGGGGGGTGATGTTACTGCTTTCAATCAGAGAATATCGGCTCGGCGTGTCCCCTTAAAACCTTCCCCTGGTAAAACGCAGCCGGGCTTAACCGGGACCTGCATCCACTCAATTTAGGCTCTCATCAGGAAAGCACTCGGCGACCATCTTGTTTGTCAGTTTGTGTTATTACTCTCCTCCTTCAACCATCTGAAGAGCAGAGGAGCTTTCTAATAGCCAATTCTGATGTGTGTGTGTGTGTGAGAGACAACAAATGGTTTCATAATTTATCTTCAGTATGTTCTGTTTTTTGTTTTAGCTCCAATTTTGCGGTATCATCTTCCACATCTTTCATTTGCACTATTTGTTGGTTTACTCTCCTAAAATCACTTGTTAAAATGTCTCTGTTATCTTGTTGTGATACTGGCCAAGTTTCCATTTCCATTTCCAAATTTCCAGGAAATCTGCAAAGGAAACAGCAAATTAATGAATTAGTCTTTAGTTGGGGGCCATGAAACTGTTGCAGAAGATGAGGTTGCAACAAGATGACATAATTAAAAGAGTGCCAGTCAAACCTCAAACGGTGGAAAACAATGTAGAAAACATGATGGAAAAATGGCATTTATATTTGTTTCATGTAATAATGTGAGAAATGCTCATTGCTCCACACAGATCTGATGATTTTGGTTACTGCTATTTTTAGTCTTGTCAGCGGACTAACGTCTTATTCACTAAGTCTGTTTCCATTGCACTTTGTTGCATTTTGTTTTTATTGACACAACAAGCGTCCAAACTATTTTGTGATATTTCAAGTTTTTTTCAAATTTATGGCGTTGCCACACACACACACCGTTTTTTATGTCCAAATTGAAAATGCACATAAAGTCAAGTAAATTTCATTTCTATAGCCCAGTATCACAAATCACAATTTGCCTCAAGGGGCTTTACAATCTGTTCAGCATATGACACCCTCTGTCCTCAGACCCTCGACTCGGATGAGGAAAAACTCCCCAAAAAAACCCTTTAAATAGGGAAAAAAAATGGAAGAAACCATCAGAAAGAGGAAAAGAGGAGGGATCCCTCTCCCAGGACGGACAGACATGCAATAGATGTCGAGTGTACAGAATAAATAAAGACATATCCTAAGGACAGGTGGATGTAAATGCACCTAATGTATATGTAAAGACTAACTTATGTTTCAAAAAGACACATCATTAGAATAGCTTACTTTTGAGTTAGTTGTCCTGTGAAGTTGCCAGGCAGCCAATCTTTGTGAATTGAACCTCAAAAAACATACTTACTACTGTCGCCTACCGCTACGTGGGAAGTTGAGAAAAGTTCAATGTCATACAAATGTCCTCTGACGCATGGGAACAACAATCAATCGCACTTGTTTTGATTATCTCCTGAAATGGAAGTAGTTGTTTTAACAAATGACGGTACTTCAAACAAAATAAGGAAAGTGGAGCTGATTATTGCTCTTAACAACTTCCCAGCTCTCTATGATAGAACTTTAAGAAGCTACCAAGAGTTGAATAAGAAAAACGCTGCATGGAAACACATCAGAAAGGAAATTTACTTTGCCACTATATTGGCATATGACAAAGACAGTGTGAGAAAATGACCTCAAACTAAAGCGACAGACAAGAGACTGTGTCTGTATCTGTAAAAGCATCTTTTGCATTAAAGTTAGAGTTAAAAGCAGAGTCAGGAAGTCAAACATATTTGATATGATTGTAACAGTCAGATAGTGAAAGATTTTCACTGTTAATGACTAATTTAACATTATCTTGTAAGAATTAACAGTTCGATCATTATTTGAATAATTAGTCATCATGGTAAACTGGGTTATAATCACAGTTTTCATATCAGACTATCTGTTTTCACATGAAGAGAGCTGCTATGTGAAGCCACGAAATCATTTATGGGGATCAATGTCTCAAGTTAATGTGGTACTCCTGGCCATCACTTAGAAGACCCACAGCGACTATTGGCTCATGTAATTGTACTTTGTGTGGGCAAGGAAGAGAGAGATGTTCCACAAAAACAAAAAGAGTTAAAGCTTTTAAAATTTCTTGCATTTGTAGATACTGCTTCAAAATAATTTATGTAAAACAAGTCAGACATTTAGAGGCATGAGCTCTTGTTCTGTATTTATATCTTTTAATTTGATAGATGGAAACAGCCAGTGTTTGTGTGTGTAAGATCAAGCTTGTGGTCTGAAGATGGAG